>LPNX010722442.1:291498-321498 GCA_001517045.1 Pseudotsuga menziesii | reverse complement strand
ACATTAAACATTTTCTGGACATGACACAAACAGAATTATATGAGAGGTTTAGGCATGAACATAATGAACTTAACTTGGGCCAAAGATCCTTCAAGAAATGCAAACCATGGTATGTTAAAATAAACACAACTCGTAACACATGTTGTTGTCGATATCACATTGAGTACGCTTATTATTATGATACATATATACATATATTGCATGTTTTGCATAACACTCTTATGCAGGAATGCTCAACTACATTGCCACTGACATCATCTAGAGATTTTGTCCATAGCATCTTGTGTAGAAGGACAGAAGGTTGCACATTTTATCAAAGGCCTTGCATAGATGGGACATGCCCAAGGTGTGGTGGAATGACATTTTTGGACAAATGCATAAATGTCACTGATGAGCATGAACTTGGGAGACATGAAGTGAACTTGCAGTAATTCAAATATATCACGTATGATATCGGTGGAGGGAATGAAAGGAAAAAAATACAATTGGTCACCTCTTAGGTTAGCAACGAGTTCCCGAATAGTATTTTTTCCTATTAATATCTATTGCTACTTCATATATGTAACAACCTATTTATCTGTACATCTTTATTATTGATCTACTAGGCACTGGTATGCAACTTCATGGAGGAATTCTTTGAAAATACTCAACAGTATGTAAAGCATGTACATGTGGCTCGTTGTCAAGATGAGTAGTTTAGAGCGTGCAGGGATACATCTCCTATTGGAACTATATTATCAGTGGTCAATTTTGCGGAAAACTACACTCTTCAACCACAAAATGAAATTCAAAGTCAATATTATCACTCAGATCAGGTCAGCATAATGGTTCATATCACCTATAGACATGGGGCAGATAGTACTGAAGAGAATAGGGTTATATTGAAGGAGTATCACTTTTACATAAGTGATGACAGGTGTCATGACTTGGCTTTTGTACAACATAGCTTTCAATTGTTCTACAAACACTTGGAGGATAACAATATACAGATGGAACAACATTTGATTTGGTTTGATGGTTGTGTGGGGCAATTCAAAAATTCCCATGTCTTCCAATGGCTGTGTATTCTCCACAAGAGGCACAAGGTGCCACATATTTGGAACTATTTTGAGACTGGACACGGAAAAGGGAAAAGGGGAACATGATGGAGCAGGTGCATGCATCAAGACTGCATTACGTAGGCAAGATATGAAATTCACAACTATGTCGCTCATTCGAGATGCAAAGACCATTGTTGCATGGTGTTCTTCACTGATGGGGCAGGGAGCTAGAAGGAAAGAACACCAATCATCTCAAAAATCACATGTACATAGATAATTTTGGGAGGTGGTCAATGTACATCAATCACACCTATATGAGTGCAAGACCATCCAAGGAACTCATGCATTCCATTCAGTTAGGACGTCAGACAATGCTATAGTTGAAATGTGGACAAGAAAACTCTCTTGTTTTTGTTATCCATGTAGCAGTGGTGAATGGGACAACTGTGAATCCACAGATTAGGTTAACAGCTAGGATTGTGTATCACTCCCCATTGGCCAACAAATGACTTCATAATTATCCCAGTTGGAGGAAGGACAGTCGAGTATTTCACATGACTATGACCACATTTCAGATCTCATACAACCAGGTTTGACTATTATGTTGAACATTTTGAAATGTTTGACAACTAGTTGTGTTTAGTTATCTGACTCTTAGGTTTGCACTTTATTTTATGCAGGGCACATATACGTAGTGGTTTCCCTGAGAGACAATGAGTGGCACACTAACTACTGGCTGGCACGTTGCTTGGATGGGAAGCAGACCCTCATTGTATCATTAAGCGACTCTAAGGGCAATGATTTTCCAATTGGGTCAATGGTTATCAAAGGGGAATATTTGACATAGGTTTCCCATGCATGAAAGAAAAAAGGTTATGTATTTGAAGATTATAGACCAAATAAAATTGTATACCATTATACAAGCTTAGTTATTGGCACAAACCTCCAGCTGCAAACAATGCCAAACAAGAACTCATCAAAGTCACAATACTTGTTGCCTTACTCCGGGAACGAGAGGATAAAGGATACTGTTGCTATTAAAGGTGATCCTGATGGTCTAGTCGAATGACCACAAGTAGGTAGTTAGGTATGTGGTAGTCAGATATTTTGGTTTCATGGTCTCATTGATTATTTGCAGTTTGATACATTGAGCGCTTGATATATTGATAAATTCAATAGACTTCTACAATGGATTTGTTGTATTATATTGATACTTACATGACTCATGCCTTATAGTCCAAGACCATTATCTACCACTCTATCTGGGATATGTCTATTGCATTTTCCTTGAATCTCGAAGTTGATCCTATAAGGACATATCCTTCACTCCGATAATTTGTTTCTCCAGGGTAGGGATTCAATAGGTGTCCCTGAAAGCTTGTAGGAGGTGGGATTCAACGTGCGATAGAATGATGGTCATTTCTCAGATCGATGAACCATCGGCTCTGTTGGATTCAGGTCATCAGGATAGTGCTAGGGAGGCCCTCTAATCTAGTTCCATGGATAAGAGACCATTTTTTGGTCAATTTCGGAAACTAGGGTTTTGCTAAGTAAGTGAATGTGAAATTTTTGCACATAGGGGTCAAATTCGCATATTGCTCGACCGTGAAGGTGTGGGTAGTGTTACCACATAACACATGCCTAAACACACTTGTACGACCCACCGAAAGTCCTTTTTGATGCACGGTTTCTATTCTATGCCCCGGCTAGAGATTCAACAAGTGTCCCTGAAAGCCTGTAGGAGGTGGGATTCAATCTGCCATAGAATCATGACCATTTCTCGGATCGACAAACCATCAGCTCTGTTGGATTCAGGACATTGGGATAGTGCTAGGGATTCCCTCTAATCTGGTTCCATGGAGAAGAGACCATTTTTTGGGTGAATTTTGGAAACTAGGGTTTTGCTAAGTAAGTGAATGTGAAATATTTGCACATGGGGGTCAAAGTTGCATATTGCTCGACCATGAAGGTGTGGCTAGCGTTCCCACATAACAAATACCAAAAAAATCTTGCACGACCCACCAAAACCCCCTTTTTGATGCACAGTTTCCATTCTATGCCCCGGGTAGGGATTCAATAGGTGTCCCTGAAAGCTTGTATGAGGTGGGATTCAACGTACCATAGAATCATGACCATTGCTTAAATCGATGAACTCCCAGCTCCGTTGGATTCAGTACATCAAGATAGTGCCAGGGAGGCCCTCTAATCTAGTTCCATGGATAAGAGACCATTTTTTGGTCAATTTTGGAAACTAGGGTTTTGCTTAGTAAGTGAATGTGAAATTTTTGCACATGGGGGTCAAATTCGCATATTGCTCGACCGTGAAGGTGTGGCTAGCGTTCCCACATAAAAAATTCCTAAAAATTATTGCATGACCCATCGGAAGCCCTTTTTGATGCACGATTTCCATTCTATGCCCCGGGTAGGGATTCAAAAGGTGTCCTCGAAATCCTATAGGAGGTGGGATTGAATGTGCCATAGAATCATGACCGTTGCTTGGATTGACGAACAGTCAGCCCCATTGGATTCGGGACATTGGGATAGTGCTAGGGTGTCCCTCTAATCTGGTTCCATGGATAAGAGACCATTTTTTGGTCAATTTTGGAAACTAGGGTTTTGCTGAGTAAATGAATGTGAAATTTTTGCACATGGGGGTCAAATTCACATATTGCTCGACCGTGAAAGTGTGGCTAGCATTCCCACATAACACATGCCTAAACAAACTTGCACAACCCACCAAAATCCCTTTTTATGCATGGTTTCCATTCTATGCCCCGAGTAGGGATTCAATAGGTGTCTATGAAAGCCTGTAGGAGGTGGGATTCAACGTGCCATAGAATCATGAACGTTGCTTGGATCGACAAATCGTCAGCTCTGTTGGATTCAGGACATCGGGATATTGCTAGGGTGGCCCTCTAATCCTGGTCCATGAACAAGGGATCATTTTTTTGGTCAATTTTGGAAACTAGGGTTTTTCTTGGTAAGTGAATGTCCAATTTTTGCACATAGGGGTCGGCTTTCCAAATTCCTTGACCATGAACATGTGACTAGCATTCCCACATGGAAGCTGCCTAAGCATGCTTGCACGACCCACTGAAAGCCCTTTTTGATGCACGGTTTCCATTCTATACCCCGGTTAGAGATTCAACAGGTGTCCCTAAAATCCTGTAGGAGGTGGGATTCAATGTTCCATAGATTGATGACCATTTCTCGAATCGATGAACCGTCAGCTCCATTGGATTCAGTACATCGGGATAGTGCTAGAGTGTCCCTCTACTCTGGGTCAATGGACAAGGGATCATTGTTTTTGGTCAATTTTGGAAACTAGGGTTTTGCTCAGTAAGTGAATGTGAAATTTTTGCACATATAGGTCATCTTGAAGGTGATTGTAGATCTTCCCCTCATCCAAGAGATGTGAGCATTTGTACAATGAAATGCAAGAGGAGACAATGCCATTACGTCAGTAACCATGTAATGGAACATGTTTATGTTTAGAAACAAGTGGCCAACCTATTACGCCATTATTACAAAATATATATATCTTCACGCTACGAATGCTTTGAATAATACTCCATAAACATGAATATATAAAACAAGATTCAGAATAGTACTTCTCTAATCAATTTAAACTATAATAAAATCACACATAACTTTCATCTCTTTCAAAGTTGTTACTCGAGGCCATTCATTAAATGCCATGTACATTAACAAAATGATAAAATAATGTGCAGGACATACATAATGTGTAGGATATAGTCATAAACATTATTTTGAATCAACCTTATAATACTCAGATACTTTTAGGTTTGATGTCTATCCCATGTATTCGTTAGATGAAAGACATCATGCCAAACACTAATTTTATTTATGTAGACCACATAGGTGTATCACTTAGGTCTGTCAACTTCGTGCATCCTTTAAAAGTTTGTTAGGTTGTTATGTGGGTAAGGTGCTTTTGTATTCCACCAAGTTGGATCAGTTGCTTAGCTATGTTGGGTGCTTATGTGTATTAGGTATGTTCATATTTGTGAATACAATTTGACATTGTTAATATACCATTGTATATGCAATTGGATCGTGGTAAAAAACAATTAAAATGTACATTTTTGTCATTACGTAATATTATAATTGTGCATTGTTCTCAAATTTATAACTGATATCTCCACACAATAGTAAAATATATAAAAAATTGGGAACATTACACATAGAAACATTCTTGGCCACACGTGTATAATCACACTTAAAAGACTGAACCATGAAGATCTCAAGAGCCTTGATATGAAATATTTTTTTATATCATGAAAGTTATAATACAAAAATAGAAGGCCTATATATGGCCTGTCAATGTACATGTATCAAAAACATATTTGATGTACATGTGCAAACAAAAGTACATCTGTCTTGGACCGCGCCCCTATACTCTAACTCCAGATTGTACATAAAAATACATATTTGTCTTGGACTAACACATAAAAAATCTAACTTTCTCTTGTTTTTCCTAGACCCTGATGCTTTTCGGCTCTGTCTACGACCACTGTGCATCTCTGGTGACTGCAAATCAATGACAATATTTCTTGATCAGGTAACTAAACTAGTACTATCCAACAATAACAAAGTTTGAAAATTTAAAATATGACTCAATTGTAAATAAAAAAAAGACTCACTGCATCCGTCGGGGGCATAGGTTCCTCTGGTGTCGAGGTTATAGGTGCCTCTGGTGTCCTCTTCCTTGCAGAGAGCCTCTCTATAATTCTTCTCTGCGAATTAAAAAAAAATATGTCAATTATCTCAAGAATTATCAACATGTACATGAATGAGAAAGTACTAATCAATTATGTAAAAAATGAACATCTCACCGAAAAAACCATTTATAGGGGATTACGCTGGAACTCTTCAGTAGTAAGAGGTGCTGTAGGTTGAAAATTAACCTCAGTTGCATGCACTAATGGACCAGGGTGTGGCTACATTCACCAAATGATTAAATAGTTAGACATCATGCATGTCCATAAACAATACAAATGAAATGTACAATTACAAATATTCAAGTAGATGTGCCTGTACAATTACAAATATTCACGTAGATGTACCTCAATGTGACTTATCCCTATTGTAGATGCATCATTGACTGCAACATCAACAATCCCACTAAGATCGGGCATAGATGACTCTAAATCCCGATGCTGTAAACATGTGAAAATAACATTAAGAAAAACCACTTATGAAGTGAATTCACAGCTAACCAACAACTGCCATTGGAAGTGTGTACATTACTGTGGGATGAGTAGGTTGATCCTCATGCACACCTGCTCTGTTCAAGGAAGAGGTTCGTCTGGTGTAAAAAATCACATTATCTATGTTTGGACTACGGGGAGATCCAAACCAAAGAGGCGGTGCAGGGATCTGCGATGATGTCTACAGTCATAAAGTGTTACCATAGTTAGAAATGGATTTGAATGGATGGAATAATATGTACTAAAAAACTAACATGTTGTAATATACTTACCCCTTCCTGGGACATATCTCCCCCATGGGAGTGACCACTTCCATCAATTTCTTGCCCCTCTTCAGATGCTAATAACATCTGGAAGTTCAAAAATTATAAATATTAGCGATCTATAAAGGAGTGTACAGTAAGAAATTTAAATAATTCGAACAAGATTCAGTCATAACCCATGTACTTACATTCTTCAAGTAATCATAAATTCTACCTTAGACTATGTCGTTGATATCAACGTCTCCAACATCACGTTCTAAGTGGGGCTCCTGTAACTTCAAAAATTGTAAATATTAGACAATTTAATAAATTAATCAAGACTAACACATGCATTAACAAAATTATATGTAATAACAAAATGACAAGTGTTTAAATATTACCTCAATGGTGGTTGTTTGGGCCTCGGGTACAACTACACCAGGTGCAGTACCACCCCCGTGAGAGGCATCAATCTCCTGCAAGAGTAAATATTGCATATATTACGAATCTTTTAATATGTTACATATAGTATGGAAAAATTAAAAATTGAACAATAACAAAGTTTTAAAACAATGTCCTTACCTGACCACCAGTCATCGTAGTGGTACCATGTCTTGGTCCAAGACCATAACATGGTCCCCCACACGATGTGCAGACGTGTGGCTCACTTTGAGGCACATGGGATGTCAGTTTATCCCCACCAATATATGTCCCTCCACCACCAGAAGACGGTGGTTGTATACCAACAGAGGAAGAGGGCGCTCTCTAGTCAATAGTAGTCGCATTTCGAGAGACCATCTCAGCTAGAGTAAAAAATACCTCTTGTGTCTGGGAAACCATGTCATGTGCAGGAGGGATGTCTGCCCTCAGTAGCTGGGTACGAGGTGCAGGTATCTGTGGATTGGCATCTCTATGCCTAGCATTGGGTCGGTGTTGGGGCATCCCCCTACCAACTCCCTGGAAGCCCAACATGTCAAAATAATTGACATGTTTCTCCATCACAAAATCTGGATACAATTTTCGAAGGAAGTACATCAGTACTTCCCTATTGTTATGAGGGGGAATGTCAAAAACCATGTACCACCTATCCATCCAATTTTCTTTGATGGGTGGAAAGGCGCACCACTCAATAGAAATATGTGGTCTGTTGATCTCCGGAATGTCATTCATCCCAGGCAGTCTAAACAATGAATAGATGTGTTTTTTTGTTATTTTGAGCTTTTTTACCTCGTTGTAACTTAACCCATCAACATATTTTTGTCTTTTCCTCTCCCTGTAATATGCGATGCTATACAAAGCATCATTTTATCTTGCAATCGTATCAACAATAGAGAACAAAGAATCTGACAAGGAGCGGCATAGCTCATCTCCACCCCTCCAAGCACAACCAATCTCTCTCAAATGGGAAATAAACCTCAGTATCTCTGCATTGTTATCCATAGTAGCCACTGTAATATGTTATACAAATAAAATATCATTAGAAATATAAACACATGATATAATGACATATCTAAGCACTGAAAACTGTATAACTAATGTACGACAAATAACAACATATAAACTAAATCTATCATGTAAATTTAAAAATTGATCTTGAATTTTACAGTAAAGAATAAACATTTAACATTTTTTCATTTCATATTTATGTCCTAAATTCAAGTATTAATTCCAATTTTTAAGTATGCATGTGTAGATAAAGTGTCTTGAGTGCATATGTTGATTGCGAAGCTCCTCTAGCTTATTCTAAGGCTTGGATTATGAAGTTTCATCGAAATTGTGAGGTGCTGACTATTGCCTTTGCAGGACCAGCTCCCAGATCACGGGTAGAGGCAACATCTAGACCCTAGAATAGGTGACATAATGCACTGTTGATGAATAAAATCCCAGTCTAGGAAACGATTTTGTTAGATATGTAATTATTTGTTGTAGTGTGATGTTTTTTGGACTCCAAAATCTATTTAGCGGATCTTTATGGATTTTATGGTTGCAAGGGTTCCACTAGATTATATCATGTATGATAGTATGTGATTGGCATGTTTGATCAAATACATCAACCTACCTATGTATCTTCACGTTCATAGAGTCTATTGTTGAACTTTGTTGTCTTGACCTTAACCAAAAAGTACCCTTCGTTCAAGACGAAATATTTGTTAAAAGCATGGGAAGTTTCTATACCTTATTTTAACACTTGGATTGGGAAGTTTCATCAAAACGATAAGGTTTTTATTGATGTTCTTGGAAGAGCAACTTCGATATTTCGGATAGAGGCAAGGGATTTACCATGTTTGTTTATGTATTTTAGGGGAATATATGAATTCTACTTGATTTTTTTTTAGTTGTATGCAAGCTTGCAACATAATTGACAAACTTTGCATATTTGTTAATTTTGGTTTGGACTCACAATAGTGAAGTTCATTTGTTTTTTATGAGTTAATTGGGGTTTTGGTTTATATTGGGCATGTAAATTAGTTATGCAAACTTGCAATGTGCTTGACAAACTTTGCATATTTCTGGATTTTGGTATGGATTCACAAGGATCCTTGTGAATATGCATATGGAAATAGTGAAATTCATTTGTTTTTTGAGTTAATTAGGGTTTTGGTTTCCATTGGGCATGGGAATTTTGGATATGAATTTTGGTAAATAATTAAAATTATTTAATTTTTATGATTAAATTGGGGAATTGGTTTCAATTGGCCAATTACATCGGGGTTCTTGTTTCCATTGGGGTTTTTGTTTCCATTGGCCATAATTTAATTTATTTTGGTTTAATTTTTAAATTTAGGGCAAATAAATTGATGACCAAAGAGAAAAAAACACGAAAAGAAATGAGGAAAATACCTCACAAATAGGAGGTTTATCCAAAGGTGGATATGGATGGCTTTGGCACACCCAAAAACGTGTTCACCCAGTCGAGATTTTCTCCAAAGAAGTCCAATAGCCGTGCGATGTGGCGAAAAATATGCGCTCGGCCTATTTAAAAAAAAACAGGGTTTCCAAAATGCGCGCGCGATTTTGTTCACTAAAACGGAGGCATGATTTTCTTGAATAAAATAGAGGCGTGATTTTCTTAAATAAAACAGAGGCACGATTTGGTTTACTATCCTAATTGGCATGCCTGTTGGTAGCCTTGGGACTAGGCTGGGCAGGTTCGGGATTGCTTGGGATGAATTCTTTTTTTTATTATCAAGAGTGATTGACTTTACTCCACCATTGCATCTAAAAGGTCCCTCAACTTCTTGCACACACCCATCACTTTGACAACGACTCGTTCTTGAGATTCCATGCAAATATTTTAGGGTCATCCTTGTAGGCTATTCTAGTGATGTTGTTCACTCTTGTCAATAAATTATGCAAGAAAGTGAATTGCCCAATGTAGATTTGAATAGATTTTGTATGTATATCTATTGCATGTGCAAATTGGTCTATGTATGTTTATATACATAATGAAAGAAACTTAAGCATATAATCAAATAGAAACAAACATTTATAGAGTTAGTTACTTTCACATGGTTCTTACAGTATCTTTTTACAGTGGGATTGGTAAAGAAATCATCAATAGTGTTTAGATTCTGTCCAACATTGCGGGCCCATCTCAAAACCTACATAAGTGCCATATGGTAAACAAGTAATATCTCACATAAAAGGAAAAATAACACTAATTCATAGATCAAGGACATTAGAATCAGATTTTTCATTAAAGGAAAAGAGAAAACTATAAAGCAAGCTTCCTATACTTTTCAAGAAACCCAAACAAGGATAAAAAGGAAATCCAAATAACAAAAACCGTAGAAACCAAACATGGAATATGACATGTACAAGTATCCAAAGTACTTGATGTTGAAGTTTAAGGGTGGAGTTTTTAATTTAAGAAGTAAAGTTTAATGCATCAACATATAAAATATGATTCAGAACATTAATTCTCTACTAAAATTTGAATAGTAATAAACAAAAATAATTTTCATATATTTCAACTTAATGCTCCATTAGTCACTGCGTTAAAGTTGGTCTACGAGAATCATCAAATTCCATGTAAAATAACAACAAGATAAAATAATGTGTACAATAGATATCAACATTGAATAATCATAACCAATATTTGAATCAACCATATACGTGCCATATACTCAAATATTTCATATTTGATATTGTCACCGAAGGGACAAGTCAATCTAGGAAAACAATTTAAGTACCTTGAGAGAGAGCCTAAGAGGGTTAAAGAAGAATCCTTACTGACCCATACTTCTTAGTCAAAAAGAAAAGTCATACCCAATACAATAATGTTGACAAAGGACATAGAGTCATGTTGGGTAAGGATGCAGTCACATAGTGCCAAGGCACACAAGCATACTTTGCATAGTCATGCTTGAAGAACTAGAATCCACCCATAAATTGAAACTCACTGTCACGTTGGGGAAGACCCCACAGTACAAACAAGAAAACATGATTATTGTTACGTTGGGTAAGGACCCACAGTACACTCAAGAAAATAGATCATGGTTATGCTAGATAAGTACTCATAGTCCACGAAGAAAACAGATCACGGGCACACTGGGGAAGGATCCACAATCCACTCAAGAAAAGAGATCACGGTCATGATGGTGAAAGACCCACGGTCCACCAATAAAGTTCCAAGAAATAGATCAAGGTCACTCTTGTGAAGGACCCATAGTCTACCAAGAAACAAACTCATGGTTACATTGTGGAAGAACACACATTCCACCTAAGAAACAGACCACGGTCACGCTGGCGCGAAGTGACCACATGGAAGATGTAACAAGGAGATACCAGTCAAGCAGGAAAAATAAACCACACCGGTGGTGCAGCAAGAGATCACATGGAGCAACAACAAATATCACGCAGAAGGAGAGAGCTCAGTCATACTGGAGCAACAGACCATGAACTGGATCTGTCTCTCATGTTAAATTAAAACTTTAATTTATATTCTAGATACTCCTTAAGACAGGGTATTAGAAAATTAATAAACATAACCTATTGACCAAGTCATATAAAGGATCATGATTCAACCAATGGGGGCATAACAAAACAAATAAAAAACCCACAAGTTCAAGGTGAACTATATAAGGTGGACAAGCAACTCCTTTATAGGACCAACAAGACCAGTAATCTTTTCTCTCTCTCAGGGTACATTTTTTTTTGTCATCATTGTATAAGATTCATTAGTAATAGAAAGTAGAACTATTTAAAAAACTTATACAAGGAATATAAATGAAATCCATAAAAAGCAGTTAGCTTGGAAGCTGCAACTACAACTAAAATCCATAAATAGGCATCAATGCAACTGCAACTTTTGGAAACTGCCAACTAGATTTTGATATTTAAACCTAGCATTAGATATCTGATAAGAAAAAGGACATAAACCATGACAAACCATCTCAAACACACATAAACCCTGACAAACGATGACGAAAAAGTACTAGAAACAAAATAGTATTGTTGTAACTAGACAAGATAAGTTTACATCATTATTTTCATCTCTTTCAACTTTAACAATCCCTAAGGTCCGTGTGATGAAGTTGAAAAGCATACAAAGACAATGAATAACATCAGTATTATATCTAACTCAAAGTACAAAGAAACACATAATATAACACACTAGGAGAGTTGAAACCTTCCTTATACTCAACTTAGCACACCCAAACATTGCAATGAAGATATTAGTCCACACAAGTCTAACGCATTATTTTCATCTCTCAACTTTAACACTACCAAAGGTCAACATTCAGGAGTTTAAAAGTTGAAAGAGATGAAAGTTATGCTTTAAACTTATCTCGTCTGTGTCTTGTCTCATTGTTGTGTAGTTACATCTGGAAAGCACACAAAGACAATAGATAACATTAGTAGCAAATCTAACTTGTGTCTAACTCAAAGTACAAAGAAAACAAATAAGATAACCCACTAGGAAACTGCCAACCATATTTTGATATTTAAACTTAGTAGAAGATAGTTGATAAGAATAAATACATAAACCATGACAAACCATCTCAAACATACACACCATGACAAGCCATGACAAAACAATACTAGAAACAAAATAGTATCGATGTAACTAGACAAGATAATTTTAATGCATAATTTTCATCTCTTTCAACTTTAGCACTCTTGAAGGTCCACATTCGGGAAAGTAAAAGTTGAAAGAGATGAAAATTATGCTTTAAACTTATTATACAATGACAAAGACAATGAATAAATAACATCAATATTAAATTATCTAGTTACAACTGAAAACCATACAAAGACAATAAAAATCAACAGGAGTAAATCTAACTCAAAGTACAAAGAAAACAAATAAGATGACCCACTAGGAGAGTTGAAACATTCCTTATACTCAACAATACTTTTTTAGATCATACCTTGTCTATTAAGAGACAAGTCACTTGTAACATCCCCTCAGAGCACCACCGAAAAAACGTGAAGAGTAAGTAAAAGGCATTGTAAATACTAATCCTAGCTTATCAACTTATGTATAAAATTGGTAATGTTAGGTGGCTGAAAGTGTTGCATGACCAAAACATTAATTGGGGACGAATCCACTAGAGGGAGAAGTTAACATCTACCAAAGCTTTGGGAATCTAGAAAAAATAACTTCATATCATCTTGGTTCGATGAAGAAACTAGTTACAATATTTACTTTGGATAGACACTAGTCAAATTCCTTACATGCTTAAAAATATGATCTACCCTTGTAATTAAGATGTTTTATGAAAATAACATAACCTTGTTAGGAAATGTCAGCTCCACCTCACAATAATCAGAATATTGAAAAGTAGAGAAAGATATTACTACATTTTTTATATGTTGGCAAAAGAACCTCAGTTATATTTGTGTATACTCTCGCTATGTCACAACACCATTACATAGAGTGATTAACATAGGGTAATATAATAAAGAAAAAAGCGATATATATACTGGAGTAAATCAAGAACTTTGATAATATATATATATATGTTGGAGAGGAAGTGTATTACCATATCTATAAGTATATAGTAAATAAACATTATAAAAGCATTGTAGTAGAAGGATTTTTCATTTGGAGCGGTTATGAGGGATACCAACTGCTCAAAAATTTGGGGATCCTTAGTCATGCGATTTCCTTCTAAGAGGAAATCGAGGGATTTGTTCCCTTGGGAAGGGTGGGTATAACTTCCTATGCCACTTTCATGTTGAACAAAAAAACGTGTAGGCTGCATTGTACATGAAAACAACATGTAAATAATTGACATTATTCTGTATACCTCAGAAAACACTCCATAAATCGTTGATGGAGGGAGGAAAGTGGGAGGGTGGAGAGCTTGGCTTTCTTTATGGAATCATTGAGGCTTTTCATTTTCAAACCCCTGTTCTTAGGAATGATTTATTTCTAATTCTGGGTTGATCTTGACTACCTTTTGACCATCCAGAATTAGTATACAGGAATTTACAACAATTCTGCTTTATTCTGCTTTTTCTGTCGTTTTCCTTAGTTTCTTGTGCAAATCATGCTTAGCTCGGGGTGAAATTGTGTTGAGAGATTAATGAACAGATTGGCTTACGGTTGGGTGGAACATTACAGTGACATAACTAATTGTGAAACAGCGGTACTGATAAAAGAAAAGGAAAAAGAGGAACGCCCTCGCACTCGTCCGCATTCCGACACCGTTCTGATGAGAAGAACCAGAAGCACAGCTCTCGTCGTTTCGGTTCTTGTGGTGGTGTACAATGAGAAATACACGAAAAATCAGAGTCTAGGTATGAGCCATAATGTTTATCTGTATTTAGATATAGATATCCTTTCAATGTGATTAGAAATGTAGCCTTCATATGTTTTTTTTAATGGACTGCGAGATTGTTTCTTTTTTTTTAACAGAGATTTGGGTTTGGACTGTGATATGAAATGAAGGATTGTTGAGAGTTTATAAATAGTTCAAATCTATTAAAACATAGCCATAGATATCTTTGAACTCCATGTGATATGGAAGAATCAGTGATATGGAATATTGTTGAATGCTTATATAGAGTCTGGCTCTCTTTTGTTTTCTGTATGAGGATGCGTTGGATTTTGGAATTTTTTGTGTGCATTTGATTCTGAACCAAACGATATTAATGGCAACCTTTGCGATTTGTTTTTGGATCATAAGGCCTCTGCGTTTTGATTTATTATTTTTTCTGAACTAAAACGATATGCAATATTATTGTTTTCTGCGTTGATGCCTTAGAAGGTACTGCAATTGGTCTGGGATCTAAAAATTTATGCAGTAGTTGCTTACCTGCATATGGTCCTATTTTAACAAATATAGAATTATCCAGGTTGATAGATCTTTCCTTAACCTCGGAGCCTTGACTGCGTTTGACCTGGTATGCTTTGTGAATTGGTTCGGCATTGAAGATGTATTTTTTTTTGTATTTTATATTTTCTTAATTGTTTTTCCTTACACGGTTGTTGTTGTGTGTTAACAATGGGAAAGTATTCGTTTTCGGTATCATATTTTAGATATAAACCATGCATGTGAATGGTATTTACCTTAAAGATAACTAAATACTGGTTTATTATATTTCCTTAATTGCTTTTTTTTTATCCGGTTTTGTTGTGTTAACAATGGGAAAGTATTGGTTTATTATATTTAGTTATCATAAACCATGCATGTTAATGGTATTTACTTTAAAGATAATTAAATACTGGTTTATTATATTTCCTTAATTGCTTTTCCTTATCAGGTTTTGCTGTTTGTTTACCATGGGAAAGTATTAGTTTATTATATGTAGTTATCATAATATGTGAATGGTATTTACTTTAAAGAGAAATAAACACTGGTTTATCATATGTCCATAATTGTTTTTTTTTATCCGGTTTTGCTGCCTGTTAACAATGGGAAAGTATTGGTTTATTACATTTCGTTATCATATTTTAGTTATGCATGTGAATGGTATTTACTTTAAAGATAATTAAATACTGGTTTATTAAATTTCTTTAATTGTGTTTTTTTATCGTGTTTTGTTGTGTGTTAACAATGGGAAAGTATTGGTTTGCTATATTTCGTTATTATATTTTAGTGATAAACCATGCATGTGAATGGTATTTACTTTAAAGATAATTAAATACTAGCTTATTATTTTTTAATTGATAAACTATGCATGCAAATGGTATTGGATTTTATGAAAATGAATGATCTGTAGGACCTCAACTTTAGTGCATTAAAAGTTTGTTGTAAAAGAATGCGTGCAATAGGTTACTTAAAGGAACAACATTAACAGAAATTAAATGCTCAGAACAGAAATGAAAACCACAACACTGATAGACAGATACAAGGAAGAAAACACAGAAACAGAGTCACAAACAGAAGTTGATAACGGAGTTCACCCCTCCACTGGGCTATGTCTCCGGGCCCCTCTCCAATGGGTACCGATCCAATTAATGGCTTTAAAAGGTACAAAATGGTTCTGGCATCAACTTCAACAACTGTAAAACAGAATGCTGGACAGAAACAGTAAAGTCTTCAAGACTCCTCTCTGTGTGATTACAATCTGGTCTTCGAAAGATAAAGACCCAAAATGTAACAGAGAATACAGTCGACTCTAATACAAACAACAATCTGGAAACTACAACAAAACTCTCCAAGCTTCTATGACAGAGAAACGATACACTGTGCTCTCCACGAATTGTGTTTTCTCTGAACGAACTCCTCTCTTTTATTACCTCTTTGCCGTTACACAGGAGCCCCAAAACGTCAAAGAAATGCGACTATTCACCTTCTCTGCCAAATGCCAACTCGTCATCATAACAGGTTGTTCAGCTCCTTAACTGAACCAAAGAACCAAAAGAAAACGTTACCAATGCGTCAGTTCCATTCCCTGAGACGTTGCATCCAAACTGTGTACCAACTGCAAAAACCATGATGGAAAATCCCCGCGCAAACGCATGCTGAGTATTTGAATCGGAAGTTTTAGTTATCCGGGCTTCTGCCATTGCGGAAGAGTGATACGCACGGGATCCGATATTTTTTCTCCGATGATCTTTGTCTCAATCGGCTGTCGGTTGGTTTTCGAGTCGAAATGCATGTTACTTTGGTCTCCGCAGTTTCGGACGGTCAGACGGTAAAGTCTCCCGATTCAACTTTTCAAACCGTAAGTCTTAGGCTTCCGCCATTGCGGCTGCTAGAAGCGTTGTTCTTCCGATCAAGCTTGTGGCCGCCGTTGCGTACTGCTTATCGCTCTGACTTTCGATCTGTTTCGAACATCTTTAAGCTTCCCCTGTTGCAGAAGGGAAAAGGCTTCCAACTTTCGATGCTACGGACGGAGAAAGGCTTGCGAGCCCCTCCATTGCGGAAGGGAAAAGGCTTCCGACTTCCGATGTTGTGGATGGAGAAAGGATTGCGAGCCCCGCCGTTGTGGAAGGAAAAAGGCTTCTGACTTCCGATGCTGCGGACGGAGAAAGGCTTGTGACCCCCGCCGTTGCGGAAGGGAAAAGGCTTCCCACTTCCGATGCTACGGACAGAGAAAGGCTTGGGAGCCCCACCGTTGCGGAAGGGAAAAGGCTTCCGACTTTCGATGCTATGGACGGACAAAGGCTTGCGAGCCCCGTCGTTGTGGAAGGGAAAATGCTTCCGACTTCCGATGCTGCAGATGGAGAAAGGCCTGCGAGCCCCGCCGTTGCGGAAGGGAAAAGGCTTCCGACTTCCGATGTTGTGGACGGAGAAAGTCTTGCGAGCCCCGCCATTGCGGAAGGGAAAAGGCTTCCAACTTCCGATGCTTTGTATTTTTGCCGTCCGATTTTCTTCAACCACCATTTCTGAACCATGTACCATATTGGATCTTCAAAGAGGAATAATCCGCTGGATCAATCATCCCCATTAGAGAGATTTTGGACCACAAAAAGCCTGAATTATTCTATAAGTAAGTGAGGGTAAAGTTCCCTCACTTTACCAATCTCCATCCATCTTGCTTTGCTAGGATGCATTCCTTTCAGCCCCACTCGAAGGTACTCAGCATTCCCCCTTCGTGAAGTTCTTACATTCCTGTCAAGAATAGCATCATCCTGCAACTTTCTCATATATTCAGGTGCCAAATCATCAACTGAAGGAATCTGTACGTTAATTTTCTCATCCATGATCATAGGAGGCTCATACAATTTAAGATTCTCAACATTGACAACTGAATAAATTTGCATGTATGGAGGTAAATTCAAGCGAAAAGAATTAGTATCGATCTTTTCCAAGATCTCAAAAGGACCATACCTGATAGGTTTAAGCTTTTTACCTTCACCTTTCATCCTTTCTTTGGTGATGTGTAACCAAAATCTGTCACCTACCTAAAATTGATGATCAATTCGATGCTTATCATGCCTGGCCTTGTACTTTTCCTGGCTTAACTCCAACTGTTCTTGAACTGCCTGCTGCACTGCTTGGATTCTCTGAACGAACTTTAAAGCTTTATCTGCATCATGATGTCCATCCACTGCATCTTTTCCAAAAGAGAAGTCCATCCGTGTTTTTGGCAGATAACCAAAACAAGTTTCAAAAGAAGATCTTTTCGTGGAAGAATGAACTGCATGATTGTAAGCATGATGTATATACTGCAACTGCTCATCCCAAATTTTAGGATGTTTACTACAATATCGTCTGAGCAGCTGAACCACTGTTCTGTTCACTACCTCTATTTTCCCATCGGTCTGTGGATGAAAAGCTGTACTTTTCTTCAGTTTAGTGTCCATAAGCTCCCATAAAGTTGACCAGAATTTTCCCAAGAATCGAGAATCTCGATCAGATATAATAGACACGGGCAGCCCAAAATGTACCCAAACATTTTGAAAGAATAAAAGAGTTGTTTGTTCAGCAGTGATCTGCTTGTTACATGGCATTAAGATACACATTTTGCTGAACCTATCCACAACAACATATAGGTAATCATGCCCCTTTTTAGACATAGGTAGCCCCCCTACAAAGTCCATAGAAATACTTTCCCAGGGACGAGAAGAAACTGAAAGAGGAGTGCACAAACCCAATTTCCTATTGCTAGGCTTACTTTTTGCACACATAACACAACCCCTTATATATTTAGCTACAATTTCTTGCATTTGAGGCCAATAACAATGATTCTGCAATACAGACAACGTCTTACTTACACCAAAATGTCCTGCAATCAATGAACTATGTGTTTCTCGAATTACATGCACTCTTTCTTTCTCTGGAATACAGAGTTTACCAAGATGATACAAAATTTGATTATGCACATAATAGTTCTCTTCCTGTTTACCATGGATAAGTGATGCATATACTTTCTTAAAATCTTTATCTTCTGCATACTGTTCAATATAACTTTCATGTGTTAATGAACTGTTCTGAAGAATGATTGAATCATTCATGGGTGGCCTTGATAACATGTCTGCTACTTTATTATGAATTCCCTTTTTGTACTTAATTACGAGATGAAACTGTTGTAAGAACCCCATCCATCTTAAATGCCTACTTTGTTGTATTTTTGTTTGAGATTGTAAATATTGAAGTGGTTGATGATCAGTATGTATGATTGTCTCTTTTCCCATGATATAATGTTTCCACTTCTTTACACTCTGTACTAAATCATACAATTCTTTGTCATAGGTCGTATAGTTACTTACCGCAGTAGAGAATGTTTCTGAATGGTAACAGAATGGCTTCCTTCCTTGCATCAAAACTGCTCCCATGGCAAACCCGCTGGCATCGGTTTCGATCTCAAATGGCTGCTGCAAATCTTGCAATCTCAGAATTGGTGTTGTGCTAATATTTTCCTTCAAAGTGCCGAAGGCTCTCTGGTGCTTGCCTCCCCACTGGAAAATTTCTTTAATGCTTGTGAATGCATGTAAAGGAGCAGCAATGGAAGAAAACCCATAAATGAATTTCCTCCATTACTGAATCGCACCCAAAAAACTTCTGATTTCAGTAACGGTGTTAGGCCGTGGCCAGTTTACAATGATAGCAACCTTGGTTAGGTCCACTCGTAGGTGGCCTCCACCAATGATATGGCCTAGATATACTAAAGAAGTTTTATCAAATTCACATTTAGACATTTTTACATAAAGCTTTTCCTTTCTCAGTACATCTAAAATCTTTTTCACATGTACAACATGCTCTTCCCAGGTTTTGCTAAACACAAGGATATCATCCATTAGAGGAAATTTCAACTCAAAATGGGCCTCTTAAAATGAACTAATAAAATAATAGTTAAAATAATAAAATAATATTTATTAATTTTGGAGGAAGAAAAGAAAAAAGCTACTTTTTTGTTTGTATTTTTGACATATCTCCCTGTGTTTTTACTCAAATTTCGATCGGGAGAGCTCGTTGGATGCGGAATTAAATTCCGCATCCAACGAGTACCCACTCGGCATACTTTTGATGGACCCCGCTACCCCAAAAACAAGAAATACCTGAAAAAATGGAATGATGACATCTCCCGATCGAAATTTGAGTAAAAACACAGGGAGATATGTCAAAAATACAAACAAAAAAAGTAGTTTTTATTATGATACCTATCCTCAAATTTATATTAAAAAAGTGTTTAAGACCTATACAGTATTTCAAATTTAAAGCAATTTCATTGGCTAAAACATGATGACATAGAATTTGAATAAAAGTTAAAAGGCCCATTTTGAGTTGAAATTTCCTCTAATGTAGATACATAATTACAAAATCATCAATGAATGAACGAAAGACATCATTCATGACCCGCATAAAAGTAGCAGGGGCGTTACAGAGCCCAAAAGGCATCACAAGCCATTGATACAAACCCTGTTTCATCTTAAAAGCTGTTTTCCAAGCATCATGCTTAGCAAACACGGATTTGATGATACCCACTACACAGATCCAACTTTGTAAAGTAAGTTGCATGTTTCAATTGATCAAACAAATCATCAATACGAGGAAGAGGATACCTGTTTTTAATGGTGATTTTGTTAAGGGCCCTGTAGTCAATACACATTCTCCAAGACCCATCATTCTTCGGAACCAAGACTATAGGAGAGCCACAATGAGAAGTGCTGGGCCGGATGACCCCCTCCTCAATCAGCTCCTGAACCTGCTTCTTGATCTCCTCATTCTGCATTACAGACATCCGGTACATGGCTATGTTCGAGAGTGGCACATCCTGCTGCAAATGTATCTCATGCTGAATCTCTCTCTTCGGAGGTAACCCCTTCGGATGTTGAAACAAATCATCATACTCAGAAATGATGTCAATCAATTCAGATTTATGCTTAAGGTCACATTCTTCAAAAGATTTAGAGACTTCATCATTTTTCATCTTAACCATCATCAACACAAAATTCTTACTAGAATTTACCAACCTATTCATTTGTCCTGCAGAGACTATTGCTAGATTGGTTTTTATCTTATGTGCTCGTACAATATATTCCATACCTTCTTTAAAAAGATGATACTTATTCTGCTCTCTATAAAAGACTGCTTTCCGGTCATACAAATATGGACTCCCAAGTACAATTCCACAAATGTCAAGTGGTACTACATCTAATTCTACCTCATCCCTAAACTTTTCAGTAATTGCAAATTTTAATACACATTTCCTTGTAACTTGCAATCGTGTATCAGTAGTAACCCAACCTAGAGGATAGGGCTTTTCATGAGGCACAGTAACTAAATGCAATTTCTTAACCACTTCTTCTGATATCATATTTACTTGTGAACTACTATCAAACAATGTATCTATCTTTGTGTGATTTGCAATGACACGAACATGAAACAGTGCACTTCTATCTTTATCATTTTGCTTAGAAGTAGAGGGCAGACTTGTACTTGCACTAGAACTGGATTGTGCATCAAATGGGAAGTGAGATACTTTTATCCTTACCTTGGATTTCGATAGCTGTAACTTTTGTTTCATCACCTGAGTCGGATCCCAAGTCTTGAATAACTGCTGCAGTAGCTTTTGCTTTTCCTTTGTCTTTGTTTCCTCTGTACTTCTTTGGCCTTAACTCCGGATGAAGTTTCCAACACTTAGATACATCATGTCCCTTCTGACAATGCAAACACGTAGGATTTTCACCTTCTTTATTAACAGTAGCCATCTTCTTTTTCCCCTTATCTTTACCTTTTGATTTGCTATTAGATTTAAATGACTTCTTCACAAAAGTATCATTAGCATGCTTACCCCTGGATTCTAAATCGGTAGCTTGAACACATACATCATCTAAATTACTGGGATTAAACATTAACAAAGTATACTTCAAATAAGAATGCATGCCACCAATGTACTTAAGAAGAGTTTCCTGTGTATCTAATGAAACATTCAATGCAATAGCCCTCTTTATGAATTCATGAGTATAATCTTGAATGCTTTGTCCTTTATCTTGTCTAAACATTTGCCAATTCATGGTTAATTGCTGCATGTGACCTAAAGGATAAAATTGCTTTCTTAATACTTCGATGAATTCATTCCAAACTGAAATAATTTTACCATTCTTTCGAAGATCTTGCTGAATCTTTCTCTCCCACCAAGTAAGAGCCATTCCACTCATTCTCAAAGTGGCCAATTGGATTCTGGAAGGGTCATCATTAATGCCTTGCATCCTGCAATATACTTCAAGCTGCTTGATCCTATTGTCTAATTTTTCAGCATCTACATCTCCATTATAAATAGGTAATTCAAACTTTACATCCAATTTGAAATAAGGCATATTAGGACTTGCATTATGAGAAGAAGAAAAAGTCTGTTTAGTATCAGGAGGATCACCATCACCTCCTACTCCTTTACCCTTTTCTTCCTGGTTCACTTCTGCATCTCTAGATGAAGATCCTTCTTCTTTCTTCTTCCTTTCTGCTCGCTCTTTGAGTAGAAGTTCCATCATGGCTCTCATGCTCATAAAAGCCTCTAGAAACTCAGTTTCAAATATGACAAGTTTTTCTCGTTCGGTATGTCCTTCTTCTTCCCCTTGTGGAGAAGACAAGGTTCTTGAGAATGTACTCCTGGAGCCAATCTCAGGATCTCCTTCAACTAATTCTCCTTCACCAAGCTTTAACCTGGACCTAGTAAGCATTCACAAACTTGCACATAAGTCAACTAGCTCTGATACCAAATATGATCCATAGGACCTCAACTTTAGTGCATTAAAAGTTTGTTGTAAAAGAATGCGTGCAACAGGTTACTTAAAGGAACAACATTAACAGAAATTAAATGCTCAGAACAGAAATGAAAACCACAACACTGATAGACATATACAAGGAAGAAAACACAGAAACAGAGTCACAAACAGAAGTTGATAACGGAGTTCACCCCCTCCAATGGGCTACGTCTTCGGGCCCCTCTCCAATGGGTACCGATCCAATTAATGGCTTTAAAAGGTACAAAATGGTTCTGGTATCAACTTCAGCAACTGTAAAACAGAATGCTGGACAGAAACAGTAAAGTCTTCAAGACTCCTCTCTGTGTAATTACAATCTGGTCTTCGAAAGATAAAGACCCAAAATGTAACAGAGAATACAGTCAACTCTAATACAAACAGCAATCTGGAAACTACAGCTAAACTCTCCAAGCTTCTATGACAGAGAAACAATGTACTGTGCTCTCCACGAACTGTGTTTTCTCTGAACGAACTCCTCTCTTTTATTACCTCTTTGTCGTTACACAGGAGCCCCAAAAATGTCAAAGAAATGCGACTGTTCACATTCCCTGCCAAATTTCAACTCGTCATCATAACAGGCTGTTCAGCTCCTTAACTGAACCAAAGAACCAAAAGAAAACGTTACCAATGCGTCGGTTCCATTCCCTGAGACGTTGCATCCAAACTATGTGCCAACTGCAAAAACCATGATGGAAAATCCCCGCGTGAACGCATGCTGAGTATTTGAATCAGAAGTTTTAGTTATCCGGGCTTCCGCCGTTGCAGAAGAGTGATACGCATGGGCTTCGATATTTTTCCTCTGATGATCTCTATCTCAATCGGCTGTAGGCTAGTTTTCGATTCGGAACGCATGTTACTTTGGTCTCCGTAGTTGAGGACGGTTAGACGGTAAAGTCTCCCGATTCGACTTTTCAAACCGTAAGTCTTGGGCTTCCGCCGTTGCGGTTGCCGAAAGCGTTGTTCTTCCGATCAAGCTTGTGGTCGCCGTTGTGGACTGCTTATCGCTCCGACTTTCGATCTGTTCCAAACGTCTTTAAGCTTCCCCTATTGTGGAAGGGAAAAGGATTCCGACTTCTGATGCTGCGGAAGGAGAAAGGCTTGCGAGCCCCGCTGTTGTGGAAGGCAAAAGGCTTTCTACCTCTGATGTTGTGGACAGAGAAAGGCTTGCGAGCCCCTCCGTTGCAGAAGGGAAAAGGCTTCCGACTTCCGATGCTGCGGACGGAGAAAGGCTTACGAGCCCCGCCGTTGCGGAAGGGAAAAGGCTTCCGACTTTCGATGTTGTGGACGGAGAAAGGCTTGCGAGCCCCGCCGTTGTGGAAGGGAAAAGGATTCTGAGTTCCGATGCTACGGATGGAGAAAGTCTTGCGAGCCCCGCCATTGCGGAAGGGAAAAGGCTTCCGACTTCTGATGTTGTCGACGGAGAAAGGCTTGCGAGCCCCGCCGTTGCGGAAGGGAAAATGATTCCGACTTCTAATGCTTTGTATTTTTTCCGTCCAATTTTCTTCAACCACCATTTCTGGACCATGTACCATATTGTATCTTCAAAGAGGAATAATCCGCCGGATCAATTAAATATTCAGTATTTTAATAAGCATGGATGAATACTTTATCATATAAAAACAAAACACATTAATGAATGTATCACCTTAAAAAGTGTGGAGTGAACTCCACTACTTAGGAAATAAAGTTTAGAACCTCACTCATTATTCATATATTTGATAGGTATATATCTTAAGAAAATATTATGTTAAGGATTATGAATATGCAAGGATACGGTTTATGAAAAAAGTGGCTTATTACAAGGAAACAACTTTCGATCTATTATAATTGTTAGAAATGATTTGTTTGCACAAAGTGAAGTTGATTCTCTTTTTCTTCTAGTAACAAAGCTTGAATGGATTAATCTTCTAAAGGTTTGTTTTTATAGGTTAAAATATCTAAGTCTAGATTTTGAATAAATAACTCTTACATTTTAATAAGAATGGAGTTGTTAGTCATACTGGGACTTATAATTAAAATAATAAAGATATGTCATAAGTTGTATTTGAGGAAATATTTCCAAAATATTATACTGTATCTCAAACCTAGTGGATTTGTCACCCAGCTCGGGGGTGGCTTTAGAGGGTCAAACATATGTCAAATAAATTCTATGGTTGGGAGGAAGGTCGTAGACACACTTGCAGTCACCCAAGTTAAAGAGAAGTATATTTAATAGTTAGTTGTGTCTGTAGATGTTATTTACCTTGTTTATAAGACTTACAATTTTGGATTTATTGTACTAATATGCATGTTGAGTTATATAAAGTGGTGATTGCAAGAGCTATGTTACAATGGTGGAATAGCTCTCGAAAGACAAGTGTAAAATGAATTTGTTGTATAGGTGCATATTCCTTAGTTCAGTTCCTTCTACCATCTGAATCGTATTTAACTTTGTTGTATGTCCCACTCAGGACTCATGTGTCATCTTGAATCGATGCACCCAAGAATACAAGTACAAGGATGGTACCTTCTTGTGAGGGATGTTAGCGACCCTTAAAAGAAAGGGTTATTGTGTATTTTTTTTCCCAATTGAGAGATATTCTAGCAACTAATGAAATGATCGTATCTATTTTAAACTTCAATAAGATTCGCCTATGTAGATTTATATTAGAGTGATTGTAGTTTGACGGTTCTTAATTGCAACAAAGTATGTTTTTGTATTTGAGGTATAAAGTTCTTACCATGATTTCTGGTACTAGTATGGTCATTGGTATAGCCCTATTGTCAACTACTTAGTGTAACTTATTTTAATTAAATTACAGTGTGTTTATATATGAACATATGCAAATGATATTAGAGTTTACATTAATGTGATTACACACTCTCTAGAGACTAACATGGTTGACTTGTTGGATATAGAAAAAACGAATTTACCTCATTTTCTCAGAATTTACATTGAGGAATTTCAAGTATGTTACATCACTACAGGAACAAAGGACATACTTGAGAGAGAATAAATTCAGTTACTGTAGGTTTATTCAACTATAGTAGCAGGTGAGTGGTAGTCAAGGTATCCCAGTCGACAAGAAAGGAATCCCCAATTACTAGAGAAACAGTCCAAGAAACAACAGTCCATAAAATATCAGGCAATCATGACATTCCACACACAAAACAGAGCTCTGTTTGTATCCCATACAAATACCATGGCTTTCTTGAGAAAGATGTGAGTTGTTTGAGGCCGCTAAAAGAATCCATAATCCTGTTTGAGTGGACTAAGATCTCTGCTGCACTGTTTGAGTGTTTGGGCCTACTTGAAGTGAACCGTAAGGAAACCCCAATTACTGGAGAAATAGACCCAGAATCAACAATCATTAAAATATCAAGTAATGATGACATTCCACACACAAACCAGAGCTGAGTTTTTATCCCATACAAATCCTATGGATTTCTTACAACTTAGCACACTCAAACAGTGGAGCAAATATAATAGTCCATGGTGATGTCACTGACGGACCAATACCCTATCACATCTGTTCATATTAGGGGATTAATAATTATAAAAAAAACTATTATATTGCAGTCATATTTAGGGTTGATTTGTTTATTTTATGGGTTAAAAAAATATGTAATCAAGGTGTGTCAATCAACGTGGGAGAATATCTCTTTTACCCATAGGACCAAGGTGGGGACACAACCCTTTTACCCATATGAAAAAGGTGTCAAACTGCCATATTCTCTCTCAAGGTATGTAGTCCCTAACTGTTCCAAACCCACTCCAAACCACAACAGTACATTTTATCATCACCATATAAGTAAGTTCCACGGAAGGTCCATACCAAAACAATGAGTTTTATAACAAGATATTTACACACCCTAGCCATCTTTTGAATCAACAACAGTGACAATTTTCTAATGAGTTAATATGCACATCACACAAACATGAAGAAATTAAAAAACACTTCCACTGGAAAATTTTAAGATCTGAAACCATAAACATTGAATGAAATATCAAGATTTAAACCTTTAAATTTCTATGATTTCTCAACTTTGTTGTCAACTGCTGAACTATTACCATCAGCATTGTTGCCAATAATATCTAAAAAATCATTTTTTCCAATTCCGGTATAGCGTGAGACTGAAAAAGAGATACCTTTTCTTTTTGTAATCATAGAAAACTTGTTATGTCTTATGTAGCTTCCATGAGCTAATAACATATAGTCACCTAATAAGATTTAAAATCATAAGAAAAATCCAATGTTAGATAGAAAATAATGAGTATCCAGTTGCATGCATTCGGAGCATCATAGACGAATTCCAAATATGCATTTTTCAACCAAATAATTAAGAATAAAAACATATAATGGAAACAGAGGTAAATATTTACACATACACATAGAGGAGATCACAAACTTAAAATTATTACCACAAAAATTTATGTCTCAAAAAAGAGTTCCTTTTTTCTATTCTATGCAAAATTGTATTAAGAAAATATTTTCCATGAATAATCTGCTTCTTTTGTTTCGGATCCAACCCCCAAACATCATAAAATGAAAATTATATACAAAATGTCTCTTCGAGCAAATGTTTAACAAACCTCTTGTAAATCAATGTTCTTTTAACTAAATCCCTAACTCCTAGGAATCTAGTAACTGGAACTTTTTAATAAAAAAAAAATTCATAGGAAATCCATGTGGTAGGACAAAGAGATATCCAAACTTATCCCTTGCATTGTGACACATGTTCATCATTGGTGTAGTCTAAATCTGGTTTTCCCAAAATTTTCCACAACCTTCCATTGTTCATGATTCAGGATGTCACAATCCATCATTTATTTAATCGCCACATCTAACTCCACGTACTGGGTGTAAGAAATAGGTGGTAGACTTCTTTGAGTGATCATGAACCATTCAAATATCTCAAATTCATCAGTTAATGTTTATATAATTACTTTTCCTCTTAGTGCATTTGTCAATTCTTCAAATTTGAAGTGGTCCATGTGTTCATTCACTAGCAATTTATGATAATTTTATTGAGTAAATAACTTTCCCTTATCATCCCAGAATGGAAGAAGTCCTTCATCGATCTGTTCTTGAAACATTTTCTTGAAATCCTTAACCTCCAGAAGCATCTTATTTTCTTTCTCTTGTACAACTTTGAGAAAAATTATGTTTATTATTAAACTTTCTATCCCATAGAATGATGGCTAACCTATCCTTGATTTCCATCTCTTGCATCTCTTCATATGTCAAATTTAAAAATTTAACAACATTTTGGGCAGTTTGCAGTGGATTTTTATCTAGATTTTCATTTACCAACTTACATCTTTGAAGAGCTAAATCCAGTATTGCATTCTTATCGCTCAAAAAATTTAAATAGGATCTAAACTTGGTGATTTCTATAGCCAAAGTATCCCAAATAAGATGTTTAGCTCCTTATAGGGGGTAGTTTTCCTATCATCTTCTCATTCAATTCATTGATCCTCTTCTGAAGTTATTTCTTTTAACCTGAAAATTTGTTTCTTTTTTCAATAATTTTATCCAATTCATGCTTCAAGTGGACATTACCTTCTTTTAACTCATTGATTTCTCCCTCTCTCAAATTTATCTGTGACATGGAAACAAACAAATATTCAGCGGGATGTTCATTTACTTCATCTTCATTCTGAATCAAGGGTTGGCTCATCAACTCCTCTAACAATTCCTCTTCTTCTTTTCGATTGGAATTAAAAGCTAAAATCCGTGACACAAATCTAGATCGTTCAATTTCCCATGCCTCTTTATCCTTCTATAGCTTTAACAATTTTCTCTTAAACTACATCAATTCCTAGTAATTTTTATCCTTCTCTTATTGCAACACTGTCAACTCAGATAGCTAAACGTGCTACATACCTAGAACTTTTTTTTTTAAGGAATTGCATAGTTTTTTCTTTTTCTTATAGCAATTTTTAACTTGCTTGAACATTAGTTGGTTCAGTTCTTGAAGTTATAATTTATGTCTGTAATTTTTTAATCTGAATTGAATAGGATTTGTTCTCCACTTTCTCATGTCAGAGTTGGTTCTCTAACTTATCAATAACTGACTGCAACCTTGTAATATTCAATGTGGACTTTAGTATATCAGAATATAAAACATCACCAGTGTGTCAACGGAGCTTGATTTTATCAGACACACTGATTTTCTCCAGAAAAAACTCGACTTCAGAAACTTTCTCATCATCTACTACAACAAATTTAAGGGTGTTCCTCTCTAAATCCATGGTGGAAATTAGCGACAATTATTGATATTCTAACTTTATCACCTTGGGAAAAAGATTTTGTGTCTCGTTTAAACCCTCCTTCCTTTGTTCTATGTAGCTAGAAATAAAGTAAAACTTTAATCTATGTCTAGAGTTGGATCCTACGCTACCTTCTTCATGAAAATAATATTCTCTTATTTGTACATGTTGTTGCTGTAAAATAAGACCTTTTTTTTCATCATCTGTACTCTGCTCATCCTGCATCATCATTTCCCTTTCCGGCTGTGTATTTAGTCTTTTGTTTGAGTTTTCTTCATCGAAATCCATTATGCCAATTTATGAAAGGTCCCTTTTATTTAAGGATGTAGAGTTAGATGGTGTGTGTACAATTATAGCCAAGTCGTTTCCTTTCTCTTCACCTGCATATATTATTTCTTCTTTGAATCCTTCACAATCCTCCTCGAATTCCAACAAATTAACTATTTTATCCATGCCTTCCACTTATTGATGTTTGAAGGCCTTGTTTTTATTTTGTTGTCTTCCTTGCAATATAATTTTCAACGCATCTGATGGAATATCCACCCCATCTCCTCTGCAACTACCACCGAGATATTTATTGCTAGTGCTAGATCAACAAAAAGAGAGAAAGAAATGGTAACTGTTGGTTCAATATTTCCAATTCATTTGATTGAATCCCCACCCCATCCCTTCTTCTACTACCATCAAGCTCTATCAATGCTCCCCCGCTCTCGTTTTTCAGGCGGGCCTCTTCTCAGCTCCATTTGAAATTTTTAGACGACTTCCATACACCGTTTGATAATAAAACCACATATATATTGCATATTTTTTAGAGACATATAATAATCCCCTCGTCCCTTAATATGTCCCCAATATAATTTTTTGTTTTTTAATTAATTAACCCCCAATATGAATGGATGTGATATGGGTATTTTCTGTCGACGAAGACCCCGTGCTCAAACCCTAACACCCCCCAACCAACTAACACCCCTTACTCCTACTCCCGTAATACCCCCCCCTCCTACTCCTCCCCTAACCTTGCCCCTGTATCCATCTAACTCTCCTCCTCCCTTAACTCTTGCTAATCCTTTCTCACACTCTCTCTCTCCCGTATACCTCCACCTAGCCAGGTATCTTCTATAAACCC
>LPNX010722442.1:270349-291470 GCA_001517045.1 Pseudotsuga menziesii | reverse complement strand
CCCAATTTCTCTCTCTCTCTCTCTCTCTCTCTCTCTCTCTCTCTCTCTCTCTCTCTAATCCCCTCTCTCACTATCTCTCACTCCCCTACTCATCCACCTACACATAATACCCACTCCCTATCTCTTCCCCAACCCCTTAACACACCACCACCACACAGGCGCTCTCTCTCTATCTCTCATGCACACATTCGCACACATGCGCACACACACACACACATAAACATGTCCCTATGTCTCCCCCTACCACTAACACCCCTCCTCTCTATCTCTCCCCTCCTCTCACAAGCCTTTACTAACCCATATCTAAATCTCTTTCTCCTCTACTCCACCTACCCCCAATATCCTAATATGCCCCGATGTCTCTACCTCTAACCATTTAATACCCCCCTCTCATTCTATGTCTAATCCCTTAACACCGCTAAATTCCTTTTAATATTAATAATCACCAAACCAAACAATATAGTTGTAATGTTAAATATTGGGTATGCATTATAGTGAACAAAAACATGTACAAGTTGTGTTTACCTATTCTCTTAAACCCCAAAATTTCCTAATACACCCCCTCTACAACTCACAAACACCCCCACATTAATATATAACACCTCTCTCTCTCTCTCTCTCTCTCTCTCTCTCTCTCTCACACACACACACACACACACACACACACACACATGTGCATGCTTTTGTGTGCGTATGCATACATGAACACATATCCATATGCCTTCCCCTACCACTAATCCCCCCCCTCTCTCAATATCCTCTCCCTAATACTTATAAACCCTTATCTAACTCTATTTCTCTCCTGCTCCACTTACCCCTAATACTATAACACCCCATTATGTATCTACCTATGACCCCTTAACACTCCCCTATCCTCTCTACTACTAACCCCTTTACACCCCCCAATTTCTCTCTTGTTACCTCTCTATCTCTCTATAAACCAAACAATAACACTCCTCACCTATATCCCCCTTCCTCTCTAATCATCCTAAGTTCCTCCCCAAACCCCTAACTCATACTAACCCCTGTGAATGTTTGAGAAAAAATCAAGATGCTTAAAATTTAAAACTTTTATTAATCGATTTCGACACATATGAATCTCGTAAATATATTAGCCACATAAATATATAATCCACATATAAATCACACAAATATATCATCCACGTCAATCACTAAATCATAAGACAAAAGATATACCATGGGAAATCCATGCAAACATGATCGATAAAAAAACCTAACAATTCTTTGAGTATGATAGATTTGTAGAGAATGGTTTACAAAACATAAGCATATTGCTCAATAAGAGATATCACCTCAGTAGTAGATAAGAGAGATCCAATACATCATGATGATCAACTGTGTTGAAATTACCATATGCCTAGAATATTAATAACAAGCCAAAACACCTAGCATCCACAAAGATATGTGCCCTTCCTTTCATTATTAGTTTTTGACTAAGTTTTGAATCACTTGAGAAAAGTTTAATCTTTAACTGAATGTATGAACATAAAGTTAGGAGGATAACTGAATTCCTTTCGTGCTTCACATTTAGTGCACAATTTCTATTAATAACTTATGCATGGATCTTCTTAGTTAACTGAATGTTGGTCACTTAGCTAACAAGCTAACTTAAGTCCTCGGATGTGGGTGACAGGAGGACACATGAAACCCACAACATCAATGACATCACTAGGCCATGTGCTAACTCGATGTACACACGGCCGGGTGACAGCATGAATAAGACCACCACCTATCTCAATCGTAGTTGTGATGATGACCCCACCAAGCATGATGACTCCCCTGCTCTAGCTGAACCACTTATACTATGAAACGAGAACTTTATACTAAGAACGAGAACTCTAGCGATAAAAACGATGATTTTTGCATAAAAACACCAAAAACACCCCCCAAATAGAAAAGTGTTGATACCAGTATACACGTTTTTTTTTCGGGTAAAAAATAGAGCCATGGCCTAAACATCCCATATGTTGTTTACAAAAAATTAAAAATCAACCCCTAAATTGGAAAAACATTTTTTTTCTTAAAGAGATAAATTACAACTTTTTTGAAACTTGCATATTAAACAAAATACTAATATTTCATAAATAATTTCATCACTACAACAATATAAAACCAAAGAAATTATGATGCGACTCATAATGAAATCATATATTAGACCATACAACAACAAATGATTCATATAAATAATCAAAAACTCATTTTAGAGTTTTAATTACAAATATCTTACTAATAGAAAACATCTAAAATGTTTCTTGTGAATTATTCAAATTCATCCATGGATTCTGACACCCCATCAGAATCTACATTTTATGTACATAAAGGACTGGATGAAGATGTAGATGACCCATATTCTTCTCCATTATCAATGGGTGCATCATCTCAGTATACATCTATGCCCATCATTTTAGATGACATATTCCTTATGGATCTACAGCTTGGTTTAGTAGAGTCCCATCTTGCAACTTCTTCTTTTGGAAACAACCTCTTGATAATCTCTATAGTCTTGGAGAGAAGAGTGTCTTTATTTGTAAACATGAAATCATAAGAAAGTATATCAATTTCCTCTAATTTCAAGATGTCAATGTGGTGACAATTTACTTTTTGACCCTTTCTTTTTCTCTTTCTGTAATTTTTTTTAAATGTAATTTTTTTTTAAAATTCATGAAGTATTAATTGAAGAAAGGATTGACCTCTATCCCATGATTTTTAGTTTTGATTTTTTTAAATATTTTTTTTAAACCTACTTAAATGCCACCTACCCCCCTAAACCCCCTAATATTACAATAAACAAAATTAAACCCCTAACCCCCTAACATAACATTAAAAAAAATTTAAAAATTAAAAACATCCTCCCTCCCCAACCCCTAAACCCCACAACAACATTACAATAAAAAAAATAAAAACACCCCCAACTAAACCCCTAAATCCATAACAACATTACATTAAACAAAAATTTAAAAAAATATCTAACCCCGAGCTAACCTCCTTAACCCCACAATATTACATTTAAAAAAAAAATTAAAACACCCTCTCAACCCCTAAGCTCCCAACAATATGGTTTAGACATCATTCTTACTCATCAAAGTAAATTCTTTGAGTATGTGTGTATTATGAGCCATATATATGGTTACTTAGTTAATAAAATTTATATTTATTAGAGTTGCACCATGTAGATTGAGACATGGATATAAGAAGAATTAAAACAAAATCATTAATGAAAACTTGTTTGACGAAGCCAAGTGTTGTGAGGCATTTTAAGAAATCTAATAATACATTAGAATTAATATAAAATAAATATCAAAGTAAAAGTGAATAAATAAAACAAAGTATGTAGAAACAAATTAAATAAAGAAATGTTTAGTAAATGAGTATACTTGTTTTTGATATTCTATTGTTATTATGATTTGGGTATTGATGAAATTATAATTTTGCAAATTATGGATAACTTCAAAAATATTATTATATTTAATTTTAAAGAAATAGTGTGGTATAAGAAGGATTTAGAGGCTAAAATAAAAGTGAGATATTATAAGGAGGTCATTAACCCTAATTAGAAGATCAAAGTTACTTTTTAGTTTTAACTAGTTCAAATATTGCCAAGATAAGAACAAAACTCTCATGAATAGGTAATGGATAACTCCTAAAACTCCATGGATTGATAGGATTTGCTATCTTTATAACACTATGAATGTTGAGAATGAAAATCCTCTTAAGACACCTTAGATACACCTATGTCTAAGTTTCAAAATCTTTATTACAAGATTAACCTTTCTAACTTTTTAATTTCTCAAAACTATGGTAAATTAAAAATATTTCCATTTAAACATACAAATAATTTTTTTATAAAACAACCTATTATTTTATATTCTTTTACTATGAGATCAATCAGATCTCAAATTTGATTTCACTTCATGATAATTAAGGTAATCATAAATATAAAAAAATAATTGAGTTAACCCTCCACCTACCTTTGTTTTCAAGTATTTTATATTGTTTTCCAAAATTTTAAAACAAACCTATTCTTTTATATTATCTTCCTATAAGATCAATTAAATTTTGATTTTATATTATGATATTCAACGTCATCAATACTTTAAAAAACACAAAATATTGTTTTCGATTTAATAATTCATTGAATGTTGTTGAACGAGCACAGTCCATCGTTACTCACAGAGAGACTCTGGCTGAGAAAATATTGTGAATCCAAAGTTCTCTTCAGTGAGTGATAGCAACATATTGGAAGTCTGTACACAAAATTCGAGAAAAAATAAATTTGTGAATTGGATGTTCTGTTGAATCTTGATTAAAGTGTATAGTGTATATTGATGGCTTACCAAAGTTGATTCTAGAAGAACAGTTTGATTTCGTGTGAGAGGCATAGATTATTGGCGCTTGTAATGAAAAATAAAGTTGGTAATGGTGTTGGATGTTGTGCGTTGAACATGAAATGGTGCTGCTAGATGCTGCTGCGTTGAACCATGTTTCCATTTCATGGTTTGATTTAATGCATGTTCCTGAGAAGAGACAAAAAATGATGGCATTACTGAATGTAAGTATGCTCATATTAAAAGACCGAGATAGAGATTGCATAAACCACTTTAATATCCAAAAGTATTACATATTCTGCTCATTACCCATTCAAGAACTATTAAATAGTGAAGGATATAATTGCATATTATTACTGCAGAGAGAATATAATATTATTCTATAAATTATAGTATGAACTATGAAGAACGCAAAAAATTAACAAATGTAATAACGACAAATTGGAAAACAAAAAAGTTCCTCTCGGAAAAGGAAAAGCCAACTAAAACCAGTCCTACCAGTCACTATCTAACTGCCTCATTACAACTCTAAGAAATGAAGAAGTAGCGAGACTAGGATAAAGAGGGCTCAACGTTAATGAGGAATCTCCTCATTGATAAAGGGGAGGATTCTGTGAGGAAAGGAATGGAAACCATCTTGGTTCCAATTACTAAATGATCCTATTCATTATAAATTCGTATTTGATTATGAATGTTTTTTTAATTCTTACGTGAGGTTGGAAAGATGGTCTCTATAGGGGAAGCCAAGGTCCTCCATTATTGCTTCTATTATATATATTGCGAACAGTCTAGTGGAAAATTATGCCCTCAAGAGGGAGCCAATTCTAGGGATATTGATTCAATGAGAGTAACTGCAATAAAAAAACACGAGAAACAATAGAAGGCATTGCAATGTATGTCCATGTCTTCTGGGGAAGGAGCTCCCTCCTCCCTTCCCGATGTCCCTCCTCCCCCGCAAGCGGTGCAACAATTTTAGCTTCAATGTGTCTTCTGGCCTCTCAGAGCACTTGTGGATCGCCTACCTATATAGTTAGTATCCACCATTCATCAACCAATAACATAAGGCATTGCAATGTGTGTCCATGTCTTCCAGGGAAGGGAGGAAGGAGCGGAGCTCTGTTTCCTTGCGAGTGAAAGGTCCGGCCTTCATCGGTGGCCCTTTTGTGCACAAGGAAATGGAGCTCCGCTCCTTCCTCCCTTACCGACGTCCCTCCTCCCCTACAAATAGTGAAACAATTTTAGCGTCAATGTGTCTTTAGGCCTCTGAGAGCACTTGTGGATCACCTACATGTATAGTTAGTATCCACCATTCATCAACCAATAACTGAAGGCATTGCAATGTGTGTCCATGTCTTCCGGCGAAGGGAGGAGGGAGCAGAGCTCCGCTCCCTTGGGCTCCAAATCTCCGCCCTTCATTGGCAACGCGATCTTCCTATAGCATATAAAGGGTATTAAAATATAAGGTACCTCCTTGTAGCCTATAGCAAAAAGTAGGTCTTCGGTAGGAACAGATGAGAGCAGACCTTATTGACTTTGGTAAGAAATTGGTGCAGTGATGGGACTCCGAATATTGTGGGTAGATCATAGTAGCTGAAGGTCCATTGGTTGATTGCTGAAGGTACTTATATTTTATCTGTTTGGACTAAAGATACTGAAAGAATCAAGGAAAGTGGTATCAATGGATACTGTGAATGATTAATCACCTGTAGCTGTCATCCAAACCTATCTTTGTGCCCCTAAAAAAACGTAGCGAAGGGTTTGGAGAACCTTTTTTTTCACTTTTCATTGTATATTGGCATTACTAACAATGATATTATCCACTCAGATAGTGATTCTTTTTGGAATTTCTTCAGGAGTAATAAAAAGTTGGAGGACTCTGTACCATTCTGGTTGGATTATGCTCAACAGGGAACTTGGTAACGTTGGTGGCATTAAGTCAATGCTTGTGATTTGTTACGTCTAGCTTGAAAGAGGTGGTGGCACCCCTTGTTCCTCAAATAGCATAGCGAAGGGGCTTTCTCTTTCTGACCCTAAATACTTCATTGAGGATTTTATATTTTAGAGAAGCACATCGTTCATTTGGGAGAAACGCGAAAATGGGACCAGCCGGTTTAATTGATAACAGGTGGAATAGAGACCCGTTTGCAGTAGGTAACGTTATAATAGAATTTTTAAAAGGTGGGTCAATCAATAACATATTGAATGGGAAAATCAGAGTTATGACCAGATCGACTAGAGACCCGTGGAAAGAACATTGTTGCTTTGGAAATAGCTGGGTGAATATAGAACCATTATAAATGAGCCCCACGAGTAGCAGTATAAGTACCAAAGTACATTTTGGCTGGTGTATTCAATAACCATATTGAATTGGGACTAGGTGATGAGATAATTAACCGCAGCAGGTTCACTTCCTAGGCTTGCTTTCTTTGTGGGTTTGATGCAACAAAAAAAAGCTAGTTGAATCAGTGATTCTAGTGTGGCGATAATATGAATCTATAAAACTTCCACTTAATCATTACCCTGGTGATAAACCCCATTTACAATAGACATAACCTCCTTGAACTTGTAATAAGATCACATTAATAAAGCCTTAAGCTAAAATCCAAGTCCAACATAAGTAAACAGCCTCAATAGTAACCCTTTTCCAGATGCCACCATATCCCTTCATCATCGCTGACCAAGGAAATCCCAACTTATGCAAGGAACCTTGAGTATATTACTTACCTAGGAGCCCCTTTGCAGTTTCACCCGCAGGAGTAGCTACTCTAAGTCGTTTATATGGTATTAGATTCAGTCTAAGAAGAAACATTAATAGCATACCCACCCTATTCTATTGATATGTAGTTGATCCACCATATCCTACAGGACAAGATCCAGTTGTGAAGAAATGAACCCTCGTGTAGTGAATAGTGAAAGTACAAATATTTCAATTATTATAAGCTATCAATAATAAGTCAGCTAATCTATAGAAACCAAATCCAAGGCATATTGATGACTCCGGCCATCCAACTAGATGATTCATTTATCCAACTTCAATTAATTACAAAAACCAACTAGTATATAAGTTGCCACTCAGGTATATCAAGCAGAATAGAGAGTACGAAGGCAGGTTTGGAGAGGAAAGATGTAATGTAAATCAATTGGTATGGAAGGGAAGGGCACACAAATGAGGCATAGGAGGCAAGAGAAGAAGTTAGGCAGCAGGTATGGAGGCGGAGGAGGAAGGAGGGCAATACGGTAGCAACAATCAACTCAACAAAGAAAGAAAGATAAACAATCCTGCAACCCAGCCCTATAAGCTCGTATCAACAATTCATTGGAACTCGCCTCATTGACCTTTAGTAGATCGGAAAACATCACTTGAATTGCATGGTTGGGTATGGATCATATGAGGTACTAAAGCAGTGCTCCTCTCCCTTGGGCGCCAAAGGACTGCCCTTCATCGACGGTGCGATTCTGAGAATCGCATCGCCGATGAATGGAAGCCCTTTGGCGCCAAAGGGAGCGGAGCACTGCTTTAGTACATGAGATGATCCGTACCAAACCATGCATCCGATCCCTTGGGTGCCAAAGGGCAGCCCTTTGGCTCCGAAGGGAGTGGAGCTCTGCTCCCTCTTCCCTTTCCAGTGTCCCTCCTCCCCCATAAGTGGTGCAACAACTCTCAGAATGGCGTCGTCGATGAAGGGTGGCCCTTTGGCACCCAAGGGAGTGGAGCTCTGCTCCCTCTTCCCTTTCTAGCATCCCTCCTCCCCCACAAGCAATGCAACATCTTTAGTGTCAACGTGTCTTCCGCCCTCTTAGAGCACTTGTGATCCATGTTAGGATCTCCTAACTGTATAGTTAGTACACACCATTCATCAACCAATAACTTGTTCAGTACATTCATGGAGACTCTCTCAACCGAGACTAACTTTCTTCACGTCATTTGCAAAAACTACATTTTCCATCAAATACATATGGCTGGACTATGCCCACCTTTATCGTAGATGTCACCAAAACTTTTGTAATTTTCAATTGTTGACATGGATTTTTTTTTATATAGTTGAAAATTACAGAAGTTATAAATTTTTATGGACAAAATTACAATTTTTTTATCGTATTATGGTCGACTTCGAAAATGTATGATGAATTCACGCTTGACAACCATTGCATGCATATTGTGGTTGACCTAGATAAGCTATGAAAAAAATTACTAAATATCACTTAATTAAAATTAACTTATGGATAGACTTATTCTATATACTTTAAACAAGCTGGTTTTTATGGTCCATTGGAAATCCATTGACATTCAAGACATCACTATTGGTAACGTGAAAACCCATGAAAATATTGAATGAAAGGAAATAAACATTGGAATACATTTGAGACTTTAATATGGATTAAACTCCAAACATGAATAGGTATCCTCAAAAACATTGGAATACATTTGAGACTTTAATATGAATTAGACTCCAAAGATGAATAGGTAGTCTCATCAACATTGGAATACATTTGAGGCTTTAATATGAATTAAACTCCAAAGATGAATAGGTGGCCTCTCTTCAATGAATGCAATTGCCCTTTAACATAGTAAGTTATAAAATTTTCTTACCAAATAATCATAAAAATTCAGGTTTAATTATTTTAATTTAGTCTATTGATTCTCACACATTTCATATAATATAATTTAAATTATATCTTATTTTTCACCATCTCAAACTATAACCTTGTAAATAAAAATGGTTTTATTCATTTATCTTTTATCATTTTAAGGTATAATATTGATTTTAATAAGAGATGTTCAATTCATCTAATAACATTGTGAATAAAAATGGTTTTATTCATTTGATCTTTTACTATTTCAAAGTATAATATCTATTTAAATAAGAAATGTTTTATTCATGTGATAAGACTTTAACTTCCATTTTTATTTGAATGTTTGATGTAATAGGGACTTTTAGCACATTTGTGATTATTCATCTATAATCAAAGTTGGATTAGTGTGATCGTGAATCTCCAAGTAAGAATATGGGATTTCACATTGTTTTCATGGTATTTTAGCTAATAAGTTCCCATTTAATACTATACCACTTCCTAAGCACATTTACAAAATTGGCGAGTTCATCTAATGAATTGCAAGGTGCAAGGTTTTCAATGGTTTTCAATGTGAAGATCTGTGGAGTATGTTTTCTTATTTCATTTCATTGAAATCATTTATGTATGTCGAATTCAAAAGGCCCGGTCATTTATAAACCAAAACAAACACAAAACTGAAAAAGATAGACCATTATGCCGTCATTTTTTAAAACGATCAAATGCACTAAAGATCAAAAGAACCTTGAGTAGTGATTAATGAAATTAAAGCATGAAAGTAGGTGACAAAAAACAAGGTGATAATTGAATTTCATCTTTAGTACCATTATCTACCCCCGTTACGGTACCCTCATCCTCCAACATGGAGTTCCTTTACTTGGTCACTCAAGGACGGACGAGGAGGGGGGTTAAATTAAAAAAAAATGCACTATTGATGTTAGGGTTAGGGTGTTAGGAGTGACTGTAAACATATATCGAAATCCAAAAGCGTTATTTAATTATCCCATAGAAACATTTTCAAGAGAGGGACATTCGGTCTTAGATTTGTTCTCGGGTTCATGTAAAATTTCGGATACTACATATGAAAGAATATTTCAAGTTTTATTGTTTTTTTTCTTCTTCATTATTTTTTTTAAATATGATTCTTTATGCTATTTGACTTAACTAAATATTTTTTTGTTTTTGCATATTAGGTATAACAATAGTGAGCTCCTTACAGAAAGAAGAAATTGCATATCCATTGCTAATGATCCACTCCAATGCAATAACATCAAGTAAAGAATTAATGCTAGTCAAGTTCTTCCACATGAATTGTAAGAAGTTGGTTTGAAGAAAGGGGATTTTAGTGAAACGCTTGTGGCGAAGATGTCACAAGATCCTCAACCCCATTTAGGAGGGGTGTTTGGAAAGGAGGATTTTGGGCATCTTACACACATAGAAGACCCAATGGAAGAGGACATTGATGTCCCTCAAGAAAGGCAAGCTTTGAAAAATCCAATTTCAATGAATAATTTGGCCTCTATGATATTGTTGATTTGTTTCATGTGTTGAAGAAAATGTTAAATTTGACAACTTTTTGATAAGATATATTAGTAATGTTTTGAGTTTTAGACTTTATTTTAGAAATAAAATTTCTCTACATATTGATTCTAATATGTTATTTACAAATATATGGTATAGTTTTCCTTGAATTTATCTGAATCATCACTTTTTGAAAAATAATATAAAATAATATCATTTTTATACAAAAAATATCTAAAAATCAATTGAAAATGGTTTTAAATGTATTTATTTTTGGATTTTTTTTACAATTTTGTCAATAAAAATGTCTTGTTTTGTCCATAAAATGTCTTATTTTAAAGAAAAAATTGCAAAATGTATACGTTTTTCATTATAACTTGCTTCTAAATGTATGTTATTTTGTTAAATTTCTAAAAATCACACTTGAAAATAGAAATAAAATTATTTTACGTTAAAGATGATTCAAAGGCCCAAAAAAATGCCTCAAAATGAAAATGTGTGATACTGGTATCAACCTTTTTTGAAACAGAGGTCAAAATAGCTACTAAAATTAGGAGAGAGAAAAATGAGAACTGTGTTGAGTTCTTGTTTCATAGTATAAGTGGTTTCTGATGGTGGGCACTTTTCTCCATGTAGCAGACGTCCTCTCGACAGTCAAGGTTGAGCAGGATGGGTATAGAGCATTAAAGGTCAGCCTTACTGCATTTTGGGTTTAGCGTCGGGGGATCTTACACTCCATGAACAAACATCCCACCATTTCGATTCCTGCTCAAAGCACTCTACAACTTCTCCGCTCCCCTTTGCCCATATTGCTGCACGTAGAGCCAATTTCCACCAGCCTCCTTTACTCCACTCCCAGGATCTCTGTGACTATCATGACGCCACATCGAAGAGGCCCTCCAAGGGGTGGAAGAGGACATGGAAGGGTAGGAAAAGACATTCCTTGACCACCACCCTTCCATGCTCAGGTGAGCTCTGAGGTGTTTGATGTTGAGGTCCCAGATGAGCTACGGGCGATGATAGACAATTAGGAGGACAAGCTTTCGCGCTCCATCTCAGCATCAAATTGTACCCCAGCTCATAGAGGAAGGTATTGGATCATTAAGAACATGATAACCAGAATCATTTTGTGTGTAGTCAATTTCCATGCCACCCTTGAAGCTCCACCTGCCGGCCACACTCTGGAAGCTCAACCTGCGGGCCAGTTTCAAACCGAGCTTGCGCCATCCTCGATGAATTTTTCCCCCTGCTTCCTTCCTCTATTCAGGCACCACCCCCAGGACAACCAGCCGCTGCACCTCCTCACCCCACTTCGACCTCTTCACCCATCCTCCCCCCGCTCCTACTCCCATGAGCACCACCATCCATTATCCCCCTCAACACCAATTTTCCAGGACAAAAGGAAAGACTGTTAAGGCACTTCGACCCAGGAATTCATCTCCTCTATTGATCAAGCAGCCTACTACTGATAGTAAGGAAAGATCGAAAGCAGAACACCTAGAAGCGGAACACCCAACAAGAAGCAACACAACCAGCAGTGACAATGGATAAGGTGAGGATGGGGAGGGAATGGAAGAACAGGGCCTGCAGTGGGGTACCATTTACTACTGCCCAATCACTGAAGTGCCCTTCGAAAAGATTTAATGCCAATTTCAATTCTCTATTTTTCCTCTCCCAGGTTCTTTTTTGGTATCTAGCTCCTCATAGTAGCTTGGTTCTCTGGTTTATTGCTCCTTAGAGCAGTTTTTTTCAGGTTAGGTCAGGGTTTTAGGTCTCAAACAGTTAGTATGATATGTAAGATATGTTTTCCCCATCTTCGGGAGGATCAATCTAATAGTATTTCTCTATTTTCGCTATCATGTTCGACAAACATGCTGAATTGTACTTATACCTATATTTTTATCTCTCCTTAATAGATTAGATTTGAACTTACAAAAAAAAAGAAGCTAACTTAAGTATCATTAGTGCTTCACTCTTGGCACCATCCATGCAAAACATTTATATGAATCTATGTAAGTTTCTTTTAATTAACTGAAACACATAAGTATTTATTAATTCAATTACATTATTTACTATTTTTATCTTTGCATGGATCTCAAGGAGATTCCTTATTTAAATGATGCATTCTTTATTTACAACTAAGGATTTAGTTGAAGCATTTACAATTGAAGTTCACATGAAGGCATACATAGGCAATTTGAAATTCATTCTTTCTCTATGCTTGTCTATTTATCATCTATTATTTACTACATGGTCCACATGTGTATTTATTTATCCATCTTATCATATCATACTCACAAGAATTATTCCATATTGATGATCATATATATTACCCCGGGTCATATAGGCATATGCTAAAGTAATTCACTCTAGGGGTAGATAAGCCCTAAAGGAGACTTATAGCACTCAATAACTATGACTAACAATATAGCACATAGCATACCCACATGACTTGATAAAACACAAGTGAATCTCCATAATTGGAGATACATTCTCATAGGGTATCGTCTATGAGAATCATTGACTTACACAAGTCTAGACTTGATACAACATAAGTCCAGAGTATTTATACAAAATAAGACTAGTATTCATACAAAACAAGACTCTTATAACACCGTGGCTCGAATATTATAGTTGTTGCTAGATTGTAAACATTTTTCTATGACACCTATACATAACATGTTAATTATTTTATTAAAAAATTATAGTTGGCTGCGTGATGAGGAAAAATGTTGAAAAGGATATCCAAATATTAACTGACATTTGTGAGGGGGTAAGGTTTACCCATGTACCTTGTTTACCTTGTTAAGGTACTTATAAATCCAAACCTTATGTTAAAATACCAAAAACCATGTTCCTAAGCAAAATTCAAAGGGGGAAGTGTTTAATAATTAAATATTATTAATTATGGGTTTTGGGGTAAGCTTAATTAATTTTAATTAAGTGCGATTAACCTTGGAGAGGCTAACATGGTTCCTTTTGAACATCCACGTGGGAACCCAAGGAGGACAGTTGCCTTACTTGATAGATTGAGGGAAAATGAGCTAGGAGTTTTGGTGGTCAAGGAGAAAGCTAGTTACAGAAAAAACTATAACATGAGACTGGATAATTTTACCATTCAAACTATTTGAGGAATTTGCTGATGTTACTAGTCACTAGGCTTACAATTTCTTGCTCATTGTTACCAATTAATGGTTGTTACCATTTGATTTTTACTACAATTTCCTAATTTTATAGTCATTTGATGTTACTAATCACTTTCATTTACTTATTTGATGGTTGATACATGTTGCTTGTTGTTACAGTTGCATGTGAATTTATTGTCATGGTTGGAAACTTGAGGGAAATTCAGAAATTTGCAGTGAAGTGTATCACTATGTGTATTTGAATTCCAGAGGTGGGAGAGAACTCTATTTTTATAATCCATGTACTTGCACTATATCCATTTCGGTTGAACTAACCAGTTATTTGATCATTTGTGCAAGAACCCTCAAGTGGAATTCCGACACTTGTAGTGAAGTGTATCACTGTGTGTCTTTGGAAGAGCTCGGGCGGGTTAGTTGTAAAATTGACATGAACTTGGTTTGAAAATTGTTGTTTTTCCTATGTTTGGTTATAGTTTTGTCCATAATGTTCAACTATCCCTATTTTATCCCTGTGAGTGAGATGAGGGGGTTGGTGAGTTACTTGTGGTTAATGTATGGATCTCGTCTCGGGGGTGGACTTGAGAGATGGAATAATAGAGGATGGAAAATTCCTATGGTTGGGAGGAGTGTGGCTCACACACAGTCAGTTTCCTACTCCAAGACAAAATCTTCAGATAAGTATATGTAGAATTTTAATTCTATGTTAACTCTTTATTAAATGATTCTTGGAAGAAATTTAATACTGAAATTTTATAAATATAATTCATATGCTATTATATGCTAATTCACTGCAAGAATGTTTATAGGAATTTATGTTACTAAATTTTGTTCATAGATTTATGAATTTCCTGTAAGTAAAATTGTATGGATTATTAATTCTAGGTGATCATGAAATTGTTGTGTATTATGAAATCGTTGTGTTTTATTCTCATTTTACCCAGCTGTCTTAATTTATATTTAGGGTTTAATCTCAATTACCCAATTTTTATAATTTTTATATGTGAATTAACTAGTTGTTACAAGCTTATTTTATGCATGATGAGTAAATGAGTAAAATTGGACAAATTATGTTCTTTGGGTTGAACTAACTAATTACTCAGAATTAGTGTCGCATTTATAAAAGCCATGGGGTGGAATATGTGTTAATTGTGGTATTGGTTATAAGTTAATTAGATTTGTTAATTTAGGAAGAAAACCATTAATTGGTTGCGAGGCTTACAAAAAACATGGACTTGTTTATTATGGAAACTACTGTTATAATTTGTTTAGTTAGGAATATGCTTTGGTAGATAATTTAATGGAAGAATATGTTAATGTGAATGAAATTTATTTAAAAGAGAAGAATTATGAAATTTAAGTCTTCGGGATTTACCATAATTTATAGATATGTCTTCAAGTGTTGTTTACAAATCCATGTCACTAATGAGACATTATCCTGTTGTTATTTTCCAAGTTCAATCCATAATTTGTAACTGGTTGAAATTAGTTTGGTTTAATAAGTTTAAATTGTGTTAACCAAGTTAGTAAACTTGTTCCCATATGTGGGTAACCAGTTCGACGATCGGCGACACGACCCAGCTTGGCCTCTGGACCTGCCACATGGCGACCATAAAGAACCAAGCCTGTCCATCGACCTCGACACTACAAGCCTCCAGAACCTTCGATGTCCATCGTGCATGGGAGAAACTATGCTCGTCACCTCGACACCTACGATGTGGGTTGGAGATGACCTATTTTCCTCATATCCTTCATGGCTCTATAGAAAAATTCATTGTGTGCAAGTACCATGGAAGGTGGGAAGGTGGATATGAATGCCATGGAAAATCACTTTGACATTTTGTGTAGTCTCCGCTCGGCTCTAAACATTGTTTGCCTCTCTGTGCATCTCATGGCTCTTTGGTTATCTTTTTTCACCATCTCTCAGTTAGTTAATTTTAGAAAGAGAAGGTGCAATTGGGTCACCATGTCGCATCAAAGAGGAACATTAAGAATATAAATCTCAGGCAGAGGCAAATACCAGCATGGTATTAGCCTCTAAGTCACGACCGACTATGAATCGCACATCTCTTCTCAGGTTTGCATCCTCATGGAAGCCTGGGAAGGGAGAGTCCTAAACTAGAAGTTAGCAATAGGTCAGGATGGTATATAGATAAACCATTACTATGTCATGAAAAAAATGTTATGAAATTTGGTTGAATATATGCTCAGCAACCAGTCCAAAGCTCATGACTGTGTCCTTTCCATGAAAACCAAAATTGTTGAGATAGATGCTCAGCTCACGACCATGGATAACTCATTTTACTCGAAGGGTACCGCAGGAATTTGAGGGCATGGTGGTCTGAATGGTGGCGGTCATGATAGGGGAGGAGGTGGAAGTGGAAGTGCAACTGGGGGAATGGTTCTTGCTAGTCGTGGGGGAGGTGACAATGGGAGCGTGACAAGGCACATAATGGCATATCCTCAAGCTTTGCCTTTCCCCATACCTTCAATTATTGAGCCTCTCTTCAAACGCATGAAGGAAATGTCCAGCCAGAAGCCTGATCAGCATCAATAACCAACACAAATGGCTCAGTAAACCATCACCAACTTTCCCACCCAGTCGCAGGAAGAATGATGGGTCTGCCCCATCATTGAATAAATTCCACTGGCTTAAGGTTAGTGCTTTCCAACAGTATAAAAGACCTTTCGTCCCAGGATTTTGTCTTGCAGGTTTTTTGTCAATCCTATCCATGGTTTTCTTTAAATTTGAACTCTGTATCTATGTCTATTATCTATGTATGTGTCTGGAAACTATGTCCAGGACTATGTCTATATCTCTGCCTGCTTTAAATTTGAACTCAGTGTCTGTATCTATGCTTCTGTCTCAGTCCCTTAGTCTTTGTAGACGACCCTCAGTTTTGGCCAGGTTGACTTTTGTATATTTTTCCTCTATATTTTAATAGATCTCTGTAGCTTACAAAGAAAAAGTTAGTAAACTTGTTTTTAAATTGAGTCTTATACTAAGCATTATTTTTTAACTAATTCTTGTTGCTACTATAAGTGGTGTTGTCATGGGGGGTTCACTTAGTGAACTTGTTACATAGCATGACCGTTCATAGGATATTAAAGAATATCCCTAATTTCACTAAATATTGGAAAATGCCTCCTAGAATTGTATTGTTGGACCCCGTACCAATATATCTTTCTAATTAAGAAAACCCTTAGTTTCATCATATATTTTAGGTATCCATTTTTATCAACCCATTTTTAATATGCCTTTATACCATATTATCAAGTTTTAGTTAACAAGATCCCTTACACATCTTAGTCTAAGCAAATAAGATGCTAAGTAAAATAATATTATAATGCTAATAATGATCCCATCAGGATTGCTTAGGAAATTGATCAATTTGTAGTGTTAGATAGTGGAAGACCCAACAAAATAGTAATGGGGAAGGAAAAATTAGTAAAATGAAACCCATCCAAGGAAGAGCACTTGAAATATCTTTGCATTCTGAATTTATATTCGGTTTGGATAAAAATACTAACATTGAATTTTAAGCTAGATCCTAGGCTACCAAATACAATATAACAATTATTTTCCTTTCCTCCACTTAAACCCCCAATGATAGAACCATCAACGCATAACCCAATAATCCCTTTAACCATACTCCTAGAAACCACCCCAAAACCATTGACATTAGGAGGAAAAGTACATAAAGAAGCCCAGTCAGATGCAATCATATCATCTATTAGTGCATTTTCCAACAAGTAACCTTAGGAATTCTCTAAGATAAATACTCCATATTCACCCTCAATCATTCCAATTTTTGGAGTCTCAAAATCAACCCAGATATGTCCTCTTCACAAATATTCTAGGAGACTTTAACTGGCTCATACCGGTGGATATTGGATATTATATGTGACAACTTCTCCACCCTTATCCACATTCATCCCAAACTAATGTTTCATATAATTTTACTCATTTTTCCAATCCTTTAAGGAATGGTGTAGTCTTTTCCCAAATGTTTGTAAGAATGACACCAAAAACAATTGAATGGAACACCACAATAATTGAAGATCTATGTAAACGAGTATTTACCTTTTTTAAGGGCCAATTCCTAAGCTAATATTTACCACATATTGATACCGACCAATATTATAGCTATGACCATAAACCATTTCTCGACAAAGATCATATCAACTTCATAAAAAATACCAAGAGATTTTCCAATTTATTTATATACTTCACGGGACCAAAACTCCACAAGGATCCCTAGGAGCTTGACCCAAGTAAGAGTAATGTTTGTTCTCTCTAAATTGGCATAAAAAAAAGAAGTTCACATTTCAAATATAGCATAGTCGACCCTAACTTCCAATATGTGTCCATGATTAATTTAACACCCACCTTTGACCATAGTATATAACACATCCACCTTCTAGTCGAAGAAAAAAAAGGGCATACATCTTAATGTTGGCTCCCACAAATCCTTTAACAAAGACTTTAACGTTATCTCTCACCCATCTTTTTCTTTCTAGAAATTTTCCTACTAATTATTTGGGGCCATTTCTACAACTTCATTCATCCTAATATCGTCTCCCAAAGCCAAAATAATATGATTTGATTTTAACTTGACTTATATATTTTTTCTTCTTTTTGCTAAAGTTTCACCTCTCTCACTTGTTCAAACCCTAAAATTCATTTAAGGTGTCCCATAAGCTAAATATTTTGTGACTTTGTTCAAGAGAAGCACCTGATACATGACCACTTACCCCTACGAAGGTACCACAACCATAAACTCTTTCCCATGATCCTTCAACCAAGTACCCCTTATAAGAAACAATAAGCTTATTGCCAAAACCTTCAAAGTACTAAACATATTGTGTAATACTTGACGTCCATGTAGCTATGACTATATACACATTTTGATACCCAATGAATTGTCCTAAAATAAAATAACCTATGGGAACATTTGAATAATCCTTATACCCACAAGAAATCGACAAACCTCTTGTCAAAAATTCTAACCACTACACATACTCAGCACCACCATACCTAGTCTTTCATTGAAATGATACACAATGGTATAACACCAAAATATTTAAGCATGCACTCAAAGTATACACGGGCATAGTCAATGCATCCCTAATGGAATTTTAACAACCATCTTTCCATAGCATAGGAACCACCAATAGAATCCCCACAACAACTAGCAACCTTACATACAAACTAACAAAGGAGTTGACACCTACATTACAAGGTTATACCACCATATGCTAAGGTGATTTTGTGGTCAAACTTAAATTTTGGGTTCCCATAAAGTTAGAACCCAAAGATCTACATTGATCCACCCATGCTTGTGGTAGGGATGCAGATTAGAGGAAATTTCAACTCAAAATGGGCCTTTTAACTCTAATTCAAATTCCATGTCATGATGTGTTAGCCAATGAAATTGCTTTAAATTTGAAATGCCATATAGGTCTTAAACACCTTTTTATTATAAATTTGGGGATATGTATCACAAAAAAAAACTACTTTTTTGTTTGTATTTTCAACATATCTCCCTGTGTTTTTACTCAAATTTTGATCAGGAGAGCTTGTTGGATGCAGACTTAAATTCTGCATCCAATGATTACCCGCTCGGCATGATTTTGATGGACCCTACTACTCCTAGAACAAGAAATACCTAAAAAAACTTGATGAAGATGTCATCATCATGTTTTTTCAGGTATTTATTGTTTTTGGGGTGCCAGGGTCCATCAAAAGTATGCCCGGTGGGTACTCGTTGGATGCAAAATTTAATTCTACATCCAATGAGCTCTCTCGATCAAATTTTGAGTAAAAAAACAGGGAGATATGTCGAAAATACAAACAAAAAGTAGTTTTTTCTTTCCTCCCTCCAAAATTAATAAATATTAATTTATTATTTTAACTATTATTTTATTAATTTTTTTTGGAGGCCCATTTTGAGTTGAAATTTACTCTAATGGACTCGAACAATGAATTTGGAGAGACCCAAATATTTTGACCCTTTTATGGGTCCGATAAGAAATCAACCAAATCTAAATCCATCCTTTTATAGAACTTGAGTTATTTGGAGGAGTGAAACTGTGACTTTCCTTCCCCAATCATGGCCTAGATTTTCTCAATACCATCGGCCTCCTTGCATAAAACACAAAATTATTTTATTATATAACATACTCATTTGGGACAGTAGGTGCAGGGGGGATTCTTGAATGTGGCATGGGATTGGATACAAATAACCAAGCATAAAGATATGAAATTTTCATGGGGCTAGAAAACATTGTATTTCTTAGCATACAAAAAGTCATTTTCTTGGGAGACTCCCATCTCATTATCTTGCAAGTAACAAAAAAGATAAGTAGAGATGACATGATCGTCAAGATATTACAGTACATAATTGTGGGCATCTTGAGCAATATTAGATAACCAAATTTCTTGCATGTTCGTTGACATCACAACTCCTTGAATGATATGATAGAAAATCAAGCTACATATTTGGAATGAGGCATCCTTTTTCAAAATTGGGGGTCATCAACATCATTGATGGCTCGCCTAGGATACTGAGTATGGGTTCAATATTTTTTATAATATGATATTAATCATGCACATGTGTGACATTTGGTGGTGTCCCATCTCATTGCGTATGCGGGAATCCTTTAATTTATTATCCTGCATGAGAGAATCCTATTGAAAATCCCTCTCTATGGGTTGTTTGTCTCCATGTCTCCATTATATGCAAATCTCTGGTATTTCTCTTGATATCTATGGGATTTATCTAGAATATATTATGGTCTCTATTTTGGTGTTCAAGGAAGTATCTACTTTGTTGTGCATAGAGTCATGGAAGTGGGAATGTATTCTATTCATCCACTTTGGTTCTCTACTTTCCTATTCTCATTCTCTATAAAGAAATTTGACAGTGGATCTAGCTGGGCAATATTTCTGGAGATTGTTTTCAAAGTGCCAATAAAAACGTTTAAAGATGCACTTTTAAAGGATTTGAGTTGGGCAATGAGGTTGGGTGAGGTCAAGTCCACCATTCGGGAGATAAAAATTATAATTCGCCGAATGAATTCATAGATGGAAGGGGTTATGGTAGCCATTGAGCAGGAGACCTCTCACATCTCTCACCTAGAATTATGTTTCAATGACCTCGAAGGGGTACAAGTATGTGTGTAGGTATCCCAACTAGAGAATCTATCCATAAATGTTGACCTCCATTAAGAAATGTCCATCAGTGGGTAGTCATGGAACACCCGTTTTGTAGGTTCAAGGTCCGTGGATGAATGTTTGGCTCAATATCCAGCTAATACAGTAGTGGAAATATCTAGTTCTAGTGAGCAATAAGACAATAGGGGCTTCCATGAAATCCAAAGTGGCCACAATCTGCTTTAAACTCATTTGTTGTAATAGTTTTTTTTTGTGTTATTTTGTTGGTTTGGTTCGTTAGAATATATAGTTTTCAAGTAATTGTCATATATGATGTAATGGCTTCAAGACTTCAAGATTATAATAGGTTACAGGGTAATGCC
>LPNX010722442.1:255160-270106 GCA_001517045.1 Pseudotsuga menziesii | reverse complement strand
ATATATATATATATAACAAGTTTGTTAAACTTGAAAGTAATATTCCAAGAGTCTTACTCTATAATACTTACTTATTGATAGCATGACTTGAGATCTATTTTTGAAAAATAGCTATACCCTTGTCGTTGGTTCAAAATCTTGTTGATCCTTGGTCAAGGGTATATGTGCTTCACATTGATCTTTTTAAGTATGCAATGATCAACACACATTCTCCAAGAACACATTCTTGGGAGCTACCACATTATGTAATAAATAAATTGACACAGTGAGCCTAAATTAGAGGAATTTTGAGGCCTAAAATGGGCCTCACAAGAAAAAGAACAAAATAATAGTTAAAATAATAGATTAAGTGTTATGATTTTTTTAAGTGAAGGGAAAAAACTATTTTTTTTCTTTCATACTTTCAACTTATCTCCTTGTAGGTTTACGCAAATTTTGAGTGTGGGAACTTGTTATATGCATACCTACTTGTCATACTTTTAAGGAACCCTTGATATAAAAATAAAACACAAAATACATAAAATAAAATAAAATCATATTTTCCAAATGGGTACTTATTGAATGCAAAATTTAAATTTCTTCCAATTAATACTCACACTTGAAATTTGAATAAACCTACAAGGACATAAGTTGCAAATATGAGAGAAAAAAAAATGTTCCCTCCAAAACTATTTACCCTTGAACCCTATTGTTTCTTATAAAGTTGATTTTGATAATACATTTTTTGCGTTGAAACTCATTTTTTACCTCAAAATTCCTCTAATGATAGTTCTAGATCGAAATCTCTTGATTTTTCTTCTTAATTCCTTCACTCCCCAATAAAGAGGATTTGATAACATTGTGTTCAACAATACCATTGGTCTCTTAGGGGTCAATCCCTTTGGTTCTAAAAACAATTCTTGATGCCCCAAAAATAGACTATAATTATGTTGGTTTTATGTGACAAAAAAATTGTCACGAGAAATTTATAGCAATCAATTGTTGGGTTTTGGTTGCATAACTAGAAACACAAACTTCTCGTTGGCATTGATCAACCTCTTAGCTTGATTAGTAAATACGAAGGAGATAATTCCCCTTGTGTTTATTAGCTTTGACTAGGACCTTCTTCCCATCTTTAACTGATTGATACGTATCTTCTCTTCTCAAGAATAACAAATATATTCCACAAATAAGGACCCCTAAACACAATCTCATAGGAATCCAAAGGGATGACATCACACTTAAAGTCATCAATTGATCTTTTGGAAATGGAAATTTTAAATTCACTATTGAGTGACTAGAAGTTTAGCATCTTTATGTAACAACCCCAAAGGATAGGGTTATGGAGTTTTGAAGGTGTTTTCCCCCAACATTTACTGAGTAAAGAATGAGACTAGCATGACTACTAGAATCAAACAAAGTCATGTTAACCAAAGTATTTCATGCATGCATTGTAATTTGGAAGAGGTTATCCCTCCTATCTTCCATCCCATTTTTTGGTGTTCCATTCACCAACCTTTGAGTCACATTACTACATGACGTACCCTTGAATTAGACTCTGCCATTTCTTTAGTTTCTTCCATTTTAGTGTCTCCTTCTCAACCATTCTTGGGAATTAGGAATTTATTGCCTCAATTTTCTTTGGAAACAGTTTTGGTTTAGTTCCTACAACTTGTACTTTGTGTGCACATTATTTTATGAATGTTCACAGTGCCGAGGTGATGTCGAATTGACCTCATTTTTTTATGTGTGGTTTGCATGCTTCATACCTCCTCTATTTTTATAACTCATTTCTTTGGAGTTCATCCACCATAGGTGTAAGGGATTCTTACACCTTTATTAATGTTTTCTTGCCAAATGCTTAAAGAAACAAGGATTTTGTACTAGCCTCATCCATTTAAGCATAATACCAAGTGGATGTTATATTATTCTCATCTAAAAGATTTGTTAATACAAAGTAATAATGTATCCCTATACATTTTAGCCTTTCCTCTATCATACAGAGTAACCTTATCGAGAACCAAAACACTTGTATCAAGGGAAAATATTTGTAATACATAGCCTATAAGCTCGTAATCCACAAAGTATATATATATATATATATATGTATGTATAATTAATAATCACCAAAACAACAAAAATTAGCTCGAATTTCCAGAAAGCGGTGAGGCGATGAATATTGGTAGACGTAGTTAAACACTTAATTTTGTGGAAATTGCTTTACTTGCTTGGTTTCGTAAAGATGACTGATTATTAAATAAAAGTTAGAAATCAAATTAATTACCAAATACTTATAATTATTAATTCATANAAAAAAAAAAAATTCTTAAAAACAAAAAATCATTTAATTAAAAAAAATCAATATTAAAAAAAAAAAAAAAAAAACTGATAAATGTATTAAATATTAATTAAAATCCATTTAAACATTAATATTTCCATTCATATTTTGCAAGCCAATGATTATTGAATCCTCGCACTAAATGTCCACTTGGTCTTTTTATTTGCGTTAGTTGAGCATTGGTATTTCGACTCATATTATGCCAATGATTATTGCATCCTCGCGCTAAATGTCGACATGGTCATTTTATTTGTATTGGTTGATGTTAATGGTAAGTAAGGTAAAATTTATTATTATTAATTTTATCAAACACTATTTTTATGACTTTTTATTTTTAGCTTTTTGTTTTTAGATTTTAACAAGTTTTTTTTAATTTATATAGAATTTAACATGTTTTTTTTATTTAAAATTTTATACATATCTTTTAGGATTTTTTTTTTAATTATAAAAAATATTTGAATGGTAAAAGAATTGATATACAAAATTTAATATTTTTTAATTTTTATTTAAAAAGTATAACATAACTTTTATAATAAATTTTTTTTATCACATATTTATTTAATATTTGAATTTTTAAGGTAGCCATTCTTATAGTATTGGCAATAAATCTTAGATTTGTAAGTTAATTTAATAAAGAGGTTTGATTTTAATTTACAAAGATCTATTTTGAATGGTTTCCATTTACAATATGACATTAGCTAGTCAAACTTAATGAACTTGAAGGACAATAATATATTTATATACACTTTGAACCAAAAGGTTTTAGTTTTAATTTATAAAGACCTCTTTAACGGTTTCAATTCACAATATGACATTAGCTAGTCAAACTTAGTGAACGTGAAGGACACTAATACAACTATGTTCGCGTTTTCCCTAGTTGCTCAATATGTAAAGTGGTGGAAGTTGAGATGATGTCTTTTCAAAACCCTACTTTGCAATTGGCAAGTGTCCTTTGACCTTAGGGTAGTCCCTTTATGTTAAGTAAGAGGTGGTCATTTTTTATTCCACCCTCTCTCTCCCTCTCTTCTATATTCACTTACTTTTACTTAAATTTAGATCACTTCCAAGAAATCTCAAATTAATTATGTTAACGTTTCCCTTTCATATTTTGTTTGCCTATTATCAGGTCTTTCTCTTGTAGTATTGGAGAAAATAAATGTGTGTGCATGCCTATTAGTGTGATGGAAGCTTTACTTTCATAGCCATTACCAAGCATGCAATGCTTTTACTCTATACGCAAATGAAACTACTTTAAAACATCTTCAAATTATAAGATTAAAACATTTCTAAGAGGCAGGTATAAGCAATTTCGCTGCTAATTTTCACTTATTTATATTAAATTATATTTTATAGAAAAATATTTACTTAAGTTTTTGTTGGTGTGTACTTCTGGCATCTTCCTCTATTTTTGTATCCCAGACATCAGTGACTTGAAGAAATCACCACCATTCAAAGCATTGTTAATACAACCTCTCATTATTATGTCTAGTCCTTGGGCGACCTTCACTTATTGTTTCAGCTTTGAATTAACATTCGGGTTTACAACCTTAGCATTAAGTTTATATGAACACAAGCAAGGAGTTTTAATTTGACAATTTGATGATTTTTCTTCGTAAATCCATAAATGGCATTGTACAAGGTTTTGTAAATGACTATGTATATTTAAGAAACTAGCATCTTAAGATTTAATTCCTAAAATCAATGATAGCTCATGGATACTAAGAAGGAGGCCATTGTCAGGTCACAACTAACATTTTTGTCTCTTTAGGCTATCTCTTCTCTAGCTCAAAATTGGATTCCCTAAGGTAGGATTACTAGAGTTTAACAATGGAGTACATGGTGAAAATGAAGAGTAACCTTAGAAAAACAAAGGGTTTTGGTTTCTTTAAAATGTAAGTGTCATAAATGAATTGGAGACTAGTGTTTAATATAATGGGTGAACGGAGTCAACCAAGGATTTCATAAGGATTTATTTAGGATTATTGGAAATGGACAAGGTTGTTATGCACAAACCTAGATGCTCACTAGTGGATGGGATGATTTTAGAGATCACACAAAAGGAAATTTCTTGAGTAAAAAAAATTCAAATGGACTTAGGAGGAAAGCTACATTGAAAGGCATAAAAAAAACACATGATTTCTAGATGCTAAATATGCACATAAACTATGCTTCCAATTGATAACAATTGCATAAAAGATAGAAAACATAATCCTTCATTACCTCAAATCCATTAACATTTTGAAGATCCATTAAATAACCAAGCACATGAGCAACATGAAAACCCTTTAGTAGAGCACTACCATCAACCATCCTACATCACAATTGAGTATCCCTTGTCCATCATACTCAATGCCTCATACCCTTGTCCCTTGGTTTTCCCATTTCCTCCCCTCCATTACTTCTACACAAAATGTAATGAAACATACCCTAAATATCTGTATTGCTATATAACATAATTAAGCCCCCTTGGACCCTTAATACAGGGAAATATATTTTCTCATTTCCATATCATAGTTTATCCTCCAATATGAATGGATGTGATAGGATATTTCCTACCAACTGACCCCCCGTGTGGTTGTTGTTACTCACTAGTTGTTTTAAACTAATTTATATTGTTGTTGTTACTTGCTGAAATAGCTATCATTACTCACCAAGAGTCTCTAAATATTTTATTTTCTACTGCTACTCATTGTAATTGTTGTTGTTACTCACTACAGTTTTAAGCTAATTTATATTGCTGATGCTACTTGCTCAAACTATTGTTGTTACTCACCAATAGTCTTAAAATAAATTATTTTGCTGCTGCTACTTGTTGTAACTGTTTTTGTTACTCACTAGCAGTTTTAAACTAATTTATATTGTTGTTGTTGATGGTTGAAACTGTTATTCCTAATCACCAGTAGTCTTGTAATAGTTTATTTTATTGATGATATATCTTGTAACTATTGTTGTTACTCGCCAATAGTTTTGAGACTAACACCTTTCGTATTTAGAGTTAAAGTTATTATTCATATATGTTTTTAATATATATGTATTATACAAATAGTATTTGTGTAGGTAAATTATAGATCTCTTTAGAGGATCATAATTCCACAAAGGTGTGCACAATGTATTTATGCATGTAATTAATTTACATAAAAAATGATGTGTTTGGTTTAGTTCGACGTAATGCAAGGAGGTGTTACAAGTTGGTATCGGAGCGCCGTTGCAGCTATCAAACCTCTAGGATCAAATTTAATTGCTTAAAATGAGATATATACATGCATAAAAATTGTATGATGAAATTTATTTTGGAACTAATAAATATTGTTGGTCCAAATTGCTAGTGTGACACAGGAATTTGCATACTATTAGAAAAGACAAGAAAACAAAATTAAAAATATGGCAGAGGATCATGTATTGTCTAGTTTTGCTGAAAAAGTTGGTAAGGAAGTACAAGGTAACAAATCCAATGGTCACCAAAGTGGGATAGGGACCATGGATGTAATTCAAACTTTGAAGGATTTGTAAATTGAAAGCAACAAAATTTTGCAACGTTTGAAACAACAAAACCAAATCAACCAACATTTAATGAAAAAAATGGTTTAGCTGGGAGACCAAATGCATCAAGTGAATTCTAATGTAGAAAAGTGGGAAGAGTCCATGAACAGAGACATCCCTGACATGTATAAATTTTCTCAAGGAAACAGTGACAAAAAGAGAAAATTATATTCCCACCATAAGTCCAATGAAAGTTCTCATGGAAATAAGAATAACCAGCAATATAACTATTCTAGAAACGAGTGAAAGAGAATGCATGCTATAATGTTTAAGGTGAAATCAAAAAATTAAAACCTCCAACCTTTGATGGAGAGAAGTCAGGTGACGTTGCATAAATATGTCTTATGGAGCCGGATAAGTATTTGCAACTACATAACTACCCTAAAAACCAAGAAGCACAGATTGCAGTATATAATTTGCAAGGAAAGTATTATAAATGGTGGAGGTATCTCAAACAATTTGAAAGTTTAGATGAGAAGCAAATTTCTTTGCGGAGATTCCAAATACTTTTCAAGAAATAATATCTATCACATGAGTTTTATGACAAAAAAGTACAAGAATGTTTTGAGCATAAATTGAGAAATATGTCCATGGAGGACTATGAAAAGTGATTCTTGGAGCTGTTGGGATATGTTAAATTTATTAAGGATGAAAAGGTGAAAGTACAATGCTTTATCGGTGGCTTGCCTACATACTACAGACGCATATTGACTTATGATGAACCTCGCACTCTAGAAGATTGTTTCAGGAAATATAGATGTGGAAAAGGTTTGGAAAGGTAAGATGAAAGTGAAACAATATCAGAGGAAGAAGGGGTTTAATCCTCTTGACATCAAGAAGGATATTTACACTTATTTTAAACCACCGATACAGAAAGGAGAATCTAAAGTGGTTGAGTATTCATGGAAAACGAAATCAAGCCAAGGAAAATGTTGGGGATGTGGTGGTGACCACTTCTTAAAGAAATGTCATGAAAGGAGACACCAAGAAACTAGTGTGTATAATATCCAAGAATATTCTATTGTTGGTGATGTTGCTAGAAGTATTCCTCACATCTATGCAACATTGGATAATTGTCAGGCCTGTCATTAATATTCTATGATTGAGAGTGAAGGTAAATTAAAAGTTGTGCATATTTATATTTTAATCTATTATGGAGCTTCTTATAACTATATTAATAATAACTTGGTTGAAAGGTGAAAATTGATTGCTCATAAATTGTCTAATCCTAGAATTGTTTAGTTGGAAAATTGTATGAAGAGGAAGATCACAACCATGGTCAAAGGTTGTTGTTTTGAAATGAATGGATACCAAGCTAGTGTAGATTTGGACACCATTACTCTTTCATCCTATGATGTGCTGATCAGAATGGATTGGTTAGAGAAACAATTTGTTGTGTTGGACTTCCACAATAAATTTATTACATGTTTGAATGATGATGGAAGCAATAATATACAAATAAAAGGAATTATGAGACCTATATCCTTAAGAAAAATTTCAGCCTTACAAATGAAGAAGTGCATCAAAAAAGGGTGCCATCTATATGTGATTCATGTAGAAGAGTTGTCTAATGAAACATAATCAAATTTGGATGAATATCTAGTGTTGAAAGAATCTGAGTATGTGTTTCAAGAAGTTCCTTGTTTACCACCCAAGAGAGATATTGACTTCATAGTTGGTTTGGTGCGTGGAGTTGTACCATCATCAAAAGATACATACAATATGGGTACTTCACAATTAAAATAATTTCAAATGCAGCTTGAGGAGTTACTTAAGAAGGGGTATATAGGACCTAGTATATAACCTTGGGGTGCTCTGGATCTTTTTGTAAGAAAGAAGGATGACACACTTAGATTGTGTGTGGACTACAAGCAGTTAAAAAAGGCCACAATTAAGAACAAGTACCCTATACCAAGAATTGATGATCTCTTCAATCCATTGAGGGTGCACATATATTTTCTAAAATAGATTTGGGTGAAAACACGAAGTTGGTATACACTTTTTTCCTATTTTTCGACAAAAAACTTCAAAATTTTATGTTTTTCAACTTACACCCTTTCAAACCCATATGCCCCTTAGGAATTTCACCTTGATGTAAACACAAGAGGTTTAGAGAATTCTATTAGCTTGGACTCATTTTTTTGAAATTTTGTTATGGAAATATAGTAGGACAAATTTAACAGGCACCAACGACATATATTTAAATTTTTAGGTTTGGATAATGAGTGACCTGTGTGCCCTTCATTTTTTTAGAGATGGTTATTCATCTTAAGGAAATTAAATGTACGTTCATAATCTACAGTACATATTGTAATTTGCAATGGACTATATGTTGAGGATTTTTAGACCTAAACACTATTTTTTTATATTTTCGAAATAACATATGTTTAAAATATGGTGCCTTATTGACACATGTTTGTGTCCTCCCATTTTATTTCAAATGTGATTCTTAGAATACAAACCAAAACTACCCTTTTCAAGAGGACGGTGCAAGCAACATCCTTTTTAGTTTTTAGTTTTTACTTTTTTTTTATTGTCATTGTGATGACCTTCAATTTTCAGTGTGACTAATTCTCAAAAAATTGTATAGAAACTTTGTGTTTTCACCTATTTAAAATTTGGATATCACCATATATGGATTATATATGAAGACATTGGTAAAACTACTTTCAGAACTAGATATGATCATTATGAATTCAGAATGCTTCCATTTGGATTGATGAATGCCCTGATTAAATTCATGTGATTAATGAATGGTATATTCAGGGAGATTTTGGATAAGTTCATTGTAGAATTTTTGGATGATATACTTAAATATTCCAAAACCTAGGAGGAGCATGAAGAAAATATCAGGATTACTTTGCAAATATTGAGAGAAAATCAGTTGTATGCCAAGCTCAACAAATGCACCTTCTACCAAAAACACTTGTTATACTTGGGCCATATCATCTTTGAAAAGGGTGTAGCAATGGATCCAATTAAAGTAAAGGATATATTGGAATGGCCTACTCCCCACGATGTTTCAGAGGTAAGATCATTAATGGGACTGACTAGTTATTATAGAAATTTTATAAAATATTTCTCGGAAATAACCCCTCCAATTACATCTTTGAAAAAGAAAGTTGCATCTTTCATCTAGAGTAAAAAATGTGAATACAGTTTCAAACTTTTAAAGGAATTTCTCACAAGTGAACCTATATTGAACATTTTAGACCTGGATAAAGAGTATTTGGTTTGTATTGATGCATCACTTGAAGGACCTGGTGGATTTCTAATGCAGAAAGGATGTGTGATTTGTTATAAGTCATGGAAGTTAAAAGGGCATGAGAAAAACTATGCTACTCGTGACTTGGAGATAGAAACCATTGTTCACACACTTCACATGTGGAGGCACTACCTTATGGGGAGTAAGTTTGAATTAAGAACTTCTCACTATAGTTTAATAAAGCATTTATTTTATCATCCTCAACTAAATTCTTGACAAATAAGATGGGTTGAATTCTTATGTGAGTTCAATTTAAAAATCAAGTATTTAAAAGGCAAAGAAATTGAGTAGCATATAATTAGTAGAAGGGGTCAACTAATGTATGTTTTAGCCATCAGTACTTGAAATTATGAATTACAAATCAGAATACAAGAACCATTGCGAAATGTCAAAATTTATTTACAGGTGATAGAGACATTGCAAGAAGGAAATAAATCATTAAATTTATTTAATTATGGATTGAAAAAGGATGGTATTCTTCACTTTAAAGATAGAATTTATGGACTTGATAATGAAGAGTTGAAGAAAATAGTAAAGAGTGAAATGCATAATGTACCATATGCAGGGTATCCCAGATATCAGAAAACTCTAACAGTAATAAAGGAAATTTATTATTTTCCAAACATGAAAAAGGAAGTGACTACTTACATTTCCCATTGTTTAGAATGCCAAAGAGTCAAGGTTGAGCATTAACACCCAGCTGGTTTACTTCATCCTTTTCCTATTCCGGAGTGCAAATAGGACATAGTAACTATTGACTTTATTACAAGTCTCTGAAGAACCATGAGGCAGCATGATTTGATCATTGTAGTGGTTGATAATTTAACCAAATCATCCCATGTTATTCAATTTCAATCGACTTTAAAGGCGGTCAAAATTTCATAAGTATATATGAAATATGTTTCTAGGTTGCATGGAATTCTGAAATCCATTCTATTGGATCGAGATACGAAATTCGCCTCTAATTTTTGGAAAGTCTTGTTTAAGGAGTTTGGGACTAAGCTTAACTTTAGCACATATTATAATCCCCAAACTAATGGATAAATTGAATGTGTAAATCAAGTTATTGAATAAATGCTCAGGATGTATGTCATGGAAAAAAAAACAAATGGGAAGAATATCTGTATTTGGTTGAATTCGCTTATAATAATGTCTATTATGAAGCTTTGAAAATGAGTTTGATTGAAGCTTTATATGGTAGAAAATGTAATGATTCGATAAATTGGGATAAATCAGTAGACATGCAAATCATTGGACCTTAAATGATCCAAGATATTGAGCGACAAGTAGTAGAGGAAAAACAAAATTTAAAGATGGCACAAGACTATCCAATGAGTTACACAGATAAAAGAACAACTCATAGAGAATTCTAGTCTGGTGACATGGTGTTCCTAAAAGTCAAAGGCAATAAAAGTTCATTGTATTTGGGAAATTGCAAGAAACTAACCACTAGGTTTTGTGGGAAATTTGAGGTCCTATGCAAGGTTGGATCGGTAGCTTACAAGATAGCACTACCTCCCATAATCAAAATACACAATGTATTTCATGTTTCATTAATAAAAAAATATGTTTATGATAATAATCATGTACTTGATAGGTTTTGTCTTTAGGTGAAACCTTAAGGGGAAATACAGGTTCAACCACTTTTAATATTGGATCATGGAAACAAGATAGTTAGGAACAGGCTCATCCGAAAGGTAAAATTCCAATGGAACATTTACATCCCCGAGGAAGCTACTTATGAGATGGAAGATATAATGCAAGAAGAGTATCTACATCTATTTTGAAACATGTATATAAACGATGCAAATATTCCTGCGATAATTTTTATATATGTATATTTTTGATACAATGGTAAACACCGAGGATGCTGTAAAATCTAAGGGGAGGGGAATTGTAACACCTTTTATCGGAAATTATATTTGTTGTTGCATTGTAAACATTTTTTCTATGACACCTATACATAGCATGTTAATTATTTTAATATAAAATTTCAGCTGGTTGCATGATGAGGAAAAATGTTGAAGAAGAGATTCATATATTAACCAAGGTTGGTGAGGTGGTAAGGTATATCCATGTACCTTGTTTACCTTTTTAAGGTATTTAGAAATCCAAACCTTTTGTTAAAATCTGAAAATCCATGTTCCTAAGGAAAATTCAAATGGGGAAGTTTTTCATAATTAAATATTATTAATTATAGTTTTTGGGGTAAGCTTAATTAATTTTAATTAAGTGTGATTAACCTTGGAGAGGGTAAAATGGTTCATTTTGGACATCCACATGGGAACCAAAGGGGGACACTCGCCTCACTTGAGAGATTGAGGAAAAATGAGGTAGGATTTTTTGCGGGTAAGGAGAGAGATGGGAAGAGAAGAAACTGGAACATGAGATTGGAGAATTGGACCATTCGAATTGTCTAAGGAATTTGCTGATGTTTCCAAAAAATTGCTTGTTATTACCAATTAATGGTTGTTACAATTTGATTGTTGTTACAATTTCCTGTTACAGTCATTTGCTGTTACTAATCACTTTCATTTACCAATTTGATGGTTCCTATTGCTTGTTGTTACAGTTGCATGTGAAGCTATTCTAATGGTTGAAAATTTTAGGGAAATTTAGACATTTATAGTGAAGTGTATCACTATGTGTCTTTCAATTCCTGAGGTGGAAGAAAACTTTGTTTTTACAATCCTTGTACTTGCATTGTATCCATTTGGGTTGAATTGACCATTTATTTGGCAATTTGTGCAAGAAACCCCGAGTGGAATTCTAGCACTTGAAGTGAAGTGTATATCAGTGTGTGTCTATGGAGGAGATAGGGTGGTTTAGTTATTATATTGGCATAAAAGTGGTTTGAAATTTTTTTTTTTGCATGTGCCTGGTTACATTTTTTTCCATATTGTTCAGTTCTCCATGTTTTATCACTATGAGTGAGTTGAGGGGGGTGGTTAGTTACATGTGGTTATTGTCTAGATCTCAGATCGAGGGTGGACCTGGGAGCTGAAATAATACAAGCTAGACAAGTCCTATAGTTGGGGGGGTTGCGGCTCAGACGTAATCAGTTACCTACTTTAGGACAAAATTTTCAGATATGTATATGCATAATTTTAATTCTACGTTAATTCTCTTTAAACTCTATCTTAAATGATTGTTGGAAGAAATTTAATGGTAAAATTTAAGCATAACATGTGTTTTACTATTTACCAATAAAATGAAAGATTGTAACTTAATATTTTAATCATGTTATACCATAACATCATTCCTAATCCTAGGAATACATTCAAAAACATTTAAAGCTAATTTTATAAAAACTTATGATAATGAAACAATCATGCATGTATACTTCATGAGTTTTGTTGTTTTCCAATAAAAGAAAGATAATTAACATATATGATCAACACGTTATATCATAACACAATTCATAATCTCAGGAATACAAATCTCTATATAACTATAATGGAACACATTCAAAAGCGTATATATCAAAAGAAAATATAATAAAAAAATGCAAGTACTTATCTTTTATTGTTTTGTGTGCCCCCTCTTGATATTTTCTTCCTAGTGGAGATTATTTGAGTCCCTTGGTATTGTTGTCCTTGCAAATTGGAGTGCATGCAGGAGCTAGTGAATCTCTACATGGGGAAATTGGATCCCATACAACCTAGAGAGAATGATCTTCTTTAGGAAAAATTTATTCCGACAATCATCATCATCTTCTTCGGATGAGTTATTAAATCTATTAGTCTGTCATTACAAATAAGATACACTGAAGAAGGATAATACCCAATCCACAAATCCATGGCTCATTCAACCAATTCATCAAAACTTGAAAGATGTCTATAGCACAAATTTTGAAAAATTCATTTTCAAAGACCGAATCGTATCTCCCAAATTGTTATGAAATTTTAAAATCCACTCGAGAGTAATCTAAATAAGCCCATTTTAGAAGTGGGGTTTCAACGGTTTTGGCTTATTCCTCACGTTTATCATATATGCTCCATGAAATTTGTCTCCTTGAAAGTGACAGGAATGGTGCATACTAACGTTCTCTTGGATTATCCCTAGATTGAATGAAGGCACCCCAATTATTGTAGATATGTAGCTATTATACAATATGTCCAACACCATTTCCTTCCATGTGTTTAAGTTGGAAGTTCCCTCGATATATTCTTCCATTCGAATGGATATTGATTTCATGGCTCTTGAACTTTGATAGACTCTTTAGGATCATGTAGTATTTACTTTGCTACACAAAACTAAGCTCCTCCATTCCCTATGCCCTAATACCATTTGAATGTTTGAGAAAAATCAGAGATGCTTAAAATTTAAAACTTGTATTAATCAATTTCAACACATATGAATCTCATAAATCAGCCACATGTGAATCTCATAAATATATCAGCCATGTAAATATATCATCCACATAAATCTCACAAATATATCAACCACATCAATCATTCAACCATAAGAGACAAGATATACCATAGGAAAACCTTCCAAACATGGAGGATAAAAAACCTAGCAATTATTTGAGTATGATAGATATATTTACAGAGAATGGTTTACAACACAGAAGCATATTTCCCAATAAGATATATCACCTCAGCAGTAGAGAAGAGAGATCCGGTACATTATGATGATCAATCGTCTTGAACTTTCCATATGTCTAGAATATTAATAACAAGACAAAACACCTAACATGCATGAAGATATGCACCATTCCTTTCATTATTAGCTTTTAACTAAATGTTGACTGACTTGAATTGAGTCTTTTAACCTTTAACTTAATGTATGACCATAATGTTGGGAGGATAACTGAATTTATTTGGTGCTTCAGATTTAGTGCACAATTTCAATTATTAACTTATGCTAGGATATTGTTAATTAATTGAATGTTGATCACTTAGGTAATAGGCTAACTTAAGTGTCATCAGTGCTTCACTCTTAGTGCCATCCATGCAAAACATTTCCATGGATCTCTATAAGTTTCTATTAATTAATTGAAACACATTTTTTAATGTTAATTCAATTACATTATTTAGTATTTTTATATTTTCATGGATCTCAAAGAGATTCCTTATTTAATCGATACATTATTTATTTACAATTAAGGCTTTAACTGAAGTCTTTACAATTCAAGTTCACATGAAGGCATGCATGGTAAATTTGAATTCATTCTCTCTCTATGCTTATCTTTTATCATTTATTATTTACTGCATGGTCCACATGTTTATTTATTTATCCATATTATCATATCATACTTATAAGAATTATTCCATACTGATGATCATATATTTTACCTCGGGTCATATAGCCATATGCTAAAGTAATCCACTCGAGGGGTAGATAATCCCTAACATCTACTTATGGCACTCAGTGACCATGACTAGAAATACATCACATAGTATAACCATATGACTTGATACAACACAATTACATATCCATATATGGAGATTTGTTATCATATGGTACCGTCTATGAGCATCATTGACTTGATACACCACAAGTCCACAGTCTTGATACAACACAACACCAGTCTTGATACAAAACAGGACTGCAATCTTGATATAACACAATATTCCCATCTTGATACAACACAAGACCACAATAAAATCATCGCACCTCAATATTCGATGACATAATTGATATGACACAATGTCATGACTTGATAGTACCACACAAGTCTTCAAGCTGATACAACACAAGTTCCTTAACTTGATACAACGCAAGTTCCTTAACTTGATACAACACAAGTTTCTAACTTGATGCAACACATGTCTTGCAGAATGATTCCCAATGTTGCACATTTAATAACATCTTCTCT
>LPNX010722442.1:189333-255050 GCA_001517045.1 Pseudotsuga menziesii | reverse complement strand
ACACACACACACACACTCACACACTCACACACACACACACACACACACATCCGTATGTCTCTCCCTAATTCTAATACCCCCCTACTCCTGCTTCCCTTAACAACTTCTTCAAATCCACCTCTAACCCCCCCTCCCTTCCTACAAATATCCATGTCTCTCCTCCACCTACCCACAACTTGTAAGTATATATAATTCACCCCCCAATCCCCTAATAACCATGTTCTCTCTCTCTCTCTCAACCCCCATATTCTTCACCCTACCTCTACACCACCTCTCTCTCTCTCTCTCTCTCTCTCTCTCTCTCTCTCTCTCTAAATCAAACACCCACAATCCTCACCTATACTCCCCTTTCTCTATAATCACCCTAAGTTACTCCCATAGATCCTTGATCATTATGGTGATGGGAAATCCATGCAATTAAACAAGAAAATCAGCAAGGAATAAGATACCCAACTAAGTCCTTAAATAAATTAAAGAAAAACAAAAATAAATGAGATGACTAATCAAAGATGCTCTATGGACACTCAACCAATTATGGTTGTAGAGGATTCCATAGTTCTTCCTACAAATCCACATCAATAAATACATAAGGATTCACTTCAGGGGGATTTAGCTTACAAAACAATTGAAGAACAAGCACCCCATGGCACTATCAAGGAGTAAAAATGTAGGTGCACATCAAGGCCACCTGAAATAGTTATTGATTTACTCTCTCATAGGTTACAAGTGATGAATGGTTAGAGAAGTGTTGCATGGAAAATATATGATCGAAGAAGTCAATTTGTTATTGAGACCATCCAAGTGGATGTGCAATTTCCACCATCTAGCTTCCAGAAAGAGAGAGAAGGACATGAACCTCCTATTGAAATGTCAGACTGACTAGGTGATATGGAACAAGGTACAGTTCCAACCTCCCTTCCTCGATTGCAAACTTCACATTGAAGAACTATAAAACATATATATATATATATTAATGAAAGTCTCATTGGTTTGTTTGAAGGTACACTATATAAACATTGTATTGAATATCAAACTCAGTAGATACTTGTTACTATTTTGATTCTATATGTGATGGAAATAATTGTAGATTATTTTTATCATTATTAAAATCTAGGTGCATGATTGTTGTTAAGAGAAATTTAAGGATAAATAGGATAAATAGTTATGAACCAAGTTGTCATATTGTTAGAAGTTTCAGATGCATTTAGTACAATTGGAAATAAATCTTGTTCAAAGCATCATGATGCAGCTCATCGTGTGTTGTCAAAATCAATCACGAACAAAGGCACTAGCGGCCTTCGTCTTCTTAAGCCTACATCCAAACCTAGACTCCATAGGTATTATGTTAGAACATAACAACTTGAAAATGGTCAAACAAATGTCTGGTCCTTCATTGGTAGGTTTCCATGGTTTGATATGAAGCTCATTGATGTGGTAAAGGGATTGGTGCAAGATTTTTGGCATGGAAACATTATACCTTCTTCCAACCAAAAATATGTACTAAAACCAAGAGGGGGTTCAAGGGATTTTGACCTCACATTAAACATTTTATTGACATGGCACAAACAAAATTATATGAAAGATTTAGGAATGAGCATAATCATAATAACTTAACTTGGGAAAAACATCCTTCAAGAAATCCAAACCATGGTATGTTAAAATAAACACAACTTCTAACACATGTTCTTATTGACACCACATTGAGTACAATTATTATTATGACACACAAACACAAAAACATATTGTGTGTAGTGCATAACACTCTTTTGTAGGAATTCTTAGCTACATTGCTATCGATTTCATCTAGCCTAACTTATTCATAACATTTTGTGCAGAAGGCCAGAAGATTGCACATTTGATCAAAGATCTTGCATAGATGAGACATGCCCATGGTTTGGTGGAATGACATTATTAGAAAAATGAATACATGTAAACAATGAGCATGAACTTGGGGGCAAGGTGGTGAACTTGCAGCCATTCAAATATGTCACATATGATATTTATGGAGGGAATGAAAGAAACAAAACTACAATTGGTCACTTCTCAATTTAGTAATGAGTTATTGAATACTATTTTTTTCTTCAAATTGCAATTTCACATGTAACAATCTATTGATATATGTATTTATTGTTGATCTTTCACATACAGGTTTGTGACTTCATGGAGGGATTCTTTGAAAATACACAACAATATGTAAAGTATGTATGTGTGGCTTGTTGGGAAGATGAGAATTTTAGAATGTGCAAGGATACATTTAATGTTGGTACTATCTTATTAGTGGTCGATTTTGCAAAAACCAACAGTCTTCAACCGCAAAATGATATTCATAGTCAATATTATCACTTATACCAAGTCGTCATAGTGGTCGATATCACCTATAAACATGGGGAAGATAATGTTGAAGACAATAGGGTTATATTGAAGGAGTATCACTTATACATGAGTGATGACAAGTGTCACGACTTGGATTTTGCAGAACACAACTTTCAATTGTTCTATAGTAACTTGAAGGATAACAGTATAAAAATGGAACAACATTGGATTTTTTCTAATGCTTATGTGAGAAAATTCAAAATTTCCCGTGTCTTCCAATAGTTGTGTATGCTCGACAAAAGGCACAAGGTGTCACATATTTGGAACTATTTTGAGTCCATACATGGAAAAGGGGAACATGATGGAGCAGGTGCATACATCATGACTGCATTACATAGGAAATAAATGAAGTTCACAACAGTTTCTCTCATCCAAGATGAAAATACCATTGTTGAATGTCATTCTTCAGCCATGGGGAGGGAGCAAGAAGGAAACAAGATCCGACAGCTAGGAAAGCACATGTACATAGATATTTTTGGGATGGGATCAATGTAGATCTATCACACCTATATGAGTGAAATAACATCCATGGAAATCATGCATTTCATTTAGTTAGAACGACAAAAAATTCTATAGTTGAAATGTGCAAAATAAAACTCTCTTATTTTGTTCTACATGTAGTAGTGGTGAATGGGAAAATTGTGGATCCATAAATAGTTTGATAGTTGGGGTCATGTATCACTCCTAATTGGTAAACATATAGCTACACAATTATCCCAGTTGAAGTAGGACCAATCAATTATTTCACCTGACTATGACCACATTTCAGATCTCTAACAACCATGTTCAATTACTATCTCGATAATTTTGAAATGCTTGACAACTAGTTGTATTTATTTAGTTGACTCCTATGTTGGAAATTTATTTTTTGTATGGAACATCTACACAATGGTTTCCTCGAGAGATAATTAATGGGGCCTTAAATATTGGCTGACACATTTCTTGGATGGGAAGAAGACCCTTAATGTCTCATCAAGGGAATCCAATGGAAATGATTTTATAGTTGGTTTAATGGTTATCAAAGGAGAATATTTGACATAACTTTCCGACACACCAAAGAAAAAATGTTACGCATTTGAAGGCTATAAACTGGTTCAGATTGTATACCATAATACAAACTTAGTTATTGGCACAAACCTCCAACTGTAAACAATGCCAAAGGAGAACTCATCAAAGGCATGATACTTCTTTCCTTACTCCGAGCATGAGAGGTTAAAGGATACAATTGGTATTAGAAGTGATCCCATTGGTCTAGTTGAATGACCATAGGTAGGTAGTCAAGGATACAGTTGGTATTAGAGGTGATCCCATTGGTCTAGTCTAATGACCATAGGTAGGTAGTCAGGTATGTGGTATGCATGTTATATTGTGTACAATGTTATAGGTATGTGGTGTACATGTGTGTTATTATTTTTTTCCATGGTATCATTGATTATTGACAATAATATCTTGAATATTTCATCCAGATATTGATAACATGGTAGATTGACCAATTACATAGACTTATACAACTTAATAAATTGCACAAGCTTCATCATAGATTTGTTGTATTTTTTTTTTCCATATAAGTACACCATAAGATTTGCATCCTCATGACTATTTTCATGCTCATTGTCACCATCATCATCCGCACGCTCATTGTTACTATCCCCATGCCCCTTTTCACCATCACCATCATGCCTCGTTGACACCATGCCTATTGCCACAATGAACATCACCACCATCCTCCTCTGTCCCATGTTGTCACTATCACCATCCCCCTTTTCATCATTTTCATCATCCAAGTACAAAATAATATTCTCATCCATCATCCACACAAATATAACCCTAGGTACATAATTTAGAAACATAGAAACCAAAATACAAAAATAGAAACCTAATCCACCCTAGAAACACAAATATAGGCCTAGCAACCTAATCTATAAACCTATAAACCTAATATAGCATTAGAAACCTTCATCCTCATTTGAGTCCAAACCATTATGCTACAAATATGCACAAGAGTCCAAAAATCCTATTTTGTGAATTCATGTGCATCCATTTAAATCCAAACCATAATGGGTCAAGGGTCATGTTAATAGGATAGTGACACATTGAAATTATGTGTGTTTTTGTTACTGAGTTTTGCAAACTAGTATGTTCCTAAGGTTTAAAAATCATAAATATTAGCAATCTATAAAGAAGTACAACAAGGAAAAAATAGTTTGAACAAGATTAAGTCATTAACCATGTACTTACCTTCCTAAAAAATGCATAGATTCCACTTGTGGGAATTCACTAAAATTAAGGACCACATCTTGTTGAACATGTATTACAAAAAATTCCATGTTGAAATATCACCGTAGTGTTGGTTGTTTCCACCTAAGATATGACAACATCAGGTACACTACCACCCCCTGTAGAGGCATCAACCTCCTGGAAGAAAATGATTTAAAATACATTATCTTTTTAACAATATCTTTACCTGACCAAAATTCAATGTAGAAGTACAATGTGTCGGTCCACGACCATTGCATGCTTGACCACACACCATGCACATGTGTGTCTCAATATGGGGTTGACGAGATGCCATATTTTATCCTCTCGAGTGGATGGGCCTCTTTTCCCTACTTAAAAGTTGATGGTAGTACTCCACCAAAGGAAGAGGGACCTTCCTGCTCAATAGTTGTGATGTCAGGAACAATCACCTAAGCTAGTGTCAAAAAATACTCTTGTGTCTATCGAATCATATTATGTGAAGGAGGGATGTCTAGACTTTGTAGCTAGATAAGGGGTGGAATATCGGTCAATTAGCATCTATATGCCTATAATTGGTATGATTTTTGGGTATCCTCGTACCAATACTCTAGAACCCCAAGATATCGAAATAGTTGACATGTTTACCCATAAAAAACTTAACATACATTTTTTTGAGGAGGTATACCAGTACTTCCATGTTGTTGTGTGGGGGAATGTCAAAAACCATATACCATCTATCCATCAAGTGATATTTGAATGGTTAATAAGTGCACCAGTCAATGGAAATACGTGTTTTGCGAGTGTTTGGAATTTCATCTATCCCAAGCACTCTAAAAAGTGAATATATATGTTCTTTGGTGTTTTTTAGCTTATTCACATCGTTGTAACTCAATCTAACAAGATATTCTTTCCATTTTCTTTCTCTTTACGATGATAGGTTGTATAATGCATCATTCGAGCATATGGATTTAATGAGGCAGTTAATATTTTAAATGAAATTTTATGATTGACTTAGTATTTTTGGATCAATGAAGGTTGACGTGGTAGAAATGAAAAGTGGTCAATGACATATAGGTTTGATGTGGCTAATCATATGTATGGTGGACAAATTTAGGTGTTAACAATTTCCATGTTCATTCATTATGAGTGTCATCACAATAAAATTTAACCTACTTATATGGGTTTCATGAGTGCATCAAATGTGTGTGAGAATCTATATGCATAGCCTATGTGTGTGTGTCACACTTGTTAAGTTCTTATGTGGGTTAGGATTTTATGTATATCACTTATTTGTATTAGTTTCTTATTTTGTAAGTTAAGTGTGTTAGTAGATTGTGTGGATTAAGTGCATCACTCACATCATTTCACATGCAATTTAAATATAATTTGATTTTGGTCAAGAACATGTTGTAAATGCACATTGTTGTGAATACAATTTAACATTGTATATGCAATTGGATCATGTATATGCAATTTAACATATTGTGTATTGTTGTCATTGTGCATTGTTGTAATTTTGTATTGTTCTTGACTTTATAGCTAATATCTCCATGCAATCATCCAAGCTATCAAAAATTAGTAACATTATGCATAGAACATTATTGTCCACACATGTATGATGACACATAAGACTGAACTATGAAGATGTTAAGATACAATATGAAATATATATTATATCATGAATTTATATTACAAAAATAGACGACCCTTAGATGGCCTCTCAATGTACATGTATCAAAAAGGTTAATGATGTAAACAAAAATACATATGCCCTAGACTACACATAAAAATCTAACTTCCCCTTGTTTTTACATGATTGTGATGCATATTTCCTCTATCAACAATTGTTGTGCATCTTTAGTGGCTGTAATCAAAAGATCACATTTCTTGGTCAGGTAACTAAATTAACACGGAAGCACTAACAAAATTAAAAAAGTTTAAAAACGACTCAATTACTTATAACATACACTCATCGAATCCATCCGAGGTATAAATTCTTGTAGTGTCTTCCTCCCTGTTGAAATCCTCCTGCAATCATACTCTGTCAATAAAATATCCTATTTCAATTAGCTCAACAATTATCAAAATGTATGCATGAGAAAGTACTAACCAAATTTGTAATTAATGAACATCTCACTGAAAAAATATGCTCTGAGATAGGGGACTAAGTTTCTTCTGTAGTGAGCAAAGCCATAGGTTGAACATGAACCTCAGTCACTTGCTATATTGGATTAGAGTGAGGCTACATTAACCAAATGATAAAATTGTTAGACATCATTTGCATGTATACATAATATGAATGAACTGTACATGTACAAATATTAAAGTAGATACCTCTATGTGAGTTAATCCTATTGTATATGCAACATTAACGACACCATCAACAACCCCACTAAGGTTTGTTATTGAGAACTCTCCATCCTGATGTTGTAAACATTCAAAAAAAAAGTTAAGAGAAACAAGTTGTGGAGTGAATTGAAAGATAACCAACAAGTACCATCGAAGGCTATGTACATTACCGTGAAATTAGTAGATCCATGGCCATGGATACCTCCTCTTTTTACAATAGATATTTGTCTAGTCTAGACAAAACCATTATCTAGATTTGGACAATGGAGATATGAAAACCAAAGTGGTGGTGCGGTGATCCGTGTTGATTCCTACAATCATAGAGTGTTTTCATAGTTAGACATGGAAAAGAATGGATGAAATAAGATGTGTTCAAAAACTAATATTTTGTAATACTTTCCTATTCTTGGGACATATCTTCCCCATGGAAGGGATCTCTACTAGCAATTTTTTTCCCCTTTGCAGAGCTAGATAATGCATGCAAGTTTAAAAATCATAAATATTAGAAATCTATAAAGAGGTACATTAAGGAAAATAGAATTTGAACAAGATTAATTCATTAACCATGTACTTACCGGACCTAAAAATGCATAGATTCCACTTGTGGGAATTCACTAAAATTAAGGAACACATCTTGTTGAACATGTATTAACAAGATGACATGTGAAAATATCACGTTAGTGTTGGTTGTTTCTGCCTCAAATACAACAACACCAGGTACACTACCACCCCGTGTAGAGGCATCAACCTCCTGCAAGATTAAAAATTGTATATATTAACCATTTTTTAATGCGTGTACAATATGGGAAAAAAATTAAAAGACAGTAGCTTTTCAACAATATATTTACGTGACCGAAAGTCAATGTAGAAATATGGGACTCATAGGATGTCATTTTATCCTCACCAGTGGATGGTCTTCTTAGCTCTACCATCAGAAGCTGATGGTAGTACCCCACCAAAAGAAGAGGCCCATTCCTGATCAATAGTTGTAATGTGGGGAATAATCACCTAAGCCAGCGTTAAAAATTCCTCTTGTGTCTAGGGAATCATATTATGTGCAAAATGGATGTCTGGCATTTGTAGTTTCCTCCAAGGTTTGAATATCGATCAATTAGCATCTTTATGCCTATAATTGGGATGGTTTTAGGGTATCCTCATACCAACGTTCTGGAAACCCAAGATAATGAAATAATTGACATGTTTTTCCATAAAAAACTCAACATACATTTTATGGAGGATGTGTAACAATACTTCCTTGTTGTTGTGTGGGGGAATGTCAAAAACCATATACCATATATCCATCCAGTGATCTTTGAATGGTTAATAAGTGAACCACTCAATTGAAATACGTTTTTTGCAAGTGTTTGGAATGTCATCTATCACAGACACTATAAAAAGTGAATATATTTGTTATTTGGTGATTTAGCTTATTCACATCGTTGTAACTCAAGTTATCAACATTATCTTTTCATTTTCTCTCTTTACAATCTTAGTTTGTACAATGCATTATATGCATCTTTCATAATGGTTGATACAATAACATCCAATGATGCTATGAGGGAGCAATAGAGTTCATCTCACCCCTCCAAGCAACACCGCTCTCTCAAATGACAAATCTCTCTCAATATTTTGATCCATATTCGCCACTATAATCAATATCATTAGAAAAATACACATGGTATAATGACATCTCTACGCAATGAAAAATGTAAAACTAGTGTACAATAATTAACTTGACATGAACTATTTATAATTGAACAATAACATTTTTCCATACTAAATTTATGTTGTATATGTTGATTAATTTCAATTTCTAGATACACATTAAATGTCCTATGTTTATATGTGTATTTGTATATGTTGTAGGTGTATATAGGTATATTATTGAATACATTTCCAATATAGCCAAGGAATTTGATATCTGTAGTAATTTGTTGTAGCATGAAATTTGTTTACTCTATAAGTCATTTAGAATATTCATTTATATGTAATTTGGGGCATATATGCATTCCACTTGATGTTATTATAGTTGTATACACTCTTTCTATATCCACATGATAAAATTGCATATTTGTATATAATGATTTGGGATCTAAAATCTATTAAATTTTACACATTTTTCTCTCATTTGTTGGCCATGGTTGACTTCATAGTCTACTCTCATTTGTTGGCCATGTCCATGTGGTTATGGTTGGCTTCATAATATTTTGATCATATCTATCTTGATAACTATCTTTTTAATTTATTTAAAAGCATAAAAAAACCAATTGCAAAGTTGTAAAACAACATTTCAAAGACATAATATATTTTAAAAATATAAAAAAATTTATATTTAAAAATAATAATACAATGTGTAAGAGAACATTCCATAATAAAAATTGAAGTATAAAACTCGATTACATTTTTCATAAAAAAATACTTAGTGTATCATTACAATTTCCTTCTTAGATTTTAAATTTTAAGAAAATAATGTTGAAAGCTGACTTCAACTTTGTAATGCTTTTTATTTTCACAGGTGTTTCAATGAAAGTGGTGAAATGATGACATTATTTTTAAATATATGCATAAAATGTTTCAGAATTTAAACTGTATGTCTTTGGTTCCCTCTATTTTCAGTGGGGATATGAAAGCAAAAACGCAGAGCAACTGGATTCAGCTTGACCACATCCATCATCTGCAACTCGAAATTCAAGATTTTTTTGTTGAATAATGTCAATACTTACAAATGATGATAAAACATGAAGAAAGTATAACTATCTAGGTATTAGAGCCCTAGAGGCACCCAGTTTCCGTTTAAAAAATCAAACTGGGATTGTGCGACCAACAAGATTTTAATATATTTGAATTTGATTGGGGCCAGTGATAATTTGAGGAGTTACATATGGTCGAGAGTACACTTCATCTACATAATCATACTTTTTATGAAAATATTTATTGCAATGCAGGTTATAGATATCATTCACACAATCTCTCATAAAGTGCAACATGTGGGGAAGGCAGGGTAGTGTTGCTCTCTATTTTAGTGACACTTAAAATTCACTTAAAACACAAATTAACACCTACAGGACTCTAACATCTGGTTGTTACAGTTTATAGTACTCATAAAACTCAATTCAACACCTACAGGACTGTTGTAGCTGGTTTTTACAGCTAATAGTACTCTATAGGTGATGTTGCCACTGGTTGTTATAGCTGACAACAACCTACAGAACAGTAATAGTTGAGTTGCAACTAACCATTTAACAAATTTCCGATAACCTCTGTGTTCATAAATTGAAACTAATACTCTGATGCATTGATAAAACACATTAACACAAAATAAACTCCGATTTCTCCAATTGCTACATCAAACTAACATAAAAAATAAATATGAGTTTTCCAACTCAAAACATAGTATAACACAAAAAATACACAGTAAAAATTCAGAGTTTCAACTTTGTGTATCAATCTCTATATTTCGCTCTATTTTCCATTTCTAAAATCATGATTACAAGCCATGCATTTATAGTGTTTTTAACTAAGTCGACCATTAATCGATAATTGACCTTTCCCAATACAAAAATGGAATTCTCTTTTTATAGTGTTGCAATATGACAGAATTAAAAACTGTGTTGCCTCTTCAGAAATTAGGTGGTGAGATGGTGTTGTGACTCTTCTAAATTGTGGTGGCCAATCTGTGGAGTAATTACCGGATTCCAACATTCTCCCCCATGATTACTACACTCAAAAAATAAAATTTTGTAATACTAACTTTCTGTTACAGCTTACAAACTCCAATGTTCTTTCTATGAAGCTCAAACAACCCTTTTCCTAGAGGTTTTGTAAATAAATCTGCAAATTGATTTTTTGATCTACAAAATTCCATACTAATTTCATTGTGGTTTATGAGTTCTTGGATAAAATGATACCTTGTATCAATACGATTACTTATTTTATGAAAGACGTGATTTCTTGATATTGCAATAGTTGATTTATTGTCACAAAAAAATTGAGTTGGTTCATTTTGTTCATGCTGTAACTCAAAAAGAGTTCTTCTCATCCATACAGTTTGACATGAACCTGTTGTTGCTACAACACACTCTGCCTCAACATAAGATAGTGTCACTATGGGTTCCTTCTTTGACGCCCATGCTACTGATCCCGATCCAAAATTGAACACATATCCAGATGTGCTCTTTCTATCATCAATAGAACCTGCAAAATCATTGTCAGTATATCCTATCAACTTAAAATTTGGGTTTGATGTATAATGGATACCAAAATTTGTTTTTCCATCAATATATCTTAGAATCCTCTTTCCATCTTACCAGTGGGTATTCTTTGGTGATTCCATAAATCTCAAAATCAAACTTACTGCAAACATTATATCATGTCTTGTTGTAGTTAAGTACCTGAGACTTCCAACCAGTCTCTTATACAACTTTGGATCAACTTTTGATCCATCATCCTCCTTACTGAGTTTTGTGCCAATTGCAATTGGAGTTACTATTGGCTTACAACTCATCATTTTGAAATTTTCAGTACATCATTTGCATACTTAGACTGATTAATAAAAATACCATCTTCAGATTGAGTTACTTCAATACCAAGGAAATATGTCATCATTGCTAAATCAGTCATCTCAAAGTCTATTTTCATGGCTTTATTAAACTCATCTACTGAAAGATATCTAGTGAAGGTCAAATCATCCACATATAAGAAAACAATCAGTATTTTACCTTCTTGATTTACCTTTGTATACAATGTTGGCTCACTTGGACTTTTGATGAATCCTTCACTATTCAAATATTCATCAATCCTATTGTACCAAACTCTTGGCACCTACTTTAATTCATAAAGCGCTTTCTTTAATCTATAGACTTTTTCTTCTTTTCCATCAATTTCATATCCAAAAGTTTGTCTCACATAAACCTCTTCTTCTAAAGATCCATTCAAAAATGAAATACATTACATCCATTTGATGTACATATCATTTATTATGATCAACAATAGCTAATACCATCCTTACCATATCAAGTCTAGCTACAGGTGCAAAAGTCTCATTATAATCAATACCAGGTTGTTGACTAAACCCCTAAGCTACAAGTCTTGCTTTGTATTTTTCAACACCACCATTAGCATTTAACTTAGTCTTATAAATCCATTTGACAACAATACAATTTTTATTATCAGGTAAATCTACACGATCCCAAGTATTATTTTTTTTCTATGGCATCAATTTCTTCATCCATTGCTTTAATCCAAACATCCTTTTTAACAAACTCAAAAAAATCTATAGGATCATATGCTATAAATGCAAATTTTGAAACTTGATATACTTCTTCATTTTGCTCATACAATTTTTTTAAATTCTAAACTTCTGATCTTGAACTCCATTCCTTAATGACGCTAATGTAGGATTTGATTCATTACTTACCTTCGATTTTTCTCCTTGTCATCCACCGATACTTGATGTTTCACCATGTTCATGAGTTTTGGGCATTATAACAAATGTCCTTACTATCAGTGTATGTGGAGTTAAATGTTCTCCATGTATTCCCTATTCACCTTCTTCATCTTCAGCGTGAGCTATAACAACTTCCTCTTTAAATAACTTATCTATGTTGCCATCCCATGCTTCTTTTTCCTTAAACATTACATCTCTACTGATGACATACTTCTTGGTGATGGGATTATAGAGTCAGTATGCTTTAGATTCTTCAATATATCCAATAAAAATACATTTCTAACTTCTATCATCTAACTTTCTCCTCATCGCTTTAGGTACATGTGCATAAGATACACACCCCAAAATTCTTAAATAAGATATGCTGCTACACTTACCGCTCCATGCTTGCTGGGGAACTCGATCTTTCACACTCTTAGTTGAGCTTCTGTTCAGAATGTATACTAAACAAGTAACAACGTCTCCCCAATATTCATTTGGAATATGCTGAAATCCTTCATCATACTTTGAGCCATGTTCATAACGGTTCGATTCTTTCTTTCTGCTACTCCATTTTTCTATTCAGTGTAGCGAGTAGTAAATTGTCCTTTAATTCCATAATATTTGGCAAAAAAACATAAAATCATTTGACATATACTCACCTCCTCTATGTGATCTCAAGACTTTAATAAATATGTCACTCTCATTTTCAACCATAGCTTTAAAAATTTTAAACACAACAAAATCTTAATATTTTTGTTTCAACAAATATACCCAAGTTTTTTGACTGAAGTCATCAATGAAAGTCATAAAATACAAATTACCAGTCAAAGAAAGTGTTTGCATCGGTCCACACAAATATGTGTGTACCACCTCTAATGGTGATTTTTCTCTGTATGAGACTCTAGAAATAAATTTCTCTCTATGATGCTTTCCCAATTTGCATCTCTCACATGAGCTTGCTGGCTGCTCAATATTCAGGAAACCTTTTTACCATTTGCTTCTTCTACAGCAATTCTAAGCCACCAAAATGTAAATGTACATAACCATGATTGATATAAACTCTTATTTTTATAAGCATTCAAAGATTTAGTCAAATCATTTCTCATAATCAGCATAAACATTCTATTATTTGTCATTTCTAGTCTGGCTATCAACTGCTTACTTGGATATTTATCACAAATAGTACATACCTTGTTCTTAAAGAACACTCTGTATTCTTTCTCCAACAATTGTCCAACACTCAATAAATTACACATTAAACCAGGAACATAATAAACATCATGAATTTTTCTTCTTTTACCATTCTTTGCATATACAACAATCACACCTTTACCATTAAATTTTACCTTATTGTCATTACTTAAGTTCACTTTAGCCTGGATGCTTGTATTTAGACTTGAAAATAATTCCTTGTTTCCAGTCATGTGGTTGATGCATGTGCGGTCCGAGAACCATATATCTTTTGATCTTTCCTAGGCGACATTACAAGTTAAAAACATGACATTCTCTTCATTTTCAGTCTCCTATGTAATGTGTGTAGACAACTTACTAGCATCTGCTTTCTTCTTCCAACAATTGTTAGAGAAATGCCCAAATTTCTTACAATAGAAACATTGAACTTTAGATCTATCATACCTTTAATTTCTTACCTTCCATGCTCTGTTGATACTCCCCCTTACACTAGGAGTATTATGTTGTAACTTCTCTTCAGATTTAGAATCATTTCTAGTGTCACTATGATCAGCACTTCGGCCTCCTCTTCCTCTACTACTAGATTTTCCTCTACCTCTACCTCTAGTAACATGTAATTGAGATTTAAAAGAATTTTATAATGGAGTATCATCATACATGTTCATTCTTTATTCATGAGAAATCAAAGAACCAATCAGCTCATCAATGTGCATTTGCCTGGGATTTTTAAAATCTTCAATTGGAACAACCACTGCTTCAAACGTATTTGGAAAAAATCTCAGCAATTTTTCAATCACCCATTGATCTGAGAGGCCTTAACCATACTTCCTTAGCTGGTTTACAATGTTCATAACTTGTGTCATAAAATTATCAGCAGTCTCGCTATCATTCATCTTTAGATTCTCAGAGTCCCTTCTCAATTTTTGTAACTTAACATTCTTCAGCTTGGTCACACCTTGATAACACATTTCAAGAGTGTGCAAAGCTTTCTTTCAAGACTCAGCACTTGATATCTTCGAATAAATGGATTCACTGAGGCCTTGATGAATAAAACCAAGAGATTTATCATCCTTCTTCCTATTTTCTTTCAGCAAAACATGCCCAGCATTAGATAGAGCCAATTCAATAGCTTGATCAGCTGGTTCTAGATACCCAATTGTAACAAACTCCTAAAGATCTTGATCATGCAGGATAGTTCGCATCTTAATAAAACATGTATCATAGCTTCTTTCAGTCAACATGGGATTTTGTGGTTGTACTACACTGTTGTTAGTAGCCATCTCAAATAAAATTCCAAAAAAAATGAGCAAGAAAACTCAACCTCGCTTTGATACCACTATGGGAAAGGAAGGGGAGAGCCACTCTCTATTTCAGCGACACTTAAACTTCACTTAAAACAAAAATTAACTCCTACAATACCGTAACAGCTAGTTGTAACTTGTTACAGCTAACAGTACTCATACAATTCAAATCAACACCTAAAGGATTGTTGTAGCTGGTTGTTGCAGCTAACAATACTCTACAGGTGGTGTTGCAGCTAAATGTTACAACTGACGACAACCTACCGAACAATAACACTGGGTTGCAGCTGACTTTTTAATAGATTTATTATAACCCCTATGTTCATAAATTGAAACTAATACTTTAATGCATTAATAAAACACATTAACACAAAAAAGCTCTGATTTCTCCAACTGCTACAACAAACTAACATCAAAAAATAAATAGTTTTCAAACTCAAAATAGAGTATAACACAAAAAAATAAAAAGTAAAAATTTAGATTTTCCACTTTGTGTATCAATCTCTATATTTCTCTCTATTTGGCATGTCTAAAATCATGATTACAAGTCAAGTATTTATAGTGTTTTTAACTAATTCGATCATTAATGGCTAATTGACCTTTCACAATACAAAAACTTAATTCTCTGTTTATAGTGTTGCCATCTGACAGAATTGAAAACTTCAATGCCCCTTTAGGCTTTGAGGCGGTGTTGTGACTCTTCAAAATTGTGGCAACCAATCTGTGGAGTAATTACCTAATTCCAACATAGTGAATAACTAGTGATATCTCTCAGGTTTGGGCTAAATCCAAATTATTTCAGTATTTTCCCAGGATTAAGAATGTTTTTTACAGAAGCATATATAAAAGGCTGATGTACATTTAATGATACCCATATGAGAACTTCATTTGGATTAAGGATCAGCAATGCATAGCAAATTATAGACGTGACAATCAATGAAGGATAGTAGCGAAGAAATTTATATTCCAACAGTCTCAATTCACCTAGATATTCAGTAATACATTGAAGTTTTTTGAACTGAATCTGTGTGAAGCTCTCATGAGTGAATATCAGAAGATAGAAATGATCATAATATACAGAAAAATGCTGAAAAAACTCGTGTATATTATGAAATTCAAAACCCTAGCTTTCTCCAGCTATTGGTTCACCGCACGGCTATTGGTTCACCGCATTCGATTACAAATCTGTAAACACACCCATTTCTCAAAAAAATTAACAAAATTAAAAATAATTAAATAAATCATAGCGATGCTTAAATATTTGGAGGTGTAATATTTTTTTTAAACGTAGAATTCAGCATTTAGTTTTTTCCCAAATCCCCATTTTTATTATCAAAATATTGAAACTGAGCTGATTACTTTTATCTCTTGAATTTTGGATTTACAGACCTGATAAACGTAATCATTGTAGGCACCAAAAATTCAGAGCGATCACATTTTTTATTTTTGTGCTTGTAATGTCATGTCAGTATCCTACAAAACAAATTTATTATTTTATTCAAAATATCAATAGAGTGCTCCCATTGGTTTAGTATGAATCTTGTTCTGGAAAAGAAAATAACAATGACTTTAAAATGTCGTGCAATTTAGCTATAATCTCTGTTGAAAAAGGAGTTTGTTGATTTCTTTCTAAATTCTTTCTGCAAATATGGAATAAAATTCTCATTCCATAACAGGTGTCAAGTTATTTGATTGGTTTTAAATACTCATGAAGGAAATTGAAAATTTATGGTTTAGCTTACGCAAAATCGAACAAAAAAGATAGACCTAAAATTTTGAGACGACATGAAGTAATATTTTCCACTGAAAGGTACCGATCCATATTGCAGATTGCTAAATGAAGAGTATCCGTGTAAAAGCCTAAACGAGCCGATATTTGTATTTCATACAAATAACTCAGAAATAAATATTATTGTTCTTAGGACAAACCTTAAAAAAAAGAAATGGAAGCACAAGATAATGAAAACATATATATATCATAAAATTACCACTGTAGCTCGATGATCGAGTGTGTTTAATGAACCCTTCTGAACATTTTTCGGGTAATCTTGATTAGGATTGAATACCAGCTGCATGTTGAAACAACCTTAAATACCGCATAGAATAATTAAGGGAGTACAACACGAAAAGTTATGAAAATGCTCTCCAACAAGGAGAAATGGTAGGTTAAAACTTAATCAAACCCTAACAATTTCATGAATTTTGGCCTGGTTTTCTCAAAAATCAAGGTTTCGTCGTATTCTAAATGGTTGTTTGTGTGATTCCAACAGAAAACTGACATTCCTTTTTCAATGTTTTACATTTATTATAGCATTGTTCATAGTTTAATTCCATGTTCACAAAAATTCTTTGCTTAGGATATAATCTGAATCATTAACTTCAAAAATTAAAAATAGGTCAACTTAATCAAAATACCTCATCATAACGGTTTCTCTGCATGATTGCCTCGCCATAAACATATAGAAACTCTAAGTAAAAATGTAATAAATTGTATTAAGCATGTTTTTGTTATCAGTGTTTGTGTAAACCTGTGAATATTGATCAATTGACTGGTAATTAGGGATGATTTTGCACCTTCTTGTAACATAGACCTGGGGCCACAGTGTAACTGTTTAATCGGCCTTCTTACTATTGTGCAGCAGATGGCATCAAAATGATGCTTGTTGGTCAAACTTTCCATCGCTTCAAAGTATTTTATAGGATTTTATTTTTCTGGTTTAATCAAGCACAAAAGAAAAACTCCAACTGTGACAATATTAGGACACGTAGATCATAATGCGTCCAAGAAGGAAAGAAATACTTACCTGGGAAGGAAGGTGGTGAACTTGCAATCATTCAAATATGTCACATATGATATTTATGGAGGGAATGAAAGAAAAAAAAAATACAGTTGGTCGCTTCTTAGGTTAGTAATGAGTTCTTGAATGCTATTTTTTTCTTTAGATTGCAATTTCATATGTAACAATCTATTGGTATATGTATTTATTGTTGATCTTCCAAGTATAGGTTTGTGACTTCATGGAGGGATCCTTTGAAAATACACAACAATATGTAAAGTATGTACATGTGCCTCATTGGCAAGATGAGCATTTTCGAATGTGCACATATACATTTCCTGTTCGGACTATCTTATTTGTGGTTGATTTTGCAGAAAACTACAGTCTTCAACCGAAAAATGATATTTATAGTGAATATTATCACTTAGACCATGTCATCATAATTTTCCATATCACCTATAGACATGGGCAAGATAGTACTAAAGGAAATAGGGTTATATTGAAGGAGTATCACTTCTACACAAGTGATGACAAGTGTCACAACTTGGATTTTCAACACAACTTTCAATTGTTCTACAATCACTTGAAGGATAACAATATACAAATGGAAAAAATATTGGATTTTGTATTATGGTTGTGTGAGAAAATTCAAAAATTCCCATGTCATCTAATTGTTGTGTATGCTCCACAAAAGGCACAAGGTGGCACATATCTGGAACTATTTTGAGACCATACATAATAAAGAGGAACATGATAGAGAAAGTGCATGCATCAAGACTACTTTACCTATGAAATAAATGAAGTTCACAATATTTTCTCTCATCCAAGATGGAAATACCATTGTTGAATGGCATTCTTCATTCATGGGAAGGGAGCAAGAAGGAAAGAAGACTAATCAACTAGGAAAGCACATGTACATAGATATTTTTGGGATGGGGTTGATGTAGATCGATCACACCTATATGAGTGAAAGACCATCTATGGAACTCATGCATTTTATTTATTTAGAACATTAGACAATTCTATAGTTGAAATGTGGACAAGGAAACTCTCTTGTTTTTGTTCTACATGTAGTAGTGGTGAATAGGAAAATTGTGGTTCCATAAATTAGTTTGATAGTTTGGGTCATGTATCACTCCCAATTGGTAAACATATAAATTCACAATTATCCCAATTGAATTAGGACCAATCAAGTATTTCACCAGACTATGACCACATTTCAAATCTCATACAACTAGGTTTAATTACTATCTTGATAATTTTGAAATGCTTGACAACTAGTTGTGTTTATTTAGATGACTCTTATGTTTGCACTTTATTTTTTGTATAGATCAACATCTACGCAATGGTTTCCCAAGAGATAATTAATGGGGTACTAACTATTCGATGACATGTTTCTTGGATAGGAAGAATACCATCAGTGTCTCAATACGGGACTGCGATGGAAATGATTTTCTAGTTGTTTCAATGGTTATCAAAGGAGAATATTTGACATAGGTTTCCCACACACCAAAGAAAAAATGTTATGTATTCAAAGATCATACACCAAGTTAGATTGTATACCATTATATAAACATAGTTATTGGCACAAACCTCGAACTGTAAACAATGCCAAGCAAGAACTCATCAAAGGCACGATACTTCATTCCTTACTCCGAGCATGAGAGGTTAAAGGATACAGTTGGTATTAGAGGTGATCCCATTGGTCCAGACGAATGATAATAGGTAGGTATTCAGGTAGGTGGTATGCATGTTATATTATGTAATATATTATAGGTATGTGGTGTACATGTGTGTTATTTTTTTTCATGGTCTCATTGATTATTTACATTAATATTTTGACTATTACATACATATATTGATAACTCAAGGTAGATTGATAAATTGCATAGACTTATAAAATTTGATAAATTGTGCCTATTTTAATGCTCATTGTCACCATCACCATCCCCATGCTCAATTTCATTATCCCCATGCCCATTGTAACCATCGTCATCCCCATGCTCATTGTCATTATCCCCATGCCCATTGTCACCATCACCATCATGCTTCATTGACACCATGCCTATTTCCACCATGAACATCACCGCCATCCTCCTCCTCCCCATGTTGTCACCATCACCATCCCCTTTTTCATCATTTTCATAATCCAAGTAAAAAATAATATTATCATCCATCATCCACACAAATATAACCCTACATACGTAATTTAGAAACAAAGAAACCAAATTACAAAAATATAAACCTAATCTACCTTGGAAACACAAATATAACCCTAGCAACCAAATCTATAAACTTGTAAACCTAATATAGCATTAGAAACTTTCATCGTCATTTGAATCCAAACTTATGCTAGAAATATGCACAAGATTCCAAAACCCCTATTTTTTGCATTCATGTGCATCCATTTGAATCCAAACCATTAGGGGTCAAGGGTCATGTTAATTGGATGGTGTCACATTGAACTTATGTGTGTTTCTATTACTTTTAAAAAAAAACTAGTATGTGCCAAAAGGAACATAATAAGGTTTATGGAAACCTTCGTAGCAGTTCGAATGGGGGAAATTTAAAAACTCATAAACATAAATAAAAATGATTCTAAGAATGCATATAATTGTAATTAAAAGAACATAAGCAAATTCAAACTAACATCATGCATTCTTCGGTACACTTATTGAAGGAATCAAAGAATCATTTTCTTTTTCATTAAAATAATGGGATGTATACAACAAAGGATTTCCTCATAGTAGCAATGATGGGGACCCTTGTATCTTTCTAAGGAAGAGTGTGCTTGGTCTCCTAACAGCCTGATGTTCTTCAAACAAACATAACGAGGTGTAATTCTCTAATGAAGCTGAAATAGAAATAATAAAGTGAGTTTTGAACCTCATAGGAATGTTTTACAATAATAACGGTATGAGTGATGAGTGGAGAAGTTATTTTGTAATGGGGGATCTTCATGGTCACTTTATAGGCACAGTAAGTATGATGCAAAGATAAGGATCAATCAGAGATTTTTATATTTTTGTTTTATTTTTTATTTTTTGAAGATTCTTTCTCTTCTCCATGACTTTTGGGATCCTTAACCATGATTTAAGGTAGGTGGCAAGTTTCATTTGTTTTTGTTTTCTCCATGATTTTAGGGATCCTTATCCATGATTTTGGGTAAGTGTCAAGTTTCATTTTTTTGTGAAAAAAAATAAATATTCAAAAAGTCATTTTAGGGAACACTATGACTCCTAAATTTTGGATTTAATGATCCAATTAATATTTAAAATGGTATTTTATGATTGACTTAGGATTTTGGGATCAATGAAGGTCAATGTTGTAGAAATTAAAAGTGGTCAATGACATCTAGGTTTGATGAGGATAATTCATGTGTTAGGTGGAAAAATTTTGGTGTTAACAGTCTGCCCCCTTATGTGTGAGGAAAGGAGCTCATAGTATGGTTAATATACATCATGGGACCTTTATTTTCTGAGAGATAAATCTGGTAGTGGAATAGAGAACTGAATTTGTGTCAAAGATAGATCATTCTTCAAGAAGACTAAAAAATCCCTATCCTGCAGATACAACACTCAAGGTGGATAACATACATATAATCTCAAATATATAGCGAGGCGGGCATACCCATGCACGTATCAATGTACCAAGATATAAAAATAATAATGAGTCCCAAAGGGGACCTACATGAATAATTGATATGTACATAAAAGGTGTCCAAGAGGGAATGATCAAATATAGACTGTAATCATGGTATAACCATGGATGATCTGAAGAAATGGTACTAGAAACAATGGCTTGCATCATGAATTCATGACCACCAGAACTGATGCTCTATTGGATCAGGAGGGGTCCAAAAAATGTAAGGACGCAAACAACTGATATTTTGAATCTTAGAGGTACAATATACAACATCTAGAACTAGATACATTATGAAGCATGGAGGGATTACACACATTGTCTCCAACATAGCTTGTATATCATAAGGAGAATAAACACTAGAAAGGTTCTAAAGGGACTCATTAATGTGCTAGAGTTATAGGACATCCATGATCTTGTTATATTTTTATCGCTTAAGTAATATGATCTAGGATCTTATCTGAGAGAATAACATGCACAACAAAAATCACAATAGACAAGAGACACAAAGAATGCTCCTCGGAGAAACCATAAAGGAGAAAACCTTGCAACTTCCTCAGAGATAGAATGAGCACCAATGGCAGCAGTAAAACCCAAAGACAGAAAAGATGATCTCCACAGTTGTTCTCTCTCTCTCTCTCACTTGAGAGAGATTCTCCTCTCTCACTCATGCACCCCAGTGAGTGAGTGTGTGTGTGATAAATAGAGAGGCTCACTCTCTATTTATATTCTTTTGTTCACTTAATGTCCACTCCAACAACTCGGTCCCACTTAACAATTACTTACTAGGGCCGGCACCTCTAGGAGAGTCTAATAACCCTAGTGTCCCACAACTATGGGTAATTTTCCCTCTGATCAACAAGGAGGGTTAACCTTGACTCAATTGTGGGGACTATTGCCCCGAATTACAATGGAGGGTTAACCTCAATGAATTTACATGACTTGTTTACATTATTGAATCTCTCGATCGGAACATCGGGGCATAACATGACTCAATTACATGAAAGATACTTCCCAGAATAAACATAGGGGTGTAATACATAAGATATACAAGTGAATACATTCCAAAGTTACAAATACATCAACACTCCCTCTTAACTAGGAAGGTATTCTCTCGACCCAATTTATCAGCACAGGTCTTCTTCTCTATATCATCTAGATCATCATCAAGTCATCTTCAACTTCAAGTCTAGATCTGGATCATCACTGGATCTAGATCATCACTGGATCTGGATCATCACTGGATCTGGATCGTCACTAGATCTAGATCATCATCAGATCTGGATCATCACTAGATCTGGATCATCACTAGATATGGATCATCACTGGATCCGAATCATCACTGGTGCTATCTCAATTCTACTCGTCACAAGAATTTCTACAGAGCCAACCCTTTTTCATGTTGGTTGTAGGCCTAGCCTCCATGTAGGTGTTTATCTTCTTCAGTACTTATAAATAACCACATGTCAGAAATGCCTTCCCAGCACTTACAACTTACGATGGGAGGAACACATCCACCACCATGTCAGAAAGGCATGCCCAACACTCAAATCTAACCATGGGAGGAACACATCCACCACCATGTCAGAAAGGCCCAACACTCACATCCGACCATGGGAGGAACACATCCAAGAACCATGTCAGAAAGGCAGAGCACTTACATTCACTAGCATGAAAGGACACACCTACTATCATCTATGAAAAGTCCCAACACTTACAACCATCAGCATCATAGGACACACCTACTATCATCTATGGAAGGGCCTAGCACTTACAACCATCAGCATGATAGGAAACACCTACTATCATATGTGGAAGGGCTCTCAGATCTAGGTTGAGTATTCCTGGTAACTCACCAGGTGCCTCCATTCTCCTAGAGAATGGCCTCTCAGCACTAAGCTGAGTGCTGTTGGTAACTGACCAGGTGCCTCCATTCTCCCAGAGAATGGCCTCTCAGAACAAAGATGAGTGTTCTTGGTAACTGACCAGGTGCCTCCATTCTCCCAAAGAATGGCCTCTCAGCACTAAGCTAAGTGTTCCTGGTAACTGACCAAGTTCCTCCCTTCTCCCAAAGAATGGCATCTCAACACTAAGCTAAGTGTTCCTGATAATTGACTAGGTTCCTCCATTATCCTAGAGAATAGAATGACCTCTCAGCACTAAGCTGAGCATTCTTGGTAACTGACCAGGTGCCTCTATTCTCTCATAGAATGGCCTTCAACACTTATATATGATCATGTGGGAACACATCCCTCAATCACATCAGAATGGCTCTGCACTGATCATGTGGTAACACAACCCACAATCATATTCGAGCATCTACGCACTTACATATTACCATGGAAGGAACCAATCCTCTCACCATGTCAGAAGGGCTCACGGACTCATCACTTCCCCTTGGAAGGAACCTTGATCTAGAGAACACCAAGCTTCTCCCTGAAGTACTCAAACTTCGCTATGACCATTTCTAGCATAGAATCACATCAGGGATGATTACATCCAAGGATAACCTGTGATATTTTCTAGGATCGATTACATCTGAGGATAACCTATAGGACTGATTACGTCTGAGCAACCTATGATCTTTGCCAGGATTTATGCTCAGACAACCTGTCTCACTGGCTATGCTAGAACTGCCTCTTTCAAGAGATCTCGATATGGATCACTGCTTCTCTATGCATCATACAAAAATTCAAGTCAGATCAACCAAATCAAATCGTAGTTTTCAAAAGAAACATACTACCTCCCAAATAGCAAGTGACAATATCTTTTGCCTCGGTTGTACTCAGTGCCACGCAGGACTGCTTCCTCCTACACCAAGAATTTCTCTTCCTATCAATGGTGTTTCCTTCCCAATTTGAATCCACATAACCCTATAGGTTAATGTTCTGATTCGCCTCATACTTGAGCCCATACTCAACTATACCCTTTAGGTACCTTACTACATGCTTTGCAACCATCAAGTGAACATGTCTCAATGTGTTCACAACAAAACAAATATCTAGTCTCGTATTTGTCAGGTACATCAAGGAACAAATAATATGACGATACATCATGGCATCAACCGAATTTGATGATGAAACACTCAATAGCTTCAGGTTCGATGCCATAGGTGTGGTCGTGGCCTTGTAGTCCATCATCCTGAACCTCTTTAGTATCTCTATTGCATACTTCCCTTGTTCCAGGGAGATTCTTCCATACCTCCACGCCTAGAAGGTAGAGCATCATATCCAAGTCCTTCATATCAAACTTGGCAGCAAGTCTCCTTCTTGCAACTTTAATGAATTCCTCTTTTCTGCGAGGAACAAGTCATTGACATATAACAGGAGCATCACTGGTCTTCCGCCTTCAACCTTGAAGTAAAGGTTGGAATCCTCCTTACTCTCAGTAAATTATAGAGTCATCAGTAAGATATCCATCCTATCATACTATGTCGAACCTCAGGATATTCTATAGTCACTCCCTCTGAAGCAGAGCATCATTCTCCCTCTGCCTATACTAGAGTGACAAGTAGCTTCCTCTGCTACTATTATTCTATGTATCCATCTAGGGTCACTGGATACCAAGATCCTTTATCTTGAACTTTTCAAAATTTCCTCTCACATCCATCTGTGAGCTTTCCATCCTCTATAGGCTTTCATCTTCAACCTTGTAGAAAAGGTTAATCTCTTCAACACTTTAGGTGATCTTCAAGATCCTCATGTACGTGTTATCCCATGGGTGCCTTCTGAGCTCGTACAAGGCCTTCTTTTATTTTCACACATGATTCTTCATGTCATGTGTATTTCTAGTGGCTGCAAATTTCTCTTCATAGTCTATGCCTCATGCCATGAATATTTCCTTGTATCCCATGATGTTTCCATCTACTGCATGATGGAACTACAAACTTCCCTTCAGGTCTCTATACTGCATCCTAAACATCATTCTTCATTTTGTATTATTAGAGTGAATCTTGAACTGTCTTCACTTGTTCTTCAGAACAAGTCTCATCCTTCTTTTCTTGTAGGTGATTGTACGCGATCTTTCCTACAAGTCAAATGCACCAGTTGTATGATTAGAAACATTTCATAATGCATATTCATAATGGTAAATTTTTATGCATAAATATATAATCATGCAACTATTTTAGCCAATACAACATTCATCCATATCTCACAGAAACTTTCTAGATGCCTTCCATCTCTACCAAGACAACATTGAGATTGTGCACTAATCCAATATGTCAGCAAATAGGTTTCATTCTAGATAAGTAGCAATGGAGAGTTTTATAGCACCATGAGCTACTTACCCATCACATGCATATTAGTAGTATATTGTTATTAATGCAAACATTCTATCATGTATAATACATCAATTGAATATAAACAAATGCATAACAAAACAATATCATGAAATGACAATTGAATACTTATCTTTATTTTTTTCATGGGTAGACTCATTTTTGCTTCATCATCTTCTTCATTCATAACAACATCATTTCTTATCCAAATGATCAAGATGGATAAGAGGATCTTCAAGAATTAAGTTCTTCATATTCCTCATCGCTTGATGTATATTCTTTGAATTGTGAAATCTTGATCTTCAGTTGCTCCCATATTCTTTTCTCTTATTATGAGTCGATCTTCTTCTTGTGTGTGCTCTTCCCAGAGTTTGCTGAAAGTAATCACTTCCTTTTGGCACACATTCCTTGAATGAATGAATCCCATGATCTTGGGAGGCCATTAAAGGTGGTTATCACAACTTCTGCATTCTCCACTTCTTCTTCTATTGCTTTAAGTTGTTCTCTGATTTCAGAGACCCTTGTAAAGTATGACTGTATGGTCTTTGCATACTGGATCTTCACATTCTTCAACTATTTTCTCAAAGTCATCTTCTGATTTATGTTCTTCGCTTCAATTAGCTTGGTCAAGGAATCAAACATATCTTTTGGTGTCTTTAGGGAAGACACTTGTGTTATAAGGTGATCCATGATTGAATCAACAATGATCTTCTTGGCGTTGACCAAGTTCTTCTTGTGTAAGGCTTTTAACCTCATCTCCCTCTAGAACTGGAACCTCTCTACTTATGTAGGTGTCCAATTCATTTTATTCAAGAACTAGTGAGATCGTATACGTCCATGCTTGGAAGTTGTCAGCCTAACCAAGCTTGTCATAAAGTTGGTGTGATTAGTCATCTTTAAATGGGAACCTCAACTGTAAATAGGAAAAATATTAGATCTTACCGATTTGAGGTGTCCATCCTGGTTCTGGAGCTGGCTAATCTAGGATTTGTTAGAGAAGCGCTAATTTTCAAAACTTGGAATCTTTCAGATATGATTAGATATAAAGATAGACCTCTTCAAGGAAATCTGTCCAATGTACTCCTTTTCTGAAAACAGTGGAGGGAAGCTCTCGGAACAGGAATCCCTAATTTACCAATTTCTTCTACAGAAATTCCTAATACTATTTCTATGGTATGTATGAAATTACTACTCCTCTATATTTGAAATTTTGTATGAAGGTATCCTATTCCGTCGTTGTTCCAACACCATATGTTTCATCAGAATTGGTTTCACCAATTGGGACTTATGAGCATTTTCCCAAGGTGACCTGTTTCAAGACTTTTCAGCATCGCGAAGTTGTACGGACTAACACGTGTCCTTGTTTGATCTATGGGGTCTAAAACCTTTACCCTAGAAATTACATTCTGTGCCCTTTCTAGAAAATCTTAATAAATTTTGTTTGGACCTTCGTATCCCGAGATATAGCAATTCTCCCCAGGTGTCCTGTTTGGGGAGTAATTATGGGAGAGTATGGAACCCTAACTTGGAGGACTCATTTCTCCTATAATATAGAGAGTATGAGGCTGAAACTTGGAAAACGTGTACATCAAGAATTTATCTTCGACCTGTGAAAGTTTCGACACTTGAGCCTTCTCCAATCTTGAGATATAGTGAATCTACAAAAACTATCTATTTCAGTATTTTAGGGTTTTTCAGGCCCAGGGCCAAACTAGGGTTTGAATTTCCCGAAGTTTCACCCAACCAAAAATCTTGACCCAAGTCTCTAAAATTCAATTTTTATAAGGAGAGAAATCCTATGCCGGGCTCACTCAAAAATTCCTCTTCTGTAAAAAGCCCTAATTTCTTGCACCAAAAATTGAAAATGCCCATAATCAAATTCTACTTCGACAGAAAGATGCGCCCTTCAATGGAGAGTTAGCCTATCCTTCATTTGCTAATGGATTGTGGAGAGAGACCCAAAAATTAAGATGCCCCATATTCTACAGATGCAATGTGTCTTCTTCTCAGGTTAGCTTTGATACCATGTTAGATTTTTATCATTTAAGCAATATGATCTAGGATCTTATCTCAGAGAATAACATGCACAGCAAAAATCACAAGAGACAAGAGACACAAAGAATTTTCCTTAGGGAAACCATAAAGGATAAAACCCTGCAACTTCCTCAGAGATAGAATGAGCACCAATGGGAGCAGTTAAACCCAAAAACAGAAAAGATGATCTCCACAGTTGTTCTCTCACTCTCAATTCAAAGAGCTTCTCCTCTCTCACTCATGCGCCCCAGTGAGTGAGTGTGTGTGTGATAGATAGAGAGGCTCACTCTCTATTTATATTCTTTCGCTCACTTAATATCCACTCCAATAAGTCGACCCCACTTAATAATTACTTACTAGGGCCGACATCTCTAGGAGAGTTTAATAACCCTAGTGCCCCACAATTGTGGGGACTTTACCCTCCGATCAACAAGGAGGGTTAACCTTGACTCAATTGTGGGGACTATTGCGCCAACTTACAATGGAAGGTTAACCTCAATGACTTTACATGACTTGTTTACATTATTGAATCTCCTTATCAGAACATCAGGGCATGACATGACTCAATTACATGACAGATACTTCCCGGAACAAACATGGGGTACAATACATAAGATATACAAGTGAATACATTCCAAAGTTACAAATACATCAACAAACATTTAACCATATAATGAAAGGACCAATAATCTATATGAATCTCAATGGTGCGATGGTGTAGATGATGTCAAGCACATGAAAAAAACCCATCTTATAGAGAAATAAGGGATCCCCTTAGAAAGTCTTAGGAACTCATCGATGATGGAGATGAGGAAAAGGTACATGGACCTCTTGTTCTATCATCTAGAATAGATGTGATGGTGTCAAAGAGAAACCTGCAACTACTAAGGAAATGACGGTTCATTGATAAGAGCATGAGGTATACAACAATAAAGTGATTGGAATAAGATAATGGACTAAGAAACTATAGGTGGTTACAAGGGTAATTGAGTAATGGGACTCAAACTTCCTTTATTCAGAGTATGGTGGAAGAGCTGACCTGTAAGCATATGAAGCTCGTCTTGAGGGAGGGGGTCATAGCTAGAGGGGGACTACTGCACTAGGTATGAATGCAATGGGACGAACTCATAGGAGAAAATATTGATCATGGAAAAATGGAATCCATGGGTGACTCATTAGAAAATACTATAAACAAAGGTGACTGGAAATGTTGTCACAATATGGGACTATATGTGATCTGGAGGGGTGCTAAAAATAATAATTTGTGTCTTATTAATGGTTTAATGAGATCAAAGAAGGTATCTAGAAGTGTGCTCGATATGGTATTATCCCATGTTTTTTTATCAATCATGATATAGTCAATGCTCGTTGGTGTTTTGAATTTTAGAGAGTATGAAAACATAAACAAAAATATGTAAGTATTCTTTTTCGTAAAGTTAGTCTCCAAAGCCTGAAAAACCATAAAAATATGTTAAGGAGAACTCTTCTAGCCAAAAGGGACTAGAGTATTCATTTTTTTGTAAATAGTTCATTTGGCCCAAAAAATGGGTAAACGTATACCAGACAGACGTTCCTTCACATACTTTAACGAGTATGAAGGAAACAAGAATACTCGACAATCGTTTTGTGGTTTAAGGAGTAAAAAAAAAACTTAATAGAAACTCCATGTTGGGAGTCCGAAGGAAAGCCCAATGAGTGACAATGTGAAGGATGCATGAGGCTTCGTTGCTAGATATCAAACTACATAGAAGCTTGATCCTATGGGAATACAAACGGGATGGGTTCTAAATGAAGGGGTACTAGACGGTCACCCATCTAAGGTAGGTTCTAACTATCGAGTAAAGTAAAATGCAAGGGTGGATGGGCTTGGCCACTTACTGAGACTGAGTGGGGGGTTCCTACAAGCATAACAGTGAGATGAAACAGGTTGACACACATTATATTCAACATGAGTGAGTACCTATATGCTAGGTTGAAAGTTTATACATGTAGGGATCAAATGTGGACTAAAACAAGTGGATTTCATCATGACCTAAACCTCTACACACTGAAATGATACCCAAGCATAAAAGGTGTGGCTCAGAATCAAACCAAATATAAAAGTGACATGTGACCTCGATAAAATGCCTATATCATGCATGCAAAAAAGACAAGTAGAGTTAAGGTCTTTCCCTCATACTATGGGCATGGGGTTTGCGATTATGGATCACATATGTGTTCACTTGAGATATAGGATCAATGAAATACTGATATATATGAGATGAGGTAGGATCAAAATGATTGAACATGCATCCTATCCTAGGTTCAATATAATTGTTCATGTCCCCCAAAGTAGAGGTGTCGATGGAATGCAAATGTTCTCCCGAGTAGGTACTGACAAGGCATCAATCAACTAGTGGAAGGGGGTAATACCATGAGGTTAATGGCTATGGTGACACACTAAATTGGTGAGACTATGACAGGGGGTTCCACCTATGAGGTGGATTCCTCAAATATTTTTGATGAGGATGACGATGATGAGTAGGAAAGTTTGGGGAACTGCCCCCATGTCGCAAGCATGGTGTTTCCTCATCGGTTTGGAAGGGTTGAATGAATAGGTTAAAGGGACTTGTGTTTGTTGACACAACTGTACTGGGATTGGTTGATGAGTAAGGATCATCAACAGACAATATGAGACAAATGTTATCCATCCCACTAGAAGAAGTCATTGTCGGGTGAACGTATTCAACTATTGTGACTTGGGGCTCTTTGGAGAGACGTCGTAGATTGATGAGTGTCGAATGTTGCTTAGGAAAATATTGGAAATTATGTGAGTAATGATCATGGATACCACACATCGCATAAGGATAGTTGGTGCGAAACAACTTATTGTGTGGTTTGGGAGTGTCAGCTAGATTGATTACTGAGACCTTCTCATTGGTATTATCATCTAATGTTTTCAAATGAGTGCCTAATATATGTAACTCCAGATAGTTATGGATAATATAACCCTAAACATCACACAAACAACAAGGTGGTGGGGATTGAGATGAAACAAAAGAGGAAGGGTTCACGGTTTGCTGGTGGAGCCGCATTCACTATGTTTCCCCCAACCTTCTTTTTGGGAGGAGGTGGGGTGGTGTTTAGTGCTACTTTTGATGCTCTTGGAGGAGGGTGTTTGGCAGTACCAATAGATTTCATAAGTGTTAAAATAACCTATGGTGTGGGAGGTGAGTTAGGAGGTGTAATTTACTAAACATGGAGGCCAAATGTCAAACCCAAGAGATTGAGAGTCACCATGACTAATGTGCTCACAATTCCATATGGTGGAAACAAAAATGGGAATTTTTTAACAGAGGTTTCTCCCCATTGGTTCACGGGTAACTAAATGATAGAAGGGTTTGGTTAGGGTTTGGGTTGGATCAATGCTTTGTTGCAAGAGATAGTGAATGGATATGAAATTTTCACTTTTGGAGGTGGTGCAAGAAGAGCATAAAAAATACCAACCATGGGGGTATTTTAAAAAATATCGAGTCCAACATATGTAAAAGTTGGGATGGATTCCCTATCGATACTTCTATCGAGCAGATATAACACATTTTCTAGACAAGTCGACCCCTTAGGATCACAGTATGTCAACTAGTCAACCTTGATGATCTTCCCATCATGAGGGAATACCATAAGTCAGGAGATAAATGATGCAACCACTTTATTTGTGTACATATAACTATGTATAATAAGGAGGTTATAGTCTACTTGGGAATTGACTACTTCAATGCCAATTAATGTTGTCTTTCTAGCTAACTCAATAGAGACATTCCAAATAAGTCCTTATCATTGGAAGGGTAAACCATCATAAACACATAGTTGTTGGGAGGATGGCATGAGTTGAGAGGATCCGAGCTTCTTCCAAATGTGAGTTGACATGAAACAGGTGGAAGCACCCTCGTTAACAATGTGCCAATGAATTACCAAGTTGTGAATGGTAACTGGGATTTGGAAGGCTACTAAGGAGGGAATCTATGGAGATTTAGAAGGCTAATAAGGAGGGAATGCATGGATTCACTTGATCCAAATCAAAATTCATTAGACAAGAGTTATAGGGATCAATTGAAATTAAATCAAAGAGTAAATATTTGTGTTGCACAGGGAAATTTCTAAGGAATTACAAGGTTGACATGGAAGAAAGGGACTTCATTGAGTCATCCACAACACTATAATTGGGAGCAACGCGAGTATTGGGATTATTCACAATACATTGTAGAGGAAACTTAGGGACTTTCATAATCCCATCATTAGGAGTCCTAGGAAGGTGTAAGGTGCATCAACAAGAGTGGGGTCCTTTCCTCTATCAACAGTTGGAGTTTCAATTGTTGGGCCATATTGGTCACATCGGGTTTCAAGGTTGACATCACAGGACATGATAATAAGGCGTTGAACCCTAGATTGAGGTGCTTGACTTGATGAAGTTTATTTTGTTTTGTAAGGTGACAATGGATTTCATGCTACAACTCCTTGCATAGGGAAATATTTATGTAGAACTGTAGGTTGATTTTGGTTGGTTTGAGGCATGGGTGCATTAGCTTTCCTTCCTATGGTTGTTGCTACTTCTCATTGATTTGGTTCATTGTAGAGTTAGTGTGCCTTAGCTAAGTGGGTACAATGATGGGTATAATGCCCATACATGACGTAGAAACAACACACATGGTTTGTCCACAGTTGAGCATTGGTGATTTGTTTAGGAATATTGTTGGGATGTTGGTATGTGGGATTCAAAACTATGTTGTCCTATCGTTGGTTATTTCCCTTGTTCTTTCCCTAATTTTTTTTTTGGGGATACGCTTGTTGGATATTAGGTGTATCTTGAGGATGAATGTTTTGTTAGGTGTACACTTTCCTCTCGAAAAATGGGGGATCAACAGGGTGTGGCTGAATTGGAGTGAATAATGATGGGAGAGGAAAATGATAGTATGAGTTCATGGTTAGAGGGGACACAAAGGAAGTAGAAGAATCACCACACATTGTGGCTTTACATGATAGTCCATGAACATGGGGGTTTGAGGCACGAGCTGAGTATGAGGTACTCATTCCTACTTGTGATGGGGCACATGATAAATATGGATCGTATATTGGAGTGGTGATCAAGCCTTGTTTAGGATGCACTACATTTTGAACAACTATTTATGTATAGCCACTCATTGGGGGAGGGTAAGGCACATACATGTGTCAAATAAATCTAACTACGGAAGCTATTATATTTTGTATTGTTATTGTTATTACCCCTTTTGGAGATGTTGTTCCTCTGATTAGGGATTTGACTGATGTAATTATTCATGTAAATTCTTGACGTAAAAACTTCGTTGTAAGTCAAGTTAGACAATTTTGGTTATTAGACTTCTCCACTGATCAATATTAATAGGAGAGTCACCTCCCTCATTTGGACAAGCAGAAAAATAGTATAACTTAGCAGTTGCAGTAGAGAAAGAAAGAGTAGTCCATCTAGGAGAGAAGAAGCAGTCCAGGATTATTCTTGGGGTATTATAAGTATTATTCTTTGGTTCATAGATTGTACTTGGTTGAATTCTATATCAAGGAATTTTTTCTAAGTTTTATTCCATGTGAGGGTTTCCCAAGATAAATCTTTGTTTTCTTATGTGTGGTTGTGCTTGTCTTGCTTTCAGTGATCCTTTTGTATATGGTTATGATATTATGATGATAATTCTTATTAGATATTGTATAACCATTAAAACCTAGCATGTTATCATATCTACTCTGAAATAATTCTTTGTGCATCTAAAACACTACTACAGTTGCAACTACTATAGATTAGGGTTTCATGCTTGAAAACCCTAGAAGGAAAAAACTAGTCATCTTGGGAATTTGACTATAACTAGATATTGGAGAAGGATAAGGATCTGAAACTATGAAATGATGGATAGGAAATCTTATTGGGAATTGTGTGAAAGTTTCCGCCTCATATTTTCTATAATTCAAGATATATGAGTCCTACAAATGAAGGTTCCATCCTCCTCCAGAATACAGTCATAAACATGTGACCTAGTGAGAATTTCTATATCTCAGGTTAGGAAGGTCAAAATCAAATTTCACAAGATTCTATAGATATGAAATGGACTTTAGTTTCTATGTTCATAGTTTCAAACCCCGAAGGTGAAACAGTGACACGTGGAAATATGTACAAGTTTGTTATGTTAAACAATCTTAAAAAATTCACCTTGGGAAAAATCACACAAGTACCACTTGGAGAATCCAATGCCGCTCTAACCTATGGGGTTGGAAAGAACAAAAATCATTATACCTCATAACTAATTTTGATACCTATAGGATTAGAAACTTCGAAGATACAGTAGAAACAATATCAAGAAATTATGCAGAATAGATTGGAGAAAACTAGGGATTCTTGTTCTGGGCACCTCCCTCCCCTGATCAGTTGAAAAAGGAGGACTATCAAACTCACCTTAGGAAGGTGCATTTTTCTATGAAATAATTTTATTATTTAGTGGATCTTCAACTTTTTACCTAACTCTGTTGCTGGGGAAAACTCTGGCATCAGCTATTTTGAAGTTTTGTCCAAAATTTTGGGAAAAAAATTATGTTTCTCAAATTTCCTTGAAGAGGGGAATATTTATATCCAATGAGATCTGAAAGACACCTAATTTACAAAATTATTGTTTCTCTATCAAACCTTGGATCCACTAGAATCAATATTCTAGAAAAGATTTCAAGCAAGCATCAAGTTGAAGCAATATCATCGGTAAGTTCTATCCTCTCTATTTGCATTTTTATTATGATGACAAACAGTACCAAGCTCTGGGAGAAGCTTGACAGAGCCGATAATTCTTGACCATGGAAGTATATAGTGCTTATCATACTTGAAGAAGAATGAACTGTGTAAAAGAATAAGATGTAGATCCAAAGGGAGATCAAGACAAATCACAAGAAGGAATTAGTCAAAGTCAACATGATTATTTCCGTCTCCATTAGATCTCACATGTACCATCCTTGAATACTACCAAGGATATGTTAGATGCAATGACCAGCTTGTATGAAGGGAATAATTTCAACAGAATGATGACATTAAGAACTCAACTCAAGGATGTAAAGATGCAAATGTCAGAAAGAATTCAATCTTACTTCACAAGAATCTATTAGATCAAGGAGAAACTAGAATCCATTATAGACAATTTCGAAGAAGCAGAAACATAGATTACAACCTTGAATGGCCTCCCAAGATCATGGGATTCATTCATTCAAACTAATATGTGCAAGAAGGAATATGACCTATTTCAGTAGACTATGGGAATAATGCATAAAAGAAGAAGCTATGCTCATATCAAGAGATGAGAATATGGGATCAACTGTAGATCAAGCTCTCACAATTTACTCCAGAAGAAATCGTAGAAATAAGGAGGACAATCATCACAATAAGGGACACTACTCCAGAGATTGTCCCAGAAATAGAGGCTCATTTAACAAGAATTCAAACAAGGAAATACATCATACTCACACTGCTAAAGATGATGAAACAATTGATAAAAGACCCAGAGAAGAAAAGGAAGATTCCTTGAGTGATGAGGAATATGAATTATACTAATAAAGAAAAATACCATACTCTTATCCATCTTAGTATTTGGATAAGAAGGAATGCAGTTAGTGACACTTAGAACTAGTACACAGGATCCCAGAATCAGATGAGGAAGTAGAAGGCTCCGGTTATTATTGGAAGGACATAAGGATTAAGAAGGAATCCACGCACCAAACAAACAAATACAAATATTTGAATTGTCATTTCCTATATATCTAGTTTCCTAAATGACATTGTTTAGTTATGTACATATCTATTTTCAAGGAAATGTATTATGGACGATAGAATTTTTTCATCAATGAACAATATACTACTAACATGTATGTGATAGGTAAGTGGCCTATGGTTCTATACAATATTGCATTGCTACTTATCTAGAATGAAACCTCTTTGTTGACATATTGAGATTAGTGCACAATATCAATAATGTTATGGTAGATATGGAAGGCATCTAGAAATATTTCATATTTACAGGAGATATGGATAAATGTTATAATGGTTAAAATAGTCTCATGATTATATATTTATGCATAAGAATTTTTCATTATGAATACGTCTTATGAAATGTTTTTAACCATGCTAATATTTGACTTGTAGGAAAGATTGCGTACAATAAGCTATAAGAAAAGAAGGATGAGACTTTTTTTGAAGAACAAGTGACAACAATTCAGTTAGAATATACAACCCAATAGATATACATGAAGATGAACATTAAGCTCCCAAGGTCAAAGACACCATGGCAGAAGAAAGAGCTTCAGAAGAATATAAGAATCATGATATGACCTAAAGAGAGAAGTATGATAGGACATCCAACTAAAGTAAGAGGCCTCATACACACTCTAGTTATGTGGAACAGTTGAGTGACATAATTGATGGAGACCCTTCTAGCTATGAAAAAGTAGCCAAGCAGAAATGGAAGAAGCTATGATGAAATAATACCAGTTGATCATAGGGAATGATGTCTAGGATGCAATTCCGAGACCTGAAGGGAATTCCATAGTTTCTTTTATGTGGATCTACAAGACCGAGTATGCAGCAAATGAAAACATTGAGGGATACAAAGCAAGGTTCATGGTTTCTTTCAAAAAGAGGGAGTAGACTATGGCATGAAATACTCCATTGACCATACACACTTCTCTAGTGAAGTAGAAGTGTATATCAAGCAGAGAACCACATAGGCACAAAATATTATGTACGATCTTAGAAGGAACCCATGGATAGGAACATCCCGAGTTACACAAGGAGATTGAAGATGACCCAGAGTGATGAGTATATTAACCTTTTCTACGAGGTTGAAGATGGAATCCTACAAAGGGAGACAAGTTCATATATGGGTGCAAGAGGAACTTTTCAACAAAGTTCAATATAGAAGATCTTGGTATCCAATGACTTGAGATAGATACATATACAATCAGTAGTAGAGGATGCTACATACATAGAGTACAAATGTAGAGGGAGGATGATGCTACGCTCTAGAGGGAGTGACTACAGAATATCTCCAAGTTCAGCATGGTATGACAGGATGGACAAATTTCTAATGAACTAAGGCTTTACCAAGACTAAAGTGAGTTCCAACATTTACTTTAAGGTTGAATGCGGAAAAATGAGATATGTCATTGACCTGACAAGATGAACTCATTATATATACAAAAGTGAAGTTCTGAAGACAGAAAAGTGCTTCAGGATGTTTGGGATCATGTGTGATCTCATGGTTTAGCAAAAATAGGTTGAGTACATCGTAGCATGTTCATCCTGTAGTGAAGCAACGTGGCTTCGTAAACTATTGGAAGGATTGTTTATTGTGACAACCAGAGTTGCATCAAGCTAACAGAGAACCCGATGTTTCATAAATTCTAGGATATGATGCTGAGAGGAGTGGTGAGGCTCCAGAATGTTCCAATAGAGGAATAGATTGTTGATGTGTTGACTAAGTCTCTGTCTCGTGTAAAGTTTGAACACTTTCGAGACAAGATTGGTGTTTTCCGAAAGGACCTCCCTGGAAAGAGGGAGTGATGATACGAGAATAAGATGGTAATGGTATTTCAGTATAGAGAAGGCCAGTCAAGTTTTCAAGTATGTTGGATGTACAAGAAAATAATGAAGAGCCCCAGTGGTGTAGTCACTGTATAGAGATCATGTTTGTATCATCATGGGAAGATCCCAATATGGTTGGTGACGTCACCGAGGGTGGATCCCAGTATGACTGGTTGTATCACTAAGGGTAGATTCCAACATGGTTGGTGGAATCCTTACAAGGAATATCCCACTAAGGTTGGTTGTATCTTCAAATAGGAAGATCCCAACAATATATGGCCTTGTGGATGATGTTAGTCTCTTCAGGAGAGTGATCCGACATTCACTTGTAGGATGGTTCTGTGGAAAAGAAAACTCTCTTGATAGTGGTCCTAGCACTGATAGGATGAGGATGGTTCGAGATGATACTACTCTCTTATGGAGAGTGATACTGCATTCACATGTAGGATGGTTCGGTTGACAAGAACACTCCCTTGAGAGTGGTCCTAGCACTGATAGACAGACGACAGTCTATGTTGGTTGAGTGGTCCTCTTCGAGGAATTATCCATGGAAAAGAACTCTATTGAGAGTGGTCCTAGCATTAGTAGGCTGAGGACGGTATGCGTTAATTGAGTGGTCCTATCAGAGGATGGTTCCATGGAAAGTAACACTCTCTTGAGAGTGGTCCTAGAATTGATAGACTGAGGATGGTCTACAATGATTAATCCTGCATTTACTTGCGGATCAGTTCCTAAATTTAGATGTAGATGATGATGTTCCAACATTTAACTATGAGGTGGGTGATTTATCTTAGTATTTATATACTGATAGTGTAGGTGATGCTTGAGATGATACCAATGATGATGCTCGAGATGATTCCATAGATGATGATGCTCGAGATGATGTCATATATGATGATCAAGAGATGATGATGCTCAAGATAATGCAAGAGATGATGATGTTCAAGATGATACCAAGATGATAGAGATGTATGTGATGATGATGTTAATGTAATTGTGAAAATTTCCTATGACATATAGATTCACCAGTTAGTTGTATAAACATGTTGTTCTATTGTAGAATACCTTCCTTATTAAGAGGTAGTGTTAAATAAATGTAGAGATATTATATTTTGTATTATTATTGTTATTACCCCTTCCAAGGATATTGTTCCTCCAATTAGGGATGTAATTGATGTAATTGGTAATGTAAATTCTTGAGGTCAAACATATGTTGTAATTTTGGTCAATAATAGCCACAAAAGTATTATTAAAATGTATTTTTGAGTCTCCCAAGGAAATTCATCCCTGATTGGGAGGACAGATCTGACCATTTGGGTTATTATACTTCTCCACTGATCAATATAAATAGGAGAGGCTCCTCCCTCATTTTGACAAGAAGAAAAGTAGTGTAACTCAGCAGCTGCACTAGAGAGAGAAAGTGCAGTCCATCTGGGAGGGGGAAGCAATCCAGGATTACTCTCAGGGTCTTATAAGTCTTATTATTTGGGTCTTACGTTGTACTTGGTTGAAGTCTATATCGAGTAATTTTTGTTGGGTTTTCTTCCCCATGAGGGTTTCCCAAGATAAATCTATGTGTTCTTTTGTGTCGTTGTGTTTGTCTTGCTTTAAGTGATCCTTTTGTATATGGTTTTTGAAAACTAGTATGTAACAAACTTGTTGTTGGTTTTTCAAAACTAGTATGTACCCAAAGGAACCTACTAAGGTTTAGGAAACCTTAGTAGAAATTTGAATAGGGAAAATTTAAAAACTTATAAACACAAATAAAAATTTCTCTAAGTATGCATATAACCAGAATTAAAAGAACATAAGAAAATATAAACTAACATCATGCATTCTTCGGTACACATAATGAAGGAATCAAAGAATCATTTTCTTTTCCATTAAAATAATGGGATGAATACAAGCCAAGGGTTAACTCAAAGTAGCATTGATAGGGGTACTTGTATCTTTCTGAGGAAGAATGAGCCATGTATCCTAACAACCTAGTCTTCTTCAGCAACACATCATGAGGTGCAAATCTCCAACAAAGGTGAAATAGGAATACTGAAAGGAGTTCAAATTCAAGGGGAATTTTTTTTCATAATAACGACATGAGAAACGAGAAGATAAGTTCTATTGTAATGGGGACCTTCATGGTAAATTTATAGGCAATGTAGGTAAGATGGAAAGATAAGGATCGATTGAATATTTTTCTTTTTTCATTTTTTTTTTTCTTGAAGTTCATTTTTCTTCTCCATGATTTTTGGGATCCTTATCCATGATTTTGGGCAAGTTTCAAGTTTCCTTTTTTTCTCCATGATTTTGGGTAACTACCAAGTTTCTTTTTTTTGTAAAAAAATTGAAATATCCAAAAAGTCATTTTATGTAACATGACTCATAAATTTTGTATTTAATGAGCGAATTAATATTTTAAATGGAATTTTATAATTGACTTAATATTTTTGGATCAATGAAGGTCGACGTGGTTTGATGAGGCTAAGTCATATTTCTGGTGGACAAATTTTGGTGCTAACAATTTCCATGTTCATTCATTATGAGTGCCATCACAATAAAATTTAACCTAGAATTATATGGGTTTCATGAGTGCATCACATGTGTGTGAGAGTCTAGATGCATAGCCTATGTGTGTTTGTCACACTTGTTAAGTTTTCATGTGGGTTAGGATTTTATGTATACCAGCATAGATCCAAATCCTAAGCTCTATCAAGCACTGAGAGGGATCATCAAATCTCTTGAGGTGCAAACCTCTTATTAAGTATTGCACTCAAAGAACTATTGATTTGATTCAAACCAAAAGAGACATCTTTTTATTTAAGGTTGACATATAATATTTCTATTATTAATATTTATTATTTATTATGGTCCACATATAATATTTAATACTATTTATGGCTGACATAGAATAATTTTTATTATTTTTTATTTTGTTAGGATACAACATCTCCCCCATAAATGGTTTTAATCCCATGTGCAAGGCCCTCCTAAAACCATGGGTTGTTTAGGAAGCCTTGCGCATGTTCTTAAAACCATTTGAAAGGCCCTCCTAAACCATGTACAATAAAACCATGGGTTGTTTAGTAGGCCTTGCACATGTTTTTAAAACCATTTGCAAGGACCTCTGAAACCATGTACAATAAAACCATGGGTTTTTTAGGACAAGGTCAACATGTTTTTTGCAGATAATTCAATTTTTTATTTTTTATTATTTTGTTAGGTAGGAACATTACAACATCTCCCACATATTGCGTTGTTTTTTTGGACAATTTTATTATTTTGTTAGTAACAAACATTACAACATAATATGGACAAACGTTACAAGATCTTCCACATAACATTACAAGATCTCTCTCTTACTGGGCTATAGGTGCAATCACTTAGTTGTATTAGTTTCTTATTTTTTAAATTAAGTGTGTTAGTAGATTGTGTGGATTAGGTGCATCACTCACATCACTTCACATGCAAATTAAATATTATTATAGTGTGGTCAAGAACATGTTTTAAATGTACATTCTTGTGAATACAATTTAACATTGTATATGCAATTGGATCATGGTCAACAACATTGTAAATGTGCATTATTGTGCATTGGTGTCATTGTGTATTGTTGTAATTTTGCATTGTTCTCAACATTATAACTGATATCTCCATGCAATCATCAAAGCTAACAAAAATTAGGAGCCGCATAGAAAATTATTGGCCACACATGTATGATGACAAATAAGACTGAACTATGAAGATGTATATGAAATATATATTATATCATGAAGTTATAATACAAAAAAAGACGACCCTTAGATGGCCTCTCAATGTACATGTATCAAAAAGTTCAATGATGTAAACAAAAGTATATATGTGCTAGAATACACATAAAAACTCTAACTTCCCCTTGTTTTTACCTAACTATGATGCATATTTCCTCTATTATTATTTTGTTAGTAACAAACATTACAACATAATATGGACAAACGTTACAATATCTTCCACATAACATTACAAGATCTCTCTCTTACTGGGCTATAGGTGCAATCACTTAGTTGTATTAGTTTCTTATTTTTTAAATTAAGTGTGTTAGTAGATTGTGTGGATTAGGTGCATCACTCACATCACTTCACATGCAAATTAAATATTATTATATTGTGGTCAAGAACATGTTTTAAATGTACATTCTTGTGAATACAATTTAACATTGTATATGCAATTGGATCATGGTCAACAACATTGTAAATGTGCATTATTGTGCATTGGTGTCATTGTGTATTGTTGTAATTTTGCATTGTTCTCAACATTATAACTGATATCTCCATGCAATCATCAAAGCTAACAAAAATTAGGAGCCGCATAGAAAATTATTGGCCACACATGTATGATGACAAATAAGACTGAACTATGAAGATGTATATGAAATATATATTATATCATGAAGTTATAATACAAAAAAAGACGACCCTTAGATGGCCTCTCAATGTACATGTATCAAAAAGTTCAATGATGTAAACAAAAGTATATATGTGCTAGAATACACATCAAAACTCTAACTTCCCCTTGTTTTTACCTAACTATGATGCATATTTCCTCTATCCACGACCGTTGTTCATCTCTAGTGACTGCAATCCAAAGATTATATTTCTTGATCAGGTAACTAAAGTAATTCTGAAGCACTAACAAACTTTAAAAAGTTAAAATACGACTCAATTACTTATAACAAACACTCATTGATTCCATCTGAGGTATAAATTTTGTAGTATCATCCTCCCTCCTGAAATCCAACTGCAATTATGCTATGTGAATAAAATATCCTATACTAATTACCCCAACAATTATCAACATGTATGCATGAGAAAGTACTAACCAATTTTGTAATTAATGAACATCTCACTGAAAAAATATGCTCCACAATAGGGAACTAAGTTTCTTCTGTAGTGAGCAAAGTCAACGAATTCATAGGTTGAATATGAACCTGAGTCACTTGCAATATTGGACTAGTGTGAAGCTACATTAACCAAATGAAAAAATAGTTAGATACCATGTGTGTGCATACACAATATGAATGAATTGCAGATGTACAAATATTAAAGTAGATACCTCTATATGACTTAATCCCATTGTATATGAAACATTATTGACACCATCAACAATCCCACACTAAGGTTTGGCATTGAGGACTCTCCATCGTAATGTTGTAAAAATTCAAAAAAAATTAAGAGAAACAAGTTGTAGAGTGAATTGAAAGCTAACCAACAAGTACCATCGAAGGATATGTACATTACCACGGAATTAGTAGATCCATTCATCTGGTGTTAACAAAACCCTTATCTATGTTCAAAAACTAAGATATTGTAATACTTACCTTTGCTTGGGACATATCTTTCCCATGGAAGGGATCGCTACTAGCAAATTCTTTTTGCAAAACCAGATAAAGCCTCCAAGTTTGATAATCATAAATATTAGCAATCTCCAAGTTTGAAAATCATAAATATTAGCAATCTATAAAAAAGTAAATGAAATGTTGAAATATTACCTTAGTGTTTGTTTTAATACACACGTGCAATATGGAAAAATAATAATTTAAAATACATTAGCTTTTTAACAATATCTTTACCTGACCAGAAGTACGTAGTTGGTCCATGACCATAGCAGATTTACCGAAAGTTAACATAGTTGGTCCACAACCATAGCAGGTTTGGCCACACTCATGTTGAACATGTATTAACATAAAGACATGTTGAAATATTACCTTAGTGTTTGTTTTAATACACACATGCAATATGGAAAAATAATAATTTAAAATACATTAGCTTTTTAACAATATCTTTACCTGACCAAAAGTTAACGTAGTTGGTCCATGACCGTAGTTGGTCCATGACCATAGCAGATTTACCGAAAGTTAACATAGTTGGTCCACAACCATAGCAAGTTTGGCCACACTCATCATGCACAGTCTCAATATGGGGCTCACATGATGTCATTTTATCCTCACCACTGGGATGGTCCTCTTAGCTCTACCATAAGAAGTTGATGTTTGAAAATCATAAATATTAGCAATCTATAAAAAAGTACAATAAGGAAGGAAATCATGTTGAAATATTACCTTAGTGTTTGTTTTAATACACACGTGCAATATGGAAAAATAATAATTTAAAATACATTAGCTTTTTAACAATATCTTTACCTGACCAAAAGTTAACGTAGTTGGTCCATGACCATAGCAGATTTGGCCACACTCATCATGCGGACTGTAGCAGATTTGGCCACACTCATCATACACACATCTATCTCAATTTGGGGCTCACATGATGTCATTTTATCCTCAATATGGAAAAATAATAATTTAAAAGACATTAGCTTTTTAACAAGTTGGTCCATAACCATAGCAGATTTGGCCACACTCATCATGCACACATCTATCTCAATTTGGGGCTCACATGATGTCATTTTATCCTCAATATGGAAAAATAATAATTTAAAAGACATTAGCTTTTTAACAATCTTTACCTGACCGAAAATTAACGTAGTTGGTCCACAACAATAGCAGGTTTGGCCACACTCATCATGCACACCTCTGTCTCAATATGGGGCTCACATGATGTCATTTTATCCTCACGAGTGGGATGGTCCTCTTAGCTCTACCATAAGAAATTGATGGTAGTACAATCACCTAAGAGGAGCGTCGAAAATTCCTCGTGTCCAGGGAATCATATTATAGTTGGCATGTTTTCCTATAAAAACACTCATAGGAACTCTAAAAAGTGAATATATATGTTCTTTGGTGATTTTTCGCTTTGTGCAGGACAACATTCCATAATAAAAATTAAAGTAAAAAACTCCATTACAATTTTCAATTAAAAAAAAAAATCTTAATTTTTCATTACAATTTTCTTAGTTGCCATTACAATTTTCTTCTTACATTTTAAATTTTAAGAAAAGAATGTTGAAAGCTGACTTCAACTTTGCAATGCTTTTGATTTTCACATGTGTTTCAATCAAAGTGGTGAAATGATGACATTATTTTTAAATATATGCATAAACTGTTTCAGTCTTTAAAGTGTATGTCTTCGGTTCCCTCTCTTTTCGGCAGGGATCTGAAAGCCGAAGGGTAGAGCAACTGGTTTCAGTTCGGACACTTCCATCATCTGCAACACGAAATTCAAGATTTTGTTTTAAGATATCGTCAATACTTGCAAATGATGATAATCTGTGAAGAAAGTACAACTATCCAGGTATTAAAACCCTAAAGGCGCACAGTTTCCGTTTATAAAAATCAAACCGGGATTGTGCGACCAACAGGATTTTAATATCTTTCCATTTGATTGGGGTCGGTGATGATTTGAGGACTTACGTCTGATCGAGCGTACACTTTTGCTGCACAATCATACTTTTTAAGAAAAGCTTTATTGCAATGCAGGTCATAGATATCATTCACGCACTCTCTCAAAAAGTGCAGCGAATAACCAGTGAGATCTCTCAGGTTTGGGGTCTACAAATAAATCCAAATTATTTCAGTACTTTCCAAGGATTAAGAATTTTTTTACAGAAGCACATATAAAAGACTTATGAACATTTAACGATACCCATATGAGAACTTCGTTTGGATTAAGGATCAGCAGTGCATAGTAGATTATAGAGGCCGCAATCAATGAAGGACTGTAGCGAAGAAATTTATATTCCAACAGTGTCAATTCACCCAGATATTCAGTAAGACATTGAAGTTTTGCGAATTGAACCTGCGTTAAGATTTCATGAGTGAAAATCAGAAGATAGAAATGATCATAATATACTGCAAAATGCTGAAAAAAACTCGTATATATTCTGAAACTCAAAACCCTAGCTTACCCCAGTTATTGGTTCAGCGCGTTCGATTACAGATCTGTAAACACACCCATTTCTCAATAAATTAATATAATTAAAGATAACATAGACCGATGCTTAAAGATTTGGTAGTGTAATTTTTTTTCCCCATTTAGTTTTTCCCAAAACCCCCTTTTTTATTATCAAAATCTGTAAACTGAGCTGATTACTTTTATCCCCTGAATTTCAGATTTACAGACCTGATAAACAAAATCGTTGTGGGCACCACCATATCGAAATTCAGAGTGATCAAAATTTGTGTTTCTATGTTTGTAATGTCGGTATCCTGCGAAACAGATTTATTATTTTATTCAAAATATCAATACAGTGCTCCCACTGGTTTAGTATGAATCTTGTTATGAAAAGCAAACTAACCTGGACATCAAACGTGTCGCGCAGTTTATCTGCAATCTCTGTTGAAAAGGGAATATGTTGATTGCTTTCTAAATGCTTTCTGCAAATATGGAATAAAATTCTCAGTCCCAAACAGTTCTCCAATTATTTGACTGATTTTAAATACTAATGAAGGCAATTGAAAATTTAGGGCTTCGCTTACGCAGAATCGAACAACAAAGCCAGCCCTAGAACTTCTTGACGACACGAAGTAAATTTTTCCACTGAAAAGTACCGATCCATATTGCGTACTGCTAAATGAAGAGTATCCGTGTAAAAACCTAAACGAGACGATGCCTGTATCTCATACAAATAACTCAGAAATAAATATTACTGTTCTTAGATCAAACCCTAAAGAAAAGAACACAAAATAATGAAAACATACATATATCATAAAATTAGCCAATGTAGCTCGATCTTCGAGGGCGTCTAATGAATTATTATGAACGTCTTTCACGTAATTTTGATTAGGCCTGTATACCAGCTGCATGTCGAAACAGGGTTAAGTACCTCACAGATTAATTAAGGCAGTACAGCACGGAGAGTTATGAAAATGCTCTCCAACAAGGAGCAACGGTAGGTTAAAGCTTAATCAAACCCTAACAGTTTCATGAAATCCGGCCTGATTTTCTCAAAAATGGGGGTTTCACCGTATTCTAAATGGTTTTTTGTCTGATTCCAACAGAAAACTGGCATTAACTATAGCATTGTTCATAGTTTAATGCCATGCTCACAAAAATTCTTTGCTTAGGATATAATCCGAATCTTTAACTTCAAAAATAAAAAATAGGTCAAATTAATCAAAATACCTCATCATAACGGTTTCTCTGCATGATTACCTCACCATAAACGTATAGCAAGTCTGAGTAAAAATGTAATAAAATGTGTTAAGCCGGCTTTTGTTATCAGTATTTGTGTAAACCTGTGAATATTGTTCATCAATTTGACTGGTAGGGATGATTGTGCACCTTCCGGTAACAGAGACCCGGGGCCATATAAGTGTGACCGTTTAGTTGGCCTTCTTACTGCTGTGCAGCAGATGGCATCAAATCGACGCTTGTTGGTCGAACTTTCCATCGTTTGAAAGTATTTTAGAGGATTTCAGTTTTCTGCTTTTATCAAACACAAAAGAAAAACCCCAACTGTGACAATATTAGGATACGCAGATCACAATGCGTCCAAGCAGGAAAGAAATACTTGGACAAAAAATTACAATGCAATGAAACTGAGAGAGCTACGGATGGCGTGTACCTTTGGCTTTGGTTTGAAGAAGCATGGAACCCGCGACGTCGAATACTGAATATAGAATTAAAGACGAGTCGCAGGTCCTCCTCAAGAAAGTGTGGAAAGAAGCAGCATAAATAAACGAGCAGGAGATGGGCAGTTGATTTCGTAACGGTACAACGGTTGATAAACGAAAAGTTGTTTTTTATTATTTTTTATATTTTTTAATATAAAGGAGCGGCACTTCTTTAAACTTGTCTATCAAAGATACGAAAAAAAATATATATTAATATTATTATTATAAGTTTATATAGTTTTTATTACAATAATATAAGTTTATTTTACTATGGTTAACCAAAGTTAGATATGAATGATAAGATTTGATTATATTTGAAAATAATATATTTCACAATAATAAAATTATTTGAATTATGGTTAATTATATTAAATTTTAGTTAACTTTTATTTAAATATAATTTACTTAGTTCACTGTTAAATATAAAAAACCATTTTATTTTTCAATAATTAAATAATATAAATCTTATAAAACATATTTATGATATATCAAATGATAATAATTATATTTATTTGATTAGTGTTAATTATAAGTGATTATGTTTAATTAAGTTTGATTATAGTTGACCATAATAGAATTAGGTGAATAATGGTTGATTATGTTGAATCTATATTGACCATAATTCACTATGTTTGATTTTGGTTAACATTTACTTAAACATATTTTATTTTGGTTAATTAATGAAGGTGGAAAAACAATTTTGTTTCTAAATAAATAATATAAATATTGTAAAATATATTTATGATATATTTATCAAATATAAAAGTATAATAATAATTATATTTAAATTATTATAATTATAAGTTTATATATTTTTAATTATCATAATAATTATGTTGAATTGGGTTTTTATTTGCTCGCATGGGTGTAGACTGACAGTGTAAATGAAGGAATGTTGTAAAGGAGGTCTTAAGTTCAAATCTGTTTGACTATGATTAACCGGAATAGAATTAGGTGAATCATGGTTGAATATGATAACAATCAATTTGAGGATAAGGTAGTTTTGTCTTACCATGATTTGTGGCAGATATATAGTCTCTTGTTGAAACAACTCAGCAAAAGATAGAATGAAGCAATGAATGAATATGTTTCATGTAACTATGGAGCAAATGCTTAAATATGTAAGCACGAGAGACAAATCTCCAATTAATTATGGAATAAATGTTGTTGTCATTGTCATGTGGATGTTTCCACTTAGAGGTTTATTGGGTTGTTGTTTGTAATCTCTCCTTAATTAAGGAATAAATGTTGTTAGCATGAAGGAGTAAATGTTGTTGCCATTGTCATGTGGATGTTTTCCACATGCTATGTTTCCCCTTAGGGGTAACACTAAGGTAACACTACTGCTTCCCCTTAGGGGTAACACTAAGGTAACACTACTGCAGAGATCTCCACACTCGAAGTATTTTGAACTAATTGTCTTTGCAGTTGAGAGAAGTCAGGCTCAGATCTATCAGATTGTAGAGGTTAATTACATTGTATTGCGTGAAGCACAGGCGGTGGATGGCCAATCCACCCTTGTCGTTGTATTGGAAGTGTTGATAGAAACCCAGCCGTAAAGGATATTGCCATTGCAATATTGGTTGATGCTTGTATTGGAAAAAGGAATATATGAGGTTGTGAAGGATCGGTGCACTCTGAAGTGAGAAGCAGCGGCGGCTGGATCATAGTTGAAATATGTGTCTTATATGTGTGATCCCATTCGGGGTGGATCGAAAGGAGTCCATGAGCTCGCCCTGGCTATGGTGATGGAACAGCTGGAGGGCTTTTTTTTTCTGGTTTTCTTGACTAAAAACAAGCTGGTGGTCGTAGCTACAGATCCGTGTAGAAAAGTGGTACTCTTCTGTATAAAAACTAGAACATTTACATGGTGAATTAATTATGGATTTTTGTGTCTTTTACTTATTGTAAATGTAAACAACATTTATTCTGTTAAATTGGAGAAGATGATCGCATAACTAAAACATTCATTCAACCATAAACTATGGATTTATATTTATTCTGTAAGTACAGATTTACAATCTTCTTTTTTCATATAAAAAAATTCTAAAAACTAAAATTATTTCTCTCTAAAAGACTTATAAAAATTGTAATAACTTTCTACTTAACAACATAGCTTTAGCAATTAAATTCGACTGCCTTGTATAAACTGACCTACTACAGACTCTAATATTTCCAACACAGTTAATTACTTTCCGAGACACGGTTAATCCATTACATTTTCGAGCGAAGGAGCACGTTGTTGACGCAGCACGTTGTATGTATATGGAGGAGCTCGACGATAGGGAGATCGCTTGTTGAAGACATTGCAATACAACACAAACCATAAATTTCACTTGACAGAGCTGAAACCTCGCTTGGGGAGCAGAGACTCAAGGAAATGGAGAGTTGTAATGCCAAGCAATGACATGGCATGGCATAGCTAGAGGTTGGTATGGTAATTCCCAACAATTCTCTTGGGAAGTTGCCATGTGAATTTTTTTTTTAAATGGAGTTATCAAATTAAATTTATGGCATGTAAATGGGCATAGAGCTGTACGATTTAATTAGGCATGTTTTTTTGGGATGAAAGTCATTTATGAAAAGTCTAAATATAGATTTAAGTAGACTAAAGAGGGATGGTGGCATCTCTATGTGGGTTAATCAACACTTGGTAAATCAGTTAAGAGTTAAACATTGTCTTAGTTCAACAAGTGTAGGTTTAGGGTTCATGTTTTTTGCTGCCCATGGTGTGTTGTCCATGGAATTACATGTAATGAAGCCTATGAAAGGCTTGGTGAACTCCACTATAAATGGGAGTGGAGGTGAGTAGGTGTGGATCTCACTTGGCAATCTTGGTCGTATTTGGCTAAGGTCTTCGAATGCAAAAATTTGAGGTGGAGAACTTAAGGTGCTCAGGATCGCAATAGAAGAATTGTTTTGCAAGCTCAAGTAATTATTGTATAGCCTAAAGCATGCCAAACAATTTTTTAGAGGATGCTTGGTTCCTTCATGGTGAGCCATGTTTAAAATTAGAAGGCTTTCTTAGTTGACTAAGACGTTCGAGATGAAGGATCTCGGAGCAACAAAAACAAATCTTGGACATGGAAATACACAGAAATGAGACAGTTGGTAAGCTTTCTTCAAATTTATGTCCTAGTAGTAAGGAAGAAAGGGATATGTGTCTTGTGTATAGTATGGAAGTAGAAATTTTGATGTATGCAATGAAATGGTCAGATATTTCACATGTAATAAGTGTTGTTACTGGATACATAGCAAATCTTGGCGAAGCAGTGAAATGAGTGCTTTCGTATTTTAGCAACACAAATATCACCTATAAAGGTGATGAGCGGACAAGAGCATGGTATCAAGTAAATTGATTGTCAAACTGAAGATTGTTGAATATGGTGACCATCAATTTGAGGATAAGGGGGTTTTTCTTTCCCATGGTTTGTGGCAGATTTATTGTATTTTGTTGAAACAACTTGATAAAAAACATAATGAAGCAATAAAGGAACTTGTTTCATGGAACTATGGAGAAATTTGCTTAAATATGTAAGCATAAGAGAAAAATATGAAATAAAGAGCTTCAAGACCTCTCCTGGGCTGCTGGGTTGGGGTTTTATCACGTAAAAATGTCTCTTTGTGTGAATGTTGTTATGTGTTATTATGGTGTTTCTTTGTTGTTGTATATTTTATTATTTGTGGAATTCTGCTACCAAACACAGATCACAATGTGTCCTAGTAAGAAATTAATACATAGACCAAGAATTACAATGCAATGAAAACGAGAGAGCTACAGATGGCATGTACCTGTGGCTTTAGCTTGATGAAGGGTTGAACCCAAGACGTTGAAGATTGAATATAGAATAAAGATGGTCGCAGCTCCTGCTTAAGAAACTCTATGGAAAGAAGTAGTATAAATAAGCAAGAAGGAAATGTGAGAAGATGTGTAGTTGATTTGATCATAGTAAAACTAACAATGACCATATTACTAAGATTAATATGTTTGAAATATGCCGAGAGGTATATATTTGACACATTGACAATGTTTTTTTCCTAAAGAACGTGTAAGTTATTGTATCTAATAGTTATCCTAATATAAAAAACACTTAATTTATGGTTATTAAACTAGTAGTTGAAGTTAAGCTCATACTTGTATCATCATTGGAGTTAAGCTAATAGTTGTATCTAATAGTTAGTTTAAAAGTTAGTATAAAGTTATGGTTGTTAATATCAAAACTCCTAGTTATCTCGTTTGTTTGTCGTGGCCTCCAAAAAGAGTTAGACTAATTCGTATGCACATTAATTAAGTTCACTCTCAACTAATAGATGGAGTTCAATTGTCACACGAGCTGCACATTACCTAACTGATTGTTCTGGTTTCACTGCAATGAAGGTCGACTTCAAGCTATGAGATGGAGTTCATCTAAATTTAATTTAATAGGTGCATCAGTATTGGAATAATCTAATAGTTATCCAATATAACCGTGATTAGAGTTGAAGTTACAACTATTAGTAAATCTAACAATTATCCAATATAACCGTGATTAGAGTTGAAATTAAGTCAATAACTGTAGAAGCATTGGAGTTAAGCTAATAGTTGTATCTAATAGTTAATTTAAAAGTTAATATATCGGCAATTGAAATTCAAGTAAAAGTCATGATTGGAGTTGAAGTTAAGCTAATAGTCAAGTATCATCAATGGATTTAAGCTAAAAGCTGTATATAATAACTGAATAGATGTATCTAATAATGAAATAGTTGAAGTTGAAGTTTAATTTTTTCAACCATCACGAACTATACCTATCAAATGCTAACTAAGTTATTTTTTTATTTTCTTGAAATTGTTAATTATGAATTTGGATGATGCCCATAGAATCAATCTTGACAGTACACTTGTATCATTCTCATTTATAGATGAAAAATCATAGATGGTAGTCCACCCCAAAATTCTAACATATATACACCTATCGACATAATTAGCTAGATGCCCAACAATGAGATGCAAGAGTTTTTTAGGAGTTTGGGTGAGTTTATTAGGAGTTCAAATTATTTTATTAGGAGTTCGACTTTTACATGACTGCACATTAGCTAGACTCCTAGAAGCCAAATACAGTTGGACTAATACTTAAGTGATTAGAGTTGAAGTTAAACTAATAGTTGTATCCAATAGTTAAAGTAATAGTTCTAGAATCATTGGAGTTAAGATAATAGTTGTATCTAATAATCAATGAGTTAAGCTCGTAGTTGTATCTAATAATTGAATAGTTGAAGATTAATTTTATTTTTTACAACTATCACTAACTGTACTTATCACATGTTAATTAAGTTATTTTTTTATTTTTTTGACATTATTAATTATTAATTTTGGACGATGCCCATAGAATTAGTCTCGACAATACACTTGTCTCATTCTTGTTTAATTTTGGATGACACCCATAGAATCAATATGGACAGTACACTTGTCTCATTCTAGTCGGTAGATGAAACAACATAGATGGCAGTCCACCCCAAAATTCGAAGATATATACGCCTATCGACGTAACAATCAGCGAAGGAAATAATTAGTCTAACCGAGTTCATCTTTGCAATAGGGGAAAATGTTTTAGTGTATTCGATGCATTCTTGTTGAGAGAATCCCTTGTGTTGATGACTTTGTTTTGGCCATCAACGTTACTTAGCCGGAAAAGTGTTTCCAAACCCCCCTTTTGCTTCAAAATGACATGATCTTCACTGTTTTTTCCTATAATTTGGACAAAAGTCCGCAAACCTAGCCTATGTCTCTAGATGACTTGGTGTTGACTTTGGGGTTTCCACCATGAAGGAATCTTCAGAATGCTTAATGAAATGACTAAGATAACAATTTACAGTTGATGGTTGAGAGTTTTTGTTCAAGTTTTCGCATTAAAGTGTAGAGATAACAGGTTGCAGCTCCAACCCAAATGGTGTTCGATATTGTTATTTGGTTGTTTTGCTTCAAAACATCATTTAAAAAAGTTGATGTGGAATTTAGTTTGAGGATCTCGATTGTACATGATATTTTGGCTTGTGAAATTTTTCTTTCCATTTTCTTATTATCCCCCGTCAATCATTCACCATCACCATCAATTTGCATTCTATAAACTTCTTTATATATTTATGTGATATAGTAAAATAAAAATTCACATATTCACTTATATATATATAATTTTTTTCCATATTATATCACACACCCTACTCTTTTCGAACTTACAAAATTTGCGAATCGTTACTCATATCGTCAAGCCATATGTCATGCCCAACATGTTAATTTAATTTCCAAAGGTTTATGAATTAAAAAAAATGGGGTTAACCTCAAGCTTATGATGCGTGGGATAAAGTTCTATACTTTAAATCGAGAGGTATTGTATATGTTGGCAATGGATAATAAAAGAGTGGAGATACATAAGCACTGATCTGATTGCCATAACTACAATGTAGTTGACATGCTTGCTTCATGATTATGTTTTTAAATTTGATATTGATAAATTTGAAACTTTGAGCTAATTATCATGGAACTTGGTTGAATGACACACAAATTTACACCAGCACAACAAATTCAAGTGTTTCACTATTACTCTAGCATCTTTCAATATGCAAGCATGTTGTATTTGATTTGATTTCTGCAAGTTGACAGTGCATGAAAGATTTCAATGAATCACAAAAGTTGCAAAACAAAATTGATGGAGAGATGGTTGCGAAGGTAATGTCGCCTTCACCACTTCTTGTTTGTGCAACAATCAATTTTGAGGATGTAGAAATATTTTTGCAAGGACTATGATATATTCGCCACAAAAGAAGAGATCTGAACTACCTCAACATCACTGGAATTGATCACCATTAGCCTTCAAATAAAAGGACACATTCAAGCCCGGCACAGTTACGAAGCCATAATCATGAAAGAAAAGTGTTAGATCTGCAACTTCTCATCACTCTACAAGATCTTGTAAAGAAATCAAAGATTATTGCATGATCTTCAAATCGAAATATCATTGTGTCATTGTACTAAGAGGACATTTTGTCACCAAAACATTTGTTTTGAACTAAATTTTGGTGAGAGATCACAAAGTTTACGTATCACGAAATATTTAATATTTAATTTGCTTTTGGCTCCTAACCTCCTTTAAAAAGACTCAAAAACCTAATTAATATGTATATGGAATACCTAAACATGTCATGTGAAGTGCATATTAGCTAGATGCTCAACTATCACATGGAGGAGTTTATTAGGAGTTTGGAGGAGTTTATTAACAGATTGAATGATTTTATTAGGAGTTTGACTTTACACCACTGCATATTAGCTAGACTCCTAGATGCCAAATGCAGTTAAACTAAGCCTTAAGCAATTAGACTTGAAGTTAACCTAATGTTGTAGAATCATTGGAGTTAAGCCCGTAGTTGTATCTAATAGTTAAGCTAGTAGACATTCAATATAACCATGATTAGAGTTGAAGTTAAGCTAATAGTTGTAGAATAATTGGAGTTAAGCTCGTAGTTGTATATAATAATCTAATACTTGAAGATTAAATTTAATTTTTACAACTAAAACTAATTGTACTTATCACATGTTAATTAAGCTATTTTTTTTTATTTTTTTTAAATTATTATTTATTAACGTCCCTAGAATCAATCTAGACAATACACTTGTCTCATTCTCGTCCGTAGATGAAAAAGCATAGATGGTAGTTGACCCCAAAATTCTAATATATATACGCCTATCGACGTAAATATAGTTCAAGATAAACTAAATGTTTGATTGCACCATAATTACAATGGTTAATGAAAACTGTGTGTTATTATGTGTTATTTTTAATGACGAAGTGACATGTCTCGAAAGGATCAAAAGAAACCTCTGTATCAATAATGAAATAAAAATAATAATAATTATATTGCTATTATTATTATTATTATTATTATTATTATTATTATTATTATTATTATATGTTTACATATTTTTATTATAAAAATAATTATATTTATATTATTATTATTGTAATCTTATATATTTTTTATAATAATAATAATACTACAAGTTTATTTGATTATTGTTAACCAAGGTTGATTATGAATGACAATGTTTGATTAAGTTTGATTGTGGTTGACCATAATAGAATTAGGTGAATCGTGATTGATTATGTTTAATTAACATTAACCATAATTTACTATGTTTGATTTTGGTTAACTTTTACTTAAATATATTTGACTTTGGTTGACTATTAAATGTACATAAATCATTTTATTTCTAAATAAATAATATAAATCTTATAAAACATATTCATGGTATATCTATCAAATGTAAAAGTAAATATAGGTAGAGTGCACAAAGTTGTGGGACCTTTTAGATGTAATGGTAGATTCAAGAAAATGTTTAAATATCTATAAAAAGGAACTGATCCCAAGCAATATTGAGCTTGCCAAATCTAGTCCCAAGCCTGCCAAGGTGATTTTCAACTAGGATAGTTAACAAAATTGCGAGCGTGTTGTGGTTATGTAAAACATGTGCATGCTATGTTTCTCTAAAACGCGTGTGTGTTATGTTCTACAAAATTTGTGTGTTTTTTAAAACATGATTTATACCCAAAATAGGCCACGCCCATCATTTTCTCCACAAGAACAAACCACAAAAATTTTGGGTTGACCAAAGCACGCAAGGGTGAACATGATTTGGGTGAGAAGGGCATACATTTTCCACCTTAGGGACCAATCTCTTCATTCTCATGTATTTACATCAAATCATGTCCTAATTTCACTATTTTCAATAATTTGTATTCCCTATTATGAATTGAAACCATAAATTTGTTAATTTGTATGCCCTAAAAGAAATGTAAACCATAAATTGAGTCATTTCATTCCCAAAGGAAATCAAAACCTCAATTTACTCATAAAAACAAATGAATTTCACTTTGTGCATATATATATTTATAAGCATTCTTGTGAATCCAAACCAATATTCACAAATATGCAAAGCTTCCCAAGTATATAGCAAGGTTGCATACATAGTAAAAAAAAACTAAGAAAATGTGCATAAAATAAAAACAATTGGAGTTTTCCTCAATGAGTCCTGAATAACTTTACTCTTGTCCTTCCATATGCTTAGAAATGCTTTGACTCAACCCTTCATTACCTATTGAAGGGATATATATTGAGCCTCTTGGATGCATTAGAGGAGGATAACATTTGAGAGAGAGGAAACTATATTTCATTGTTGCCTCATTCACACATGCTTGAGTCTGCATCCCTTTTTCCTTTTGAGCACACATTGCTACTCTTCCCAAGATTTCCATTGAGATGGAGGATTGGAGTGGTGGAGGCCAAGGTGGAGGACTCAGTTTCTCCATTTCGACGAGGTACAAGCGTGGTTGAAAATCCCAATGAGGATCTACTACAACCGTTTGGAATAAGGTATGATTTGTATCCCTTAGTGTTAGAACAATTTATCTCTCTTGAATATTGAAATGGGTTGGTTTGTGGTGTCATTCAATCTGTTGTGGTCTACCCCAAGCCATAGGAATTTTATCTCCATAACACTGTGGTCATTCGACTAAACCATCAAGATCACCTCTAATACTAATAATATCCTTTAACCTCTCGTGCTTAGAGCAAGGCAAGAAGTATAGTGACATTGATGATCTCTTCCTTGGCATCGTTTGTAGCTCGAGGTTTGTGCAAATAACTAAGTTTGTATAATGGTATACAATATGACTTGGTCTATAACCTTCAAATACATAACCTTCTTTCTTTGGTGCATGGAACTAGTTCATGTGCACATTTTTCCCACGGAAAATTGTTGCTACTGCAACACTTGTGCATTGCTATAGTGACGAACATGACCCTTTTTTTCGTGGCAATGCTTTCGTCATTGTAGAAACACTTTCCACAGTTCGTCTCTATAGCAACAAAAAAGGCATGAAATGTGGGTTGTTTAAAAAATCAAACTATGTCACTATAGCTACACTTCCCTGTCACTATAGCGACAATTCCATTGTCTCCATAGAAACACTTGGTTGTTGCTATAGCAACATAGGCATATGTTTGTATTATATTTATACAACAATGTGTCATCACTGTAGCGACGAGGTTTTGTCGTCGTAGCGACGAGGTGTCATCATTGTAGCAACGCACGTTTGTGCAACTCACCAATGGGCTTGCTATACTAGCGATGAAAATTCCGTCTCTAGTATAGCAAGCCCGTCGGAGAGTTGCACAAATGGGCATCGCTAGAGCAACAGAGTTGTTAATTTTTTTTTTAAATGATGTTGAAAGAATGCCCTCACTAGGAAACAACACACAATACATCTACCCATAGTAAAACCAAAAACCACTCTATCAAATGAATAATGATGTGTGTGCTTTCTCTCATCACTCTAATAATCATGTAAATGCAAAAAACACCTAGACTCTACACACATGATGACAAAAAAACATCAAGTATAACACATCGTCATCAAGTACTCAGGAAAACACGACACTTCTTTGAGTAATGAAATTATTTAAACATTAAAGGAACAAACCAGGGTTTTGGATGGCATCACCAAGTGTCAATGAAAATTGGAAAGGGTATACTCGTACACAGACATATAAGGTGTTAGGTTAAGGAAGCAAAGGTACTACTTGAATCATACAATCAAATGCATTAAGAAAGTTTCATATTCCTCTGAAGAATCCATGTGTTGGGAAAGAGTTTAAAACCAATTTTAGCAGGATTAATAAAGTAATTTCAATGGAATTAAAAATGACAGATTCATAATAGTGATTAATACTTAGAAAGGTAAACAAACTATTATAATAGAACTGGCATTAAGGATATAAAGGTGGAAGATGGTATTAAGAAAGAAGTGAAAAAGCCACATAACTCAAAAAATCGAAAGTGGGTGGTACTTGGTACTTCAACCACATGATAAAGAAATGGAAAAAAATGGTGTGGACCACATACTTTTAGATAACACCATTTAGGAACAATGTTAATTAAGATTATGGGAACATAAATAATAATGTCAAAGTGACGCATCCAAAGCATGAGAGAGAGAGATAAGGGCTATTGTAGAATGATATTTCTAAGATTAGCTCCTACAGGAAAAGGTATTTTATCCATGGGTTAAAAATTTTGTTTTGGTCTATATGAATCTCGGGTAGGCCAAAATTCAAATGTCAAATACCTCAATTCAGGTTGTGGAAAGAGATGTTTAACGAAAAAAATAGAATGATAATGATCCATGTTTAAAATTTAACCGAATTTAATACTGATATTGTTGTCACATCATTTGGTAAATTTGAATACAGTCTCATTCATAACTACTAGTATAGTTGGTAGTCCAATCCAAGGACACAAGATTAATATTCTTGAGAGAATCCATGTTTTCTGATAGTTTCCATGAGATGCATTTATCTACTTTTCACCACCACATCAATGTAGTTTTCCAGTTATATGTACGACCCATCCCAAACAACATCTTCAATTTGAAAAAGAAAGCATTGGGGAACCATTAGAAAATGAAGGTAATGTTGGTCACTGGAACATAATGGCACATAAATATTTTTTCCATACAACAAAAACTATGTGGAAAGAACCGTGTAAAATTATTACTTAATATGTAGCCACTGCAAATCCAAGTGGAATTTGTCCCTTTCCAAAATAACTTAACATAGAAAATTGATTATACTGCATTGAGAAAGGTTAATGAGTCCAAAGAACTAAAAAAAATGATAAAATCATAAATTCCTTCAAAGTTCTAAAGAAACTTCAACAATAAAATATTGTAAATAGATATCTACAAGCAGTCTAATCCACTCCAATACTAGCTATAAAGGTTTGTTTCTTTACTGTACAACATAGAATTTGAAAAAAAAATAACATGTTCAATGTTCAAAGTGTCACTTCTGCCAAGTCAGCGCAAAACCACTTTCCTTCATTCAAATACAAATTAGGATGTTGATATTAATATTGCACAGTGATCTAAGGACTAAACATTAGTCTCATCAAAGATTAATTAACAAATCACTCATGAAATGGTGTAATCCGACTACAGAATGAGTAGCCGCTCTATATATTCACACAAAGAATGAGAAATTACATTGCAATGCCATGCTACAAGCATGAATGAGAAGAAATTCGAATTCCTAAGGAGGTCATTCGAATTGAATGAGTGAGTCTAGCTTAACTGAATGTAAGCCACAATGAACACTCAAGTTAACCACTGATCAAAACCCTAATTGACTCAACTGAGCCCTAACTGAAGTTAAAGTGCAATAAATGACTGAGTCTCAACTGAAATAGATCAGACACATGTCATAGCAAGCCAACCATCAAGTGCTAGCCCTTCAATGACTCCAATGAACCTCGATGAGGTTAACTGAAGTGTAACTGAACATCAGAAGTGGTTGGAGGCACCCCTGTTGACTCCATTTCATTAAATAATCAATTTAATGAAGGGAAGCACCTTCACTACCCTGTTTAATTGATTGTAACCATCATTTAGCAATTAGGTGCATTAATATCACTCAGATCACCCCCAGAGTGCTCCAGTTAGCGTCCTCGAATGTAGGAGAAGGCTAAGTTAGCCTCCTTGACTGAAGGAAGGTGTGGATGTGATCTAGATGGTGACATTTAATGCTCCACTGATGTTAATTAATCCAATAATACTTAGGATAGTGGTTTAACTAGGCCAAATTGACCAAAATGAGTGTGTAAGGTGGTAAATGTCTCCAACACCCCCCCTTAAGCTATACTCAGGAGGAGTAGAAAACATAAAATGCATAAAAATGCTAGGGACCTAGAAACTAAGTCCATAGGTCACCCTGTACAATGCTGAAACTGAAACAATGCTCAAAAACAAACTGAGTTAGGAAAAGAGGGAAAACCCAGTGGGAAAAACCCCCCCTCAAGCTAAACAATGGAAGTAGTCTAAATCACCCTTATGAACTCACCCTCAAAAGTGAATGGAGGTAAGTGAACTTCTTTTCTAAAAATCTCTTGGTGAAGATGTCTGCAATCTGCTCATCAGTTGGGCAGTATTGTAGAATGATGGTCCTGTCATGCACTAGCTCCCTGATGTAGTGTATGTGGATCTCTACATGCTTGGTCCTCTGCTTGGTAATTGGATCTGTGGATATCTTAATAGCACTTTTATTTTCACAAAATAGGATAGTGGAAAAAGTACTACCAATATCAAACTCTGAAATAATGCCTTGCAACCAAACTGCTTGGATGCAAGCATTCACCACTCCTCGATACTCGGCCTCTGTTGAAGATAGTGATATGGAAGCCTGCTTTTTTCTAGACCAGAAAATGGGGCCACCACCAAACATGAATACATATCCAAAAGTAGAATTCCAATCAATAGAATCACCCACCCAATCAGAATCTGTGTATCCAACCAGCTCTAGCTCGAAGTCTGCAGCACATTGAATGCCGTAGGCCTTGGTTCCCTGAATATACTGGAGGATCCTCTGGGCTGCCTTCCAATGAATATCATGAGGCTGCAGCATGTATCTTGATATAGCATTCATGGCATAACAGATATCAGGCTAAGAATGTGTCAAGTATAACAAGCTACCAATCAGCTGTCGATAGATAGTGCAGTCCATGGGAGGTGTGCTTTTTCCTTCTTCAAGGTTGATCCCTAAAAGGAAAGGGAATGGTGTAGGCCTACATTCAGCAATGTTAAACTTGAATAACAGGTATGAATTGTATTTGTACTGAGTGACTATAATCCCATCATAATTTTGCTCAATTTCGAGCCCCAAAAATTGTTTTAGGAGCCCCAAATCACTCATTTCAAAGGCATTGTGGAGAGTAGTTTTGATGGTTGAAATGGAGGAAACTGTGCTAATTGTGATCAGTAAGTCATCAAAATATAAAACAATAATAATTATATGACCATAATATTTCTTTAAATACACATTTGGATCTGATCTACACCTTTGGAAGTTTTGCGAGAGAAGGAAGGCATCCATCTTGGAATACCACTCTCTTGGGGCCTGTTTTAACCCATATAGTGACTTCTTTAGCTTGAAAACCAAATATGGATCAGTGATGTATCCCTCAGGCTGCTTCATTTATATCTCCTCATGAATATCTCCATGTATAAAGGCTGACTTAACATCCATATGATGCACTTCCCAGTGCTTAGATGCTGAAATTGCCAAAACTAGGCGGATGGAATCCATTTTTGCAACCGGTGCAAAGGTCTCATGGTAGTCCACACCTTGGACATAAGAGAAACCTTTTGCCACCAGAATTGCCTTATATTTGCAGGTTCTTCCATCAGCAGCAACCTTGGTCCAAAAAAACCACTTGCATTGAACCAATTTCCTTCCCGGAGGAAGAGAAACTAGCTCCCAAGTAGTGTTTTTCTGAAGAGAATTCATCTCTTCATCCATGGAAACTTGCCATCTCGGATCCTTCTGAGCATGGTAGTAGGATTTTGGATCTGAACTAATCATCAAATAGCAAGTTTCATATAGCAAATTATTAGGACAAGAGAGTGCAATACCTGCTCTTTGGAAATCAGACCAGGTTCTCCTTGGATCATCCCGATTTCCAATGTTAGCTCCTGCAGAGGAGAGTGTCTGTCGGGCCCATGTGGTAAGATGATTTTGCACTTCAGGTTCTGATTCAGCATTTGATGATTGCTTTACACTAATATCATAAATCATAGGATCCAAATCAGGGTCATCACCCCCAATTTCATCATCTAAATATTCAGTAGAATAGGAAGATAATTCAGTAGTTTTCTCCTTCACTAGTTCCACCTCCTGAAGAGGTGCATCGAACTTGAAACTTCTCTCGATGATGATCTGTTTGGTTTTGATATACAGTAGATTGAAACATTCATATTCATCAGGATACCCAATAAATAGACATTCTATGCTTTGCAGTTGCAAATCCCTTCTTTTATCAAGTGGAATTCGGGCCCATGCAGTGGACCCAAACACCCGCAGGTTCGACACATCTGGCTTATGTCTGAAGTATGCTTTGAAAGGGGTCTTCCCTTTCATGGATGAGTGTGGCACCCTGTTCTAAATGTATGCTGCAGCATGCATGGCTTCATCCCACAAATTTGCAGCAATCTTCTTTGATTCCAACATACAGGTTGTCATCTCCTTGAGAGACCGATTCTTCCTTTCCGCTACTCCGTTCTACTGGGGAGTGTAGGGAATTGAATGTTGGACCTGAATACCACTTTGGTAGCAAATAATTACTAACATACTCCCCTCCATTATCAAATCTCAATATCTTGATCTTAAGCCCAGAGGCATTTTCGATCAAGGCCTTCAATTCAGAAATTTTTTCACATACTTCAGACTTCTTTTTGAGAAAGAGGACCCATGTGTACCTTGAAAAATAATCAATAAAAGTAATAAGATACCTTGATCCATTCATGGATGTGATAGGAATCATACCACTGATATCAGAATGTATCAGCCCCAATATGCATGTAGCTCGGTTTGCCTTCCCCCGATTGAACTTGTGCTCAGGGTGTTTTCGAATCACACACCCCTTGCAATTTTCGGTGGTTGCCTTGATGACCGAGAGGCCTTCAACCATGGAGTTTTTCTATAATTGCTGAAAATATTTGAAATTTAGATGGCCAAACATTTCATGCCACAGCCTACTAACCTCATTTCCATGAGTTAGCAGAACGGTGGGCTTTGCATCCGCCACAAAGTGGGAGAACTCATAGGCTCTTGCATGATGGTTTGCAAGACCTTTAGCAATGAGTTTCCCAAATGAAAGCTACATTATTTCAACACCATTTGGGCTGAAAGAAACTCTCTTAGGCACTCTAGTATGTGTAATTTGATAGAAACTAAGGAGATTTGATGCCAGAGATGGTACATACAACACATTTGAAAAAAAAACCATTTTCAAGATCAATAGTACCTTGTCCTTCTGAAATGATGGTGGAGTCATCTCCCATGTGGATGGGAATGGATTTGCCGGTCTCCAAAGATTAAAAGGAGTCTCTTTCAGCCATCATGTGGTTCGAAGCTCCAGAATCAATCAAGAGTGCTCTGGACTTCGAAGTGCTTGCCATGAGGGCATGACCCTTTTCATGCTGTGGTTCCCGATCTTGCTGATCTCTCCTCTGAAATATTTCGGGAATATTGATGTGATTTATCTCAAGGAGAAAGGTATCTTAATCAAGATTCTTCTTCATGCAGGCATGTTCAGGGTGGAATCCCTTCCTGCAGTATGAACACTTGACTTTTTCCTTGCCATGGTGCCATTTTCCTTTGTTCTTTCTTGAGCTGGAAGACTCATCATGCCGCTGGTTTTCAAATCTAGGCTTAGGAGCATCAAATTTAGTTTTGGGTTCTTCTGCTGCTTTCCTTTACCCTTCATATCTTTGGGCCTCGAGACATGGAGGGATTGATCATGGGAAGATCTGATGATCCCCATCTAGACAAGCTTGTCATGTTCACTTATTAGGGACTCAATGAAGGCATTGAGTGTAGGCATCTTCCATATAGGGGTTGTGAGATTCCCTGCATGGAATTTAGAAACAAAAACTGAATAATCAGCCCCAAGTTTGGAGAGTATGGCGAGGATGAGCTGATCATCCGCCTTCTCCACTGTGCATTGCTTCAAGAGTAAAACAGTGTGCTTGAACTTTGTGAAAAATTCATTCAGAGTTTCAAAATTGGAGGGATGGAGAGACATCAATTCATTTTTGAGGTGGTAAACTCTCAAGTCATCTTGCTTTCTATATAGATTTTCCAATCTATCCCATATTTCTTTTGGAGTCTTCAATCCCACAAGGTGGAAAAGGAGATCCCGAGAAATAGAGAGGCACAAGAATCCGAATGCTTCATCCTTCTTGTTCAATAATCTTGATTTTTCTATGGTAGAACCAGGCTCATCTTCAGTGTCCATGGTGACTCTATAGAGTCCTCTAGAGCGTAGCTGAATCTCCATGTCACCTTTCCATGAGTGGAAATTGTAAGGAGTCAAAAGATCTACTAAGGAGGCCATTTGGATCTATTGGAGCGAATGCTTCACCTGTAGAAAACCTGAAAATCACAACAGAAAGGGAAATGTAAGCTCGGACAGCCTACACATTTTAGGCTTTCATCACACCCAACATAGTCAATCAAGCAAGCTTGATCAACAAGTTCTTTACTTGGGGTATTCAGTGGTAAGCCTTGGCTTCTGGTGGAGTGCTGGATTTTTGAGCTATTGCTCAATTTTCATGCAAAAATCTGTCAAAAAGCTTGTTTTTGAGAGATAGAGATTCATCCCGCCATGTTCTCTAATACCATATTAATCTTGCACAATGATCTAGGGACTGAACATCAGTCTCATCAAAGATTAATTAACAAATAACTCATGAAATGGTGTAATCGGACTACAAAATGAGTAGCCGCTCTATATATTCACACAAAGAATGAGAAATTACATTACAATGTCATGCTACAAGCATGAATGAGAATCAATTCGAATTCCTAAGGAGGTCATTCGAATTGAATGAGTGAGTCTAGCTTAATTGAATGTAAGCCACAGTCAACACTCAAGTTAACCACTGATCAAAACCCTAATTGACTCAATTGAGTCCTAACTGAAGTCGAAGTGCAATAACTGACTGAGTCTCAACTGAAAGAGATCAGACACATGTCATAGCAAGGCAACCATCAAGTGCTAGCGCTTCAATGACTCCAATGAACCCCGATGAGGTTAACTAAAGTGTAACTAAACATCAGAAGTGGTTGGAGGTGCCCTTGTTGACTCTAGTTCATTAAATAATCATTAAATCATCAATTTAATGAAGGGAGGAACCTTCACTACCCTGTTTAACTGATTGTAACCATCAGTTAGAAACTAGGTTCATTAATATCACTCAAATCACCCCCGGAGTGCTCCAATTAGCCTCCCCAAATGTAGGAGAAGGCTAAGTTAGCCTCCTTGACTAAAGGAAGGCGTGGATGTGATCTAGATGATGACATTTAATGCTCCACTAATGTTAATTAAGCCAATAATACTTAGGATAGTGGTTTAACTAGGAAAAATTGACCAAAATGATTGTGTAAGGTGGTAAATGTCTCCAGCAGTTGATGTGGAAAATAACTCACCGTATAATAATCAAAAGATCAAGATAAGAAAAACCTACACAGGGAAAAGTATAAAAAATTTTCATGTCAAAACTGTTAATTCTTGTTTATAAAAACACCAAAAGGAAGAAAGTTGTAATATTGATAACATTTCCTACTTGAAAACCTAAAAAAACAAGGCAACACTATGTAGCTATGCTAGAAATTTTTCTTTATCAGGGATATTAAAGTATAAACAAAAAAATTAAAAGGAATATTTCTCCTATTATAATACATAGATCAAGGACAACAACATAAACCAATGAATTTTAACTTTAGTTAATAAGGGCAGCCAAAGGAAAACCTTATTTCTGTGGAGAATAAATCCACTCAAAACAAGTTTGGAAATGCTAATGACAGAGAGTTGACTAAGATAAGATAAGATAATATAATTATATCAATTCCTAACAAATGAACAAAATGGCAGGTCATGGGGATTGCACAAGAAGAAGAAAAAGTACAATCAACAATATATGCACCTGCAGGAGTACCTAAGGCTGCTCAAAAGAATAAATTAAGCTAAACTAACAAATACATGAAAAATACATGAAATTTCATGGTCAAGTAATGTTGGAAGAGAGAAATAAAAAGAGCATGGGCCAAATAAAACAATGAGGCCCTAGCTCAATATCAACATCATAGATGTAAATATCAACATGGGTAGGAAGAGGAGGATAACCCTGTATCCATCACCCGGAAACTTGGGGGAACATTGTTGATAACATAGTCATGAAATTTACAAAAGTAGAATCACTTGTGGGAAGGAAGAAGCCTATGTACGGTGTTGCATGTGGTCTTCTTTCTAAAAGGATCTATGCCTTCAACTCTACTTCCACTGGATAGCTCTATCACTCTACTTTC
>LPNX010722442.1:171833-184333 GCA_001517045.1 Pseudotsuga menziesii | reverse complement strand
TATGGCTTGGATTGATGGAACCAACATACTAGAGGTGTACATACTTATATGTAATGCTTTGCAAGTATGAATTTAAACAATATTTCAAGGGTTACGATGGTTCATACTTTATGCACTAAAGGTTGATCCAAGATTTCTCCTTGATCCTTCTTCTTACTCTCCAACCAAGAGACTTGCAAAACAAATTCAAACCTTCCTCAAACCAGTTTGACCAGAAACAAGATATTGATATTCAAGATAACATGAAATCCTAATCTGATCAACATCAACATATGATCATAAATTGAGATATACACAATTATTTGGAAAGGGAAGAACATCAAATATTTATTAATTAATGGAAGAAGTACAATATACACCTTATACTCATGCAAGGAACCTCATGAAACCTTTGATCTAGATCTCTTGCTTCTCTCCTTCAAGATTCTCAACCCCCAAGCTCTGCAGCAAAGGTAGAAGACAACTAAGGAATAGGTGAGGGGGATGGGATTCCAAATCTAAACAACAAAACAATATCAAAGGCTAAGTCCCATTCATGGTCCCTTATCCCTCTCTTATATAGAAATATGAAGAGTTAGGGTCCAGGATTGGCCAGTTACAATTGAGGAGACAGTTCCAAAACCACCCAAGCCACTTAAAATTTGATAATTTTATATTTTTTGACCATTTATGAGGGTATACGTGGGTGCAACACTGACAAATCACATATGGGTAAAAAAAAAACATGGTATTTCCAAGGGATTTTAGGAGTTTTTTTGTTCTATAAATTTGTTCCTTAATCTGTTACCTTCCCAATGGTCTGGAAAATAGGTAAAAAGGAGCTACAAAAGTCCTGATATGGCCCTTCCCTCTGGAAGTGTCCTTTGGATGACTAACAATATTTTTCATGAAGTGTCGTCATGGAATTGTCCTCATGTGACAAAACATGTAAATTTAATCATGGACATAGAAGTGCCATTTTGGGCTATAACATATGCCCCCTAATGTATGAGGTTAGATGGTAAGACAATAGACAAAACACATTTTAAATTGGGAACGGTTGAGTTGTGGAGTCGAAGAAACTGGAGAGTCAAAGATGCATTAGAGGAAATTTCAATTTAAAATGGGCCTTCCAAAAACAATAAAAATTCCATGTCATCATGTATTAGCCAATAAAAATGCTTTAAAATTCAAAAAGGGAGCACCTCTTAAACAATTTTTTAATATAAATTTGGGGATAGGTATCATAAAAAAACACTACTTTTTTTGTTCGTATTTTCGACATATCTCCATGTGTTTTTACTCAAATTTCAATCGCGAGAGCTTGTTGGATGAGGAATTAAATTCCACATCCAATGAGTACCCTCTCTGCATACTTTTAACAGGCCCCTCTACCCTAAAAACAGGAAATACCTAAAAAAAACATGATGATGATGTCATCATCACATTTTTTCAGGTATTTCTTGTTTTTGGGGTAGCAGGTCCTGTCAAAAGTATGCCTAGTGGGTACTCGTTGGATGTGGCATTTAATTATGCATCCAATAAGCTCTACCGATCGAAATTTGAGTAAAAACATAGGGAGATATGTCGAAAATACAAACAAAAAAAAGTTTTTTCTTTTCTTCCTCCAAAATGAATAAATATTATTTTATTATTTTAACTATTATGTTATTAATTTTCCTTAGGAGGCCCATTTTGAGTTGAAATTTCCTCTAATTATAGGCTCAAACGAAAGTACCTAAAAGAGAAATAAATGTCAGATAATCTCATCTTTGGGACATATATGCCTATGTATAAGTTATCTCCACAAAGATACAAGGAAGATCCAACATGTGTATAACTAATGTAAATATCATGGCTGCACAATATGCAAAAAGGTGCCATGTAAAATATAGAGGAGTTGTGGCCACAAATGAAAAGCGTGGATCCTTGCTCAATAATCGATCATAGAAACAAGAATAAAATGTGGATATATGCCTTGGTAAATGGCATATGAGGTGTGACAAGGTATTGCACAACTCGAATAATAGAAAAAAATTATTATGCTACTGTTGACCCAAGGTTTTCAATCCAAAATGCTCAAAGGTACGAATCCTAACCATCCAAATAGAGGAGTTGACGTCGAACATGGAGGAAACTGTTTGATTACTGGTCATTGATGAAAACCATTAACAAACACGAGGGAAACCACCAGTAATAAAAATTGTCCCTAAGGTAACTAGTACATTCTAACAAGTGTAAATAAATGGTCTTGAATTCAAACACCTGAAGAATACATCGAGTAGGGAGCATTAATATCTTCTCACTACCCAATAGCAAGGGAAATTTCCATGGATGACTGCAATCCCAAAGGTACTACCATAAAGTATAAATCTTATTCCCAGAGCAAGATGTGTTGAAGTCGATAGGAAGAGATATATTGGAAGGAAGGCATTAATGAATCCTCCATCATCCAACATGAGGGAAGTCAGAGACTAACTTTGATTTGGAATGGGGACAAATTTTTTCATTGCAAGGATGGTTGAATACTTGATGTAATGAACTGATACCAAGGAGAGGCCAACATAATAGGTTAAGGAAACTATAGAATGGATTACACAATTTTTATCCTTGAACAACAAGCATGACACAAAAGTGACCCAGGTAGCTTTAGACATGAAAGGACCAACGATACAATCTGCATTGCAGGAGACATTGACAGATTCTCCATATAGTTGGAAAAGTAACCAACCAGAGGAGTGACAAATTTGAGATAAGGCCTAATCCTAAGGCCAAAAAATACAACCCAGCTGTTGATAGACTCAATTTGGTGCTTTGTTCAAGGAAACAAGACTTGTTGTTGTGGTATAAAAATATATTTGAATGTACTTCCCTTCCCTTATTTCTTGTAAAGGTTTAACAAATCCAAGAAAGAAAACTCGATACTTTATTCATTGTTGACAATCTTCAAAAAAGATAGAAGAATTCTTAATAAAGCACTGATCCATGGATTTTACGAGCCCGAATTAGTGGATGCTCGACGGTGTTTTCACAATTTTGAGAGTCTGAAAACACCAAAGAAGACTCTAGGGGGGGATTTTTTCATAAAGTTAGTCTCTAAAGTCTGAAAAAGTATAAAACAATCCAGAGGAGAGCTCTCTTCTCTCAGACAAACCAAGGTATTCATTTTTCATAGTTAGTCATCAAGGTCCAAAAAAGGGTTAAACTATCACCATACAGGCGCTCCTTCAAAAACAAGCATAAATCCTTAGTTTAACGAGCATGAAGGAAAGCAAGATCACTCGATGCTTTTGTATTAAGGTTTAAGCGAGCATGAAAAATGGCATAAAGAACATTCGAAATATTTTTCATGGTTTAAACCAAAGAAAGAAAGAGAAAAAGTAAGCTCAAACAGGTTCCTTTTTCGTAAGTTGTCTTCGAGGCCTAAAAAAGAGATAAACCTATACATGGGAATACTCTTTTAGCTATGACAAACTAGAGTATTCATTTCTTATAAGTAATCCACATGGTCCAGAAAACGTAGTAAAATTATACCAATGTGGATGTTCCTTCACATCCTTTAACAAGGTTGAAGGGACAAGCGAACTTGGAAATCTAGTCATGTTTAAGGAGTCATACCAAAGCTTAAAGGTAACTCCATACCTTTCTCGTAATATTTTAATGAGCTTGAAAAAGTCAACTCATGGCCTCCTTACTATTTTTAAAGAGCTTGAAGGAAATCTAGAAGAATGATCTAAATGCGAGGAGACAAGTGTCAGAGGCATGAAGAACTAGTTCCAAGCATGAGGAATAGACCTAAGCATAGTGCAAGGAACATGAGCAAGATAAAGACACATGGGGAGCATCTCCTCTGGGTAAAAGATGTCAAGTTGCAACGACAAAATGATACAAAGTTGAGTGATGATGAAAGCAAATATGTTGGCTTATATAATGAGATAAAATCATGGAATCCGACATCAGGCTCATAAGCACAAGAAGGATATAGGAAAATGTTGTTACAAATTGAATAAAAAGGTGAGGCCAGTAAGCAGTTGTGAATTCAACTAAGAATATCGCTTCCAAGAAACAACAGTATCAAGATCATATTCAAAAGAAAATATTTGATACAGGTCACCTTGTTATAAACACTCGCAACTTCATTATATCTAGCAAGAGTCATAATCAAGGCATAGATAACATAAGAAGGATATATAGTCCCAAGTCCCAAGGATTTATAATCAATAATATCAACCTCAAGAGGAAAGATAAAGTTGAGAGAGGTGACAAAGTCTAAAGGAACATATTCAACATCACAGGAGTAAATTTTTTTACAAGAAGAAACAAACTCAACAGGATCACAGACTTGTTGTTGTATGGGAGATTCTAAAGACTCAACAATGCCAACATAGGAGGATCGATTGTCAAAAAGATAACACTCAATAACCAAGTCAGGGATGGATTTAACCACAACTGACTCAACATCCATGAGAAATTCATACTGTATCATACACTCTAGGAAGACCTCATATGAAGGAAGTATACCATCCAAGATAGAACACATATCTGATCATTCAGTTGGATCAATAGGGTGGAGAGAGGGCTCCAAAGTCCCTATTGGAAATATCACTTGGTCAACTGCTAGGACCGAGTCTCAAGAAGGTAAGCATGAAGCTAGAGTCTTCTTCTCAATAGAAATTGGATGTGATGGAAATGAGGTCACATAATTCACCCATGGTAGGGTAATGTCTACCGAAACACTAGGAATCAACAAAGGATAGACTTTGTCTACAGTCAGGTAAGGAGAGGGATCAAGAAGTTCTAGCTCATCGATAGTGACAATGGATTCATTGTGAGGAAAGTACATCACATGAAATAGTGTAGAAACCACATATTTCATACCATATACATAATCACACCCCGGGATCATATTAAATTCCAAGGGGTCCTCTATAACCATAAAATGAACTAATACGGTCTTCCAACCCAAAGTAACAAGTGTTTGAGTAAGAAATCCCAAAGTTTCACTAGGCATTCTACAAAATGGAAGCAGCTGATTAACAGTTGACAAGAGATTGGGAGATCCCACACCTCTCCAAGAACACAAAGATAAAATACTAACAAAATCTCCTTCATCCACAATACAACAAGCAATCATGTAGTGTTCAACTTGGAATTTTATCTGAAAAGGTGCAATCAAAGGAAGGGGTGGCTCATCTAGGCTATCCCAATCAAAGGAAACAATCTGAGGGCTTGGCAGGGGTTCAATCAAAATGAATTAAGTTCCCACTTTTCCATAGAATTATTGACTAGAAATGAAGAAAACATGACTAGAAGACAACTCACTCTCCAAAGGAAGAGTGTGTTTGATTGAATATTGCATTGATTCAATCAATTTATCGAGGTAAATTTTCAAAGGAAGAGTGGGATTGAACAAATATTGCATTGGTTCAACCACTTGATGCAGATCACTCTTCGAAGGAAGAGTGGGATTGACCGAAAATTGCATTGGTTCAACCACTTGATGTGGGTCACTCTTCGAAGGAAGACTGGGATTGACCAAATATTGCATTGATTGAACCACTTGATCAACCAAATGTTGAAAATGTTGTTGAAGAGAAGGATATCCTTGAGACTCAGAACACACTTTTTCATACCTCCATAATAGAAGGGAACTGATAGGTAAGGTGATATCCCTCACAATTCTTACAAGGGAACTTAGGTTTGTGTCCTAAACGTTTGGTTTTCTGAACAGAGTCAACATGACTTGCATTGGTTGATTTTATTCCCCTAGCATGAACTATAGAGGTTGGGTGGTTGGGTCCAACATGACTTGCATAGGTTGGTTTTTTTCCCCCAACATGACTTCCATAGTTTGGGTTGATTCCCATAAGATTACCTCCAGAGGATGGGTGGATAAGTCCAACATGACTTGCAGAGGTTGGGTGTGTGCCTCTAACATGACCTGTAGAGGCTTGATGGACAGGTCCAACATGACTTGCATAGGTTGGGTGTATTACCCTGGCATGAACTATAGAAGCTGGGTGGATAGGTCCAACATGAATTGCATATATTGGGTGGGTTCCACCAACATGAAATTCATAGGTTGGGTGGATGCCCTCTTGATTTTGTGAATTCTTCATATTATTCATTCTTCTATTCCTTTTAGACTCTAGGTTACTAGTATCTGAACTTTCACCACATGAGGTAGAAGGAGGAGGAGAGGCTTCTACTAGTGAAGAGGATACATTTTTTTGATGCCCTTGATATAAGGTATTTATTAAGAAGAATTAGGAGCATTCATGATAGTTATAGTGGAAAAAAACCAAACCGGTAGACCAAGGGTGAATCCAGGTAGATTCAAAGTGTGCATCAGGGGAACAACAACATTTCAAGTGAAAGGAAAAGCACAAGAATCCCTTGGAATGGGGATCTCTTGGTTGGTGTCTATAGAGGTACTATCCATAGTTTCTTACTCAAAAAAAATAAAATTATGAGGTCAAGTGGAAACTAACAGCACCGAGAAAACACCAATAGAAGAAAATCCTAAGTATCCAGACTAGGAAGACAAGAGTATCTTCCAAAAGAGAGTCTGGGATGATGAGGGACTAGAACTAACCAATCAAGGGAGAAGGAGAGTTACCTGGTGTCCACAATACACCTCCTTGGGTCCAAGCGCTTGAATCACAAAACCACTTTCCCAAATTATATGTAAGGGATTTCCTCCCAAGACTTCCCTAGGTATAGCAAAAATAACCTTCCACCATAACCTGTGTAGAGTCCTACATGTCAAGATACTAGGGATACCGAAATCACAAAGAATGTCCAGCAGAACAGTCGTCAGTCTAGTCAATGCACATGGGTAGGGTATCTAACCCGAAAACTCAAATAGTACCAGGCACCACATGTGACCAAAAATAGGTACTGATTAAATCCCCATATGCACAACATCTCTGGTGTATGCTCAACTGAGTATTGGAGGGGTATCTCCTCAACTCAATCTTGCATGACCTCGTGCTTGAATCATGTGCAAGAGGAGCTTTCTAGTTCATTTCTTTGTGAAATTGTATTTCCTAAAAGAAATGCCACTGTGTTCAAGTTTAAATATTTCGGTAGTTTAAATATAACCCTATCCCAAAACACTATCCTAGACTAGTGTGTGTCGTCCCTAGAAATAAAAATTACTAATGTGTTGAAAATATTAGCATTCTTTTTAGGTGTTGTTGATTACTCAAAGGTAGCAATAATTAAACTAATGATGTTTTGACTTGAAATCAGAAATAATGTGACCAATGTGAAAGAGATTCAAAATTAAAAACACTTCTCTTTTATTTTCAAAACTGAAAATGGAGGCCACAAAAGAAAGATCTATTTTTGTATTTTCAAAAAATAGAGATATCCAATGCACCTAAGACTAAAACCTATCCTACATGCATATAAATAAAATACTTCTTCTTTTTACTTTTTTTTGTGAAAGCCAGAAAGAAAACCTACAAATAGGTTCATGCAGATGAGGTAAAACAAACTAAAAGGACTCTTTCTCTATGTCCACAAAGAAAACCCTAAGCTTCCCTAAAGTTTGACTAGACCTCTATTGGGAGGGAGACTTGCATAAGGGAAATATCCAACCACCTTGGAATAAAGAAGTTAATCAACAATACTGAAGAGGATGGGGATCAGAAGGTTCCTAAGTTCATTCTGTAATTGCTAACAGAGGCTAATCAACACCTTACACAACAAGGTCATGCCAAGAAAGGAGGTTAGGTACAGAGCAAGAGGCAAGCCCAAAGGATTCAAAAAGGGTTTAATAATAAACTTAATATCACTCTCAAGGGAAGACACCACTTCCCAATGGTATTACATAGAAAAGGGAACCAAAAGGACCACATAAACTACAACAGAACTCCCCCAAATAGGCCAAAATAGTAAAAAAATACTGAAAAAAAAAGACTACGCAACTGTAGTATAGGGTAATTCACGTATGGTACATATCTAGGGCTATTCTGCACCTATGTATGGATCATAAATACACTACTATAGAGTGCATAAGTTTTATATGGGTGGTGGAAGTCCCAAAAAGGTGAAAACAGCCTCAAAACAACATGGAGGGTGTCTAGAAAGGATTAAGGGTGGTTCTTAACCTTAAAGAAAAACATAGACCTTCAATTACACTGGAAAAAATAGACAAGGAGACCCCAAAGAATACAAGGGATTCCTAGTAGAGTCACCAATTCTGTTGTTAAGGAATTGGTCCTATGGTTGGGGTTGATGCCACCAAGATACTAGGGGTATACATATTGATATATAATGCTCTGCAAGTATGCGTTTAAACAATATTTCGGTATACATATTGATATATAATGCTCTGCAAGTATGAGTTTAAACAATATTTCAAGGGTTATGACAGTTCATACCTTATGTTTTGAAGGTTGATCCAAGATTGCTCCTTTATCCTCCTTATTTCTCTCTAACCAAGAGACCTGCAAAACAACTTTAAACCTTCCTCAAATAGGTTTGACTACAAACAATACAACATGAAACCCTAATCTCATCAACATCAACATATGATCCTAAAATGAGATAGACATAGTGATTTGGAAAGAGAAGAAAATCAACTCTTTATTAATCAATGGAAGAAGTATAAGAGATACATTCTCCTCATGCAAGGCACCTCATGAACCTTCGATTTGGATCTCGTGCTTCTCTCCTCCAAGATTATGTACCTCTAAGCTCTGCAGCAAAGCTAGATGATAGCCAGGGAATAAGAGAGGGGGATGAGAGTCCAAATTATTCCAACATAACAATACCAAAGTCTAAGTCCCCTTCATGTTCCCTTCTCCCTCTCTTATATAGAAATATGAAGAGTTAGGCTCAAGGATAGGTAATTTACAACTGAGGAGGAAGTTCCAAAACCACCCAAAATTTTGAGAAATTTAATAATTGTTTGACCATTTCTGAGGGTATACGTAGGTGTAACGCTGACAACTTGTGTATGGGTCAAAAAATGAATTTTTCAGGGTATTTCCAAGGGTTTTTGGGACTAGGTTTGTTCTAGAAAGTTGTTCCTTAGTCTGTTATTTTTCCAATGGTGCATAAAAGACATAAAATGGAGCTACAAAAGTCCCAATATGGTCCTTCCATCCAAAAGTGTCCTTTGGGTGATTGAAAACAGTTTTATGAAGTGTCGTCACATGAAAAAACCTGTAAATGTCATCATGGAAAGAGAAGTTCCATTTTGATCTATAAAATCTACCCCATGTCTATAGGTGATATGGACTGTTACACTGACCTAGTCTGAGTGATAATATTGACTATGAATCTCATTTTATGGTTGAAGAGTGTAGTTTTCTGCAAAATCGACCACTGATAAGATAGTCCCAATAGGAAATGTATCCCTATACATTATAAACTACTCATCTTACCAATGAGACACATGAACATGATTTACATATTGATCTGTATTTTCAAAGAATTCCTACATGAATTCGCAAACCCTTACCTGGTAGATCAACAATAAAGACATATACCAAGAGATTGTTACATATGAAATTGTAATCTGAAGAAAAAAATAGTATTCAAGAGCTCATTACTAACCTAAGAAGTGACCAATTGTATTTTTTTCTTTCATTCCCTCCATTGATATCATATGTGACATAGTGAATGCCTACAATTTCACTTCCTACCTCCCAAGTTCATGCGCATAGGTCACATGCATGCAATTTTCCTTTAATGTCATTCCACCACACCTTAGGCATGCTCCATCTACATAGGGTATTTGATAAAATGTTCAACCTTCTATCCTTGTACAAAAAATCCTATGAATATAGTATCTAGATGATTCCAGAAACAAAGTAGTTGAGCATTCCTGCATAAGAGAGTTATGTAATACACACAATATATGTATATGTGTTTCATAATAATAATCATACTCAATGTGGTATCAACATAAGGATGTGTTACAAGCTGTGTTTATTTTAGCATACCATGGTTTGCATTCCTTCAAGGATAATTTTCCCAAGGTAAGTTCATTATGTTCATGCCTAAATATCTCATATAATTATGTTTGTGTCATGTTAAGAAAATTTTTAATGTTTGGTTCACGATCCCTTGAACCCCTTCTCAAATTTAGTACATATTTTTGGTTGGAATCAGGTCTAGCGTTGTCATGCCAAAAAATTTGCACCAGTCCCTTTACCACATCACCGAGCNGATCCCTTGAACCCCTTCTCAAATTTAGTACATATTTTTGGTTGGAATCAGGTCTAGCGTTGTCATGCCAAAAAATTTGCACCAGTCCCTTTACCACATCCCCGAGCCGCATGTAAGAGCGTGGAAACCTGCCAATGAAATCCTAGACATTTGTTTGACCAGATTGAAGTTGATTTCTTCTAACACAATAACTACGAAGCATTTGAAATCCTAATTAACAAGTTTGGATGTATGCTTAACAAGATGAAGAGCCCTAGTGCATTTGTTCATGATTTATTGTGACAACACAAGGAAAACCGATTGCAATCCTTTGAATGACATTTCTTTTCAATTGTACTAAATGCATATACTAAACTTATGACTATATAAGAACTTGGTTCAAATGTGTTTATCATATTTATTGTTATGTTTCTCCTAACAACAATCATACACCTAGAATGTAATAATGATAAAAATAATCTACATTTATCTCCATCACATTTAGAATCAAAATAGTTAACACGTATATGTTGAGTTTGATATGCAATACTAGATTCAGACATCGTACCTTCAAGCAAACCAATGATACATGCATTGATCAGTATACGTTTTAGAGTTATTTGGTGTCGAGTTGCTAATGCAGGTAGGGAGGTTGGAACTCTAACTTGTACCGTATCATCTGGTAGGTCTGGAGTTTCAACATGAGATTCATGTCCTTCTATCTCTTGCTAGCGGCTGGATGGTGGAAATTTGAAGTCCTCTTGGATGGTCTCAACAATATTCTCTTCTTCAAGCATAAGGTCACCATGCAATTCTTCTCTAACTCCGTCACTTGTTTACCCACATCCGTATAAATAAATAAAGGTGTCAGGTTGCCTTATTGTGCACTTGTGTTTTACTCCTTTATTAGTGTCATGTGGTGCTTATTCTTCAACTACTGTTTTTAAATTGAAAGCCCCTTTAGTGAATTATTATGTCTTACTTTTTATGGATTGGTAGGAAGAACTGTGGCATCCTCTACAACTGTAATTGGTTGAATGTCCATAGAGCATCTTCAATTGGTCATGCCATTTCTTTTTTTTCTCTAATTTCTTCAAGGATTTCGTTGGGTATCTTCTTCCTTGCCTATTTTTTGCTTGATTGCGTGGATTTCTCATCACCACAATTATCAATGATCTATGGTGCCCCTAAATAGGAGATTCTCCAAGTTCGATATGTTTTTTGAACAATTATGTCTATATACTTTGCCACAATGACCATGAATTATTTCATTTGATGCTCCTCAATTGCAAGAAAAATAATGGTGGATATGCTCTATGGTGCTCCTCAATGGGAGATTCACCAAGATTGATATTTTTTATTTCTCATTTTTTTCTAGATACTCCACCACAATGATGAATGAAATAATTCCTTTGATGCTCCTTAATTGCAAGAAAAACAATGGTGGAAATTCTCTATGGTGCTCCTAAATGGGAGATTCACTAATCTTGATATTTTTCTTTCTCAATTGTATATAGATACTCCATCACAATGACCAATGAAATATTTCCTTTGATGCACCTCAATTTCAAGAAAAACAATGGTGGACATGCTCTATGGTGCACCTCAATGGGAGATTCACCAAGCTTGATATTTTTATTGCTCAATTTTGTCTAGATACTCCAACACAATGATCAATGAAATATTTCATTTGATGCTCCTCAATTGTAAGAAAATTAATGTGTAGAATTGGAGATGGTTTATGGTGTTTTTATATTGAATTCTTCAAGCTTGTCCAATGTCTTTGGTGCTCCAAGCAATCCTTATACAATTGTGAGGAATATGGTGAATGAAATCATCAATTTGTGTGTTCTTATTGTAATGGAGAGAGTCAACACACTGTATGGAACCAGAAATTCTGTGCGTACTATATTTTTCATTGAAACATGTTAGAGTGTTTCTTGGATAGGGACTCCTGCAATCTATACAAAAATCAAAAGTGTACATGTTATGATAAAAAAAACATGTACGTGTTTTGTTCAACTATAACGCATACACATTTTGTTTTTCCAATGTTTAGCAACATTTAAGAAGGTTGTTCCATGGCTAAGAGATCCTTAAGGGTTTAATATACATTAACAAACACTTCCTAAGTCTTAACCCCCTAGCAAAACCCCCTCCCCACACCTCTTCCCCGTAACTCTTATTAAAACTCCTAAGGATGTGTGTGAGAGAGAGAGAGAGAGTAGGGGGGGGGTTTGTGGTAGAGGGATACATAGGTATGTGTGTGTGCATTTGTGTGTATGAGAGAGGAGGGGGGTTTTGGGTTAGGGGGAGACATAAGGATGTGTGTGTGCATGTGTACGAGAGAGAGAGAG
>LPNX010722442.1:129748-170371 GCA_001517045.1 Pseudotsuga menziesii | reverse complement strand
AGAGAGAGAGAGAGAGAGAGAGAGAGAGAGAGAGAGAGAGAGGAGGAGGAGGAGGGAGTATTTAGTGGTAGGGGGAGACCTATGGATGTGTGTGTGTGTGTGTGTTAGGGGAAGTAGAAGTAGGGCTGTTAGTGGGTTTGGGGGGTGTTAGGGGTTGGTAGAGTGTTATATTAATGTGGGGATATTTAGGTGTTATAGAGGGGGATGTATTAGGTTAGGAGCATAGGTAAACATAACACATATGTGTTTTTGTTCACTAAAACACATGTGCAGTATTTAATATTACAACTATATTATTTGGTTTGGTCATCATAACATTAAAACATTTGGGGGAGGCTAAGGAATTATAGATAGAATGATAGGGGAGTGTTAAAGGGTTAGGGTTTTGGGGAGGAACATATGGTGATTAGAGAGAAAGGGTGGTATAGACGTGGAGTGTGAAAGTTTGGGTTAGAGAGAGAGGAAGAGGTAATGGAGAAGAGGGGTAGATAGAGAGAGGAAGAGCAGCACAGCGAATTCACTTTGTTGACAAATATATTATCACGTTCATTCATAAAGGGGCGTTTTAATTTTTTTTAAATAAGGTCAATATATTATAGGTATCACGGGGAGGGGAGTAGGGTATTGGGGGTTATAAAAAGTGGTAACCAGTAAAAATAGGGGTTTTTTAAGTTGGAAATATGTATTGGGAGGAGGCATCAACAAAATAATTTTTGTAGGTATTTATCAATATCTAGTAAAATTAGGGGTATTATATAGTATCCCGTGACTGAAGGAACTATGACATAGTTTCACTAAGTGAATACACTGTGAGGAGGAGTGGGTGTTAGGCGTAGGGAGAGGAGGAGGAGGGGGTTCAATAATAGTTGGAAGGAAGGGAAGGGGTTAGTATGAGCTAGGTGGAATCTTGGGGAGAGAGAGAGGGGGGGATATTAGTGGTAAGGGGATACATAGGCATGTGTATGCGTGAGAGAGAGAGAGAGGAGGGGGTGTGTTGGGCTCCGAAATTATATTTTATAATGATGTTATTTACATTAATTTCCCATCCTATCTACCATGATTTAACACATCTACATTCAATAAGGCTATATTTTACTTTTTTTATTCATTAAAAAATTGTAAATGTAAAGTGAGACTAATATGTTATTTTTAGTGTATTAAATGTAAGATTGTGCAAATAATAGGCATTTCAATACTCCATCCATCCATTCATCCGACTCTGATTTCTGCACTAGGTTTAATAACATGTTTCTTATTGGTTCACTGGCCAAATTTACCTTTGTCCTCTGATTCTTGTTAACTCCATAATATCTGCATGTACAAATCAAAACGGTAAAGTGATGGTGAGCTTCAAACATCGATTTAAATCTTAAACACTCAACATTATTATTATTCTGCACATATTAATCCTTTTAAAGGAAAACAAGAATTTGTTTAAATTTAGAATCGTTTATAAATGAAATTATTTTTTAAATAAATGCTTAAAAGCCATTCATAAGTTTGAATTAAAAAATCCACCAAACTCATTGAACTAATAGAATATAATATATACCCATAGCAATTAATTAATTATTTAATAATTTAAATACCAGTAAGAAAAAGCCACCATTTTTTTGAACCACTTTTAAAATCCATTAACTAATGAATATGATGTGCTTAACTAATGAATATGATGTGCTTTTTGTAAGTATGATATAAAATATTGATTACCATATCAATTACCATATCATACTTTTCCATTAAAATCCATTACAATATCAATTAATGATTCGTTGGTTTTTTTACTATATTGATTTCAGAATATATTTTGGTGGCTAACAATGTATTTTGGTTTGGTTTTTTAATTATATGCACGTAACAATAAAATAACGGAGTGTTGTTTTGTATGCAGGTCACGTGTGGATTGGTGTTTAAGTTATACTTTGGAATTTTTATATAATGGATCCTCCAATATGCATGGAGGTTTTAATATAATGAATACAACAGTTCATGGAGTTTTTAATATAATGAATACAACAGTTCATGGAGTTTTTAATGCAATTTATCGCATGCTTCGAGAATAAATTCAGGCGAAGATCATGCGGAGGTATCAACGGGATAGAACCCAACTAGCAATTCATTCAACAATTTTGTTACCAGAATCAAGTTATTTCACATAAACAATTTCCAGGAATCCAACACAGTTGTTGAACCGATATTATTTTTAGAAATTTGTATTGAATTGTGGAAACCAACTCATGGGATTCCTGTTTATGTAAATGCTATATAAATCCAGCATTTGGCAATAGAGAAGGGGGGAGAGTAGTGGTAGCTATTGTCATTGCCATGGTTATAAAGAAATTCGACGACAGAAACTTCTTGATATACTAAGATTATGTTGAAAGACCTTCCTTATGATATAGAGATGATCAAGACAACCAAGACATATTGATGATATCCAGATATGTTCCACTATGATAATACTAATGGTGCCTCCTTGGTTAAGAGGGAGTTTTGGTGTAGCAGTTGCATGAGGCATCCTCACACAAGTCGGCCCAAGAAAACATAATAATAAAATGTATTTTCTTGTGAAATAAGACAAGTCAGCCCCAATTGGAAATTAGAAAGTTGAAAACATAAAGTATAAATAGAAATTTTCTCCTCATTTTCTTAACATTAGAAAACAAGCAAGTTCTCTCAAGCAAAGGAGAAGTTTGCTACTGCAGCTAGGAGAAGTCTTTTGGGGGTTCTCCACTTTGGAGAAGTTTCTCTTACATTTTCTTGGGGTTTATGCTACCGATTTCTGGATGTACATCGACTTTTGAACATATTATATCTATTGGAAGGTGCGAGCTCAGGGGAGAAAAAAAAAAATCATTGTCTATGGTTGGGAGGTGATAGATCATCACCGTGGTTAATCGAACTCCACATTCACTTTTGTTTTTGTGTTTGGTTATTCTTTTAGTGATCCTATAATTGTTATTTTGTTATTGTCTTTATAAAATCTAACAATTTACTTCATTATTCAAATGTATTGAACGTCTTTCTAATTCCACAACTTCCCACCATAAAGTTCTATAAGATATAGAAGTTAAGCCATAATACAAGATCCATTATAGTGAATTACTCTTGAAGAAAGTGAACCCTAAAGTTTTTCAAAAGATCCAAAGCCTCTTCGTTCCATTAATATGAACGATAATAATTGTTTTTTTCTCATTGTCAAGTTGTACAAAAGAAAAGTATTTTTTGTGTTAGCAAGATTGATAGGAACTCTTTCAAAAATGGGTTGTGGAAGAAAACATAACTATAAATATCATTGATCTATAATGGTAATTCATTTATTTGATCTTCATTTGACTCATTCTTCATTATACTTCATTCTAGAACTGTAGTTGATTAGCAACATCAACATTACTGAAATTTTATTTATTAGTTGGACAAAAAGCGATGGCAGCATGACTTTCATCAATTATTCCATGAAATTTAAGCATCGCCTCTGGCACTTTCGATGGAACCTAGGAGAACCTTTTTCTCATTTGTATATTTCGTTTCGATCAATATTTTTCAAAATAGTAATTATAAAATAGCTTTGGACCCTCATTTTGAAAAAAAAGTGATAATAATCATTATTATTAGAAACTATTATTATTATTATTATTATTGTGTGTGTGTGTGTGTTTGCGCACGCGCGTGTGATTTATTGTAAGCAATGGAATGGGATAAGTAGTGTGGTAGCAGCAAGGTTGAGCAGGTGGAGGGAAACGTGGAGGATGGAGTGTGATGGCCACAAGGAACAACGTGATCCAAGACTTCGATTTACAAGTTGAATTCCTGATCGAAATCTTCTTTCCAAACTTTAACTTAGGTTCTCCACAATTTTTCTTTCCGCAAGACGTTTCCCGCAACTCCTTTTCCGCAATACCTTTTTCCGAACTTGCGGGTTGCAGAATGCGGGATTACAACTTTTAATATTTAGTTTCTGCAACTAATTGTGGTCACAATGGTTCGTTCCACATGCAGGTTGCAGGTTGTGGGACTTGAATTATCGAAACTGAGTTCCCGCAATTTTGAATTCTTCTGCACCGTTGATTCTTGCGGTTTAATTCTCGATCATCGATATGTTTCCAGATGCGGAACAAATTTTAATCGTTGATTTCTGTCATGGTCCTTCTTCGTCGTTCGATATTCTATGAGATCTATCTTTGTAGCACACCGAATTGATCATTGAAAGGATCAATTACTCTTCAATTCAAGAGCTAAGAATTTGTACACATAATTCTATATGGAGTGAACGTGGATGAATTCATAGATCTACAAATTTATATAAAACTAGGAATCCATCAAACACACACAAAAGGTAATCCTCTGTTCTTTATTCAATTTGATTGAAATTCTAAATACAGAGAATTAACTTATACACTCCTTATGTGCACACTCTTTCCTTCTTCTCTTTCACTCTCATACACCCATACACTCCTCTCTCTCCCATCCCATTACACTCAAATCAATTTATAACACTCAGAAACCTTTCAGATCTGACTAAGATGGACCTGAGGACCTAATAAAATAAAACCCTATCGATGAAGATCAATCCTTGAGAAATCCACGCAAGGATCAAGGAGAATAAAGGAAAAATTGCCACTTATTACAAATTTAAAACTAACTCTATCTACTTGTCATCGAACCATATCCATCTATAATTTTATTACAAGGCAAGCTGACTCATCAGTCAATGAACTTCGAGCTGGACGCTAAGTTGATTCATCTGTCAACGAACTTTGAGCTGGATGCTCCTGCATCATACTCCTTGGGAAGAAAATAATTTTTCATTAAGTCTTTAGGTAGTACAATGTACTTGGAAATTTCTTTCTCTGTCATCCAGGTTGCATCTTCAGTGGGATGATTTCTCCATTTGACCAGGTATTGAAAGAAAGTTTTGTTCCTGGTCTTCCTTAAGATTCTTTTGTCAAGGATGGCTTCAATATGAGGTTGTTCTTTTTGTGGAATTTGTCCTTTCCAATCTATAGATGGATCATGTCTATCTGAAGTTACATGATCCGGTTGGATACCTGCATCTCTAAAAGGATACAAATCTGAAACATTAAAAATTGGTGAAATCTAAAGGTCAGAAGGAAGTTCAATTTCATAAACATTTGCAGAAAACTCCCTTAAAACTTTACAAGGTCCAATATTTTTAAGCTTTAACTTATTATAAGTTCCCTTAGAAAACCTTTCCTTTTTAAGATAGGCCATCACTAGATCTCCGATACTAAAATTCACTTCTCTCCTCTTTTGGTCTTCTCTCTGTTTATATTTCTCTACAATTTATTGTAATCTCTTCTTGATGGTTTCTTGTAGCTCATGCATACTAACTACAAAGTATTCACCCTATGCACTTCTCTTTTAATGTTTTCCAAAATATCTAAGTTCATATACACCTCTTGGATGCATCCCATAGACAATTTGAAAAGGACTCATACATGTACTTCTATTGGGTGAATCATTGTATACGAACTCAGACTGAGCTAAAGCCAAGTCCCACTGTTATGGATGTTCATACACCAGACTTATTAGTATATTTCTCAAGCTTCTATTTACCACTTCAGTCTGTCCATAAGTCTGAGGGTGATAAGTATAACTAAAACTGAGATTAGTCCGCAATTTCTTCCATAGAGTTCTCCACAAATGACCAACAAATTGTGTATCTTTGTCAAACACAATACTCAAAAGAAAACCATGAAGCTTTACAATTTCTAAAAAGAATAGATTAGCAATATTTGTTGCATCATTAGTCTCTTTGTATGCAATGAAATGATCCATTTTAGAAAATCTTTCCACTACAACATAAATTGAATCATGACCTCTGTGAGATCTAGGTAAACCTAAACAAAATCCATGCTTATTGAACCCCAAGGCCTAGATGGAATATGTAATGGTTGATACAATCCTATGTTCTGACTTCTCCCTTTTGCATGTTGACATATTCTACATCCTTCACCAAATTTCTTCACATCATGCTGCATCTTTGGCCAAAAATAAAAATTACTCACCAGAGAAAAAGTCTTGTCTTGCCCAAAATGTCCTAAGAGACCCCCACTATGTTTTTCTTGAATTAAATTTCCCTTCATTGAACATCTTGGAATACACAACTTATTGTCTTTGGAAAACAATCCTTCCTGTAACATATAATCTAACCACTAGATTCCGCTATGGGTAACTGGATTTTCACATGCAGCATAAATATCCTTGAAATCTACATTCTCTTTATAATAGTAATCAAATTTTCAAATCCCAAAGTACCAACCTTAACTTCCTACATTACCAAACTTATCCTACTCAAAGCATCAACAACTTTATTAGACTTACCACTTGTATGTTTGATAATGAAGGTAAAGTTCTGCAAAAATTCTACCCATTTAGCATGCCTCTGACTTAATTTAGGTTGGTTATTGATGAACTACAAAGCATGATTGTCAAAATACAAAAGAAATTCCCTAGGTATTAGATAATGTCTCCACTTTTTCAGAGCTTGCACAACAACATGCAATTATTTATCATATGAAGAGTACTTTTGTTTAGATTCATTCAAATTTTCACTAAAATATGCTACTGTCCTCTGCTCTTAACTTAAAATGCTACCACTACTATTCCAATGGCATCTGTCTCCACTTGAAACACTTTATCAAAACTGGGCAAAGCCAAAATAGGATTCTCAATTATTTTCTTCTTCAATAATTTAAAATTTCTATTAGTTGCTCCGATACATTTGAAAGGTTGTTTACTTCCTCTGAAAGTATCTATTAAAGGTGCACAAATCTGACTGAAATTCTTAATGAACTTCCTATAGAAACTAGCAAGTCCATGAAAACTTCTTACCTCATAATCATTCCTTGGAACTAGCCAACTTAAAATTGCTTGCACTTTATCAAAATCCATTTTCATTCCTTCTTCTGAAACCATGAACCCCAAGTAGACCAATTATTTCTTTAGGAAGCTACACTTCTTCAAATTTATCAGCAACTTCTCCTACTGCAAAGTCCTCAACACCAACTTAAGGTTCCTTAAATTCTCTTCTCGGTTCTGACTAGAAATCAAAATGTCATCTAGATATACTATCCGTATTTAGAATTACGATCAAATTGAATAAAGAACATAGGATTACCTTCTGTGTGTGTTTCATGGATTCTCGGTTTTATATAAATTTGTATATCTATGAATTCATCTGTGTTCATGCCATATAGAATTCTGTGTATAAATTCTTAGCTTTTGAATTGTAGATAAATTGATCCTTTCAGTGATCAATTCGGCATGTTGCGAAGATAGATCTCAGAGAAGATCGAATGACGAAGAAGGATCGTGACAGAAATAAACGGCTAAAATTTGTTCCGCATCTGGAAACATATCAATGATCGAGAATTAAACCGCAAGAATCAACGGTGCAGAAGAATTCAAAATTGCGGGAACTCAGTTTTGATAAGCCAAGACCCAAAACCCGCAACCCGCATGTGGAACGGACCATTGCAACTGCAATTAGTTGTAGAAAATCAATATTAAAATTTGTAATTCTGCATCCCGCAACCCGCAAGTTGCGGAAAAAGGTATTGCGGAAAAGGAGTTTCGACAAAGGGTGTTGCGGAAAGGGGGTCGCGGGAAACATCTTGCAGAAAGGCAAATTGTAGAGAACCTGAATTAAAGGTTGGAAACAATATTTCGATCAGGAATTCATCTTGTAAATCAAAGTATTGGATCAAATTGTTCCTTGTGGCCATCACACCCCATCCTCCACGTTTCCCTCCACCTACTCGACCTTGTTGCTACCACACTACTTATCCCATTGCATTGCTCACAATAAAGCACACGCGTTTGCGCACACACACACACACACACACACACACAGATATATATATATATATATCTGTGTGTTGATACGCACACACACACAAACATATATATTATATATAATAAATAATAATTTTATTGTTAGTTTCTAATAATAATGATTATTATCACTTTTTTCAAAATTAGGGTCCAAAGCTATTTTATAATTACTATTTTGAAAAATATTGATCAAAACGAAATATAAAAATGAGAAAAAGGTTCTCCTAGGTTCCATCGAAAGTGCCAGAGGCGATGTTTAAAGTTCATGGAATAATTTATGAAAGTCATGTTGCCATCGCTTTTTGTCCAGCTAATAAATAAAATTTCAGTAATGTTGATGTTGCTAATCAACTACAGTTCCAGAATCAAGTATAATGAAGAATGAGTCAAATGAAAATCAAATAAATGAATTACCATTACAGATCGATGATATTTATAGTTATGCTTTCTTCCACAACTCATTTTTGAAAGAGTTCCTATCAAGCTTGCTAACACAAAAAATACTTTTCTTTTGTACAACTTGACAATGAGAAAAAAACAATTATTATCGTTCATATTAATGGAACAAAGAGCCTATGAATCTTTTGAAAAACTTTAGGGTTCACTTTATTCCAGAGGAATTCACTATAATGGATCTTCTATTGCGGCTTAACTTCTATATCTTATAGAATTTTATGGTGGGAAGTTGTGGAATTAGACTCGACATTCAATACATTTGAATAATGAAGTAAATTGTTAGATTTTATAAAGACAGTAACAAAATAACAATCATAGGATCACTGAAAGAATAACCAAGCACAAAAAAAAAGTGAATGTGGAGCTCGATTAACCACGGTGATGATCTATCACCTCCTAACCATAGACAATGAAAAACTTTTTTCTCCCCCGAGCTCACACCTTCCAATAGATATAATATGTTTAGAATTCAATGTACATTGAGACATCGGTAGCATAAAACCCAAGAAAACATAGGAGAAACTTCTCCAAAGTGGAGAATCCCCAAAAGACTTCTCCTAGCCGCAGTAGCAAGATTCTCCTTTGCTTGAGAGAATTTGTTTGTTGCTTGATGTTAAGAAAATAAGGAGCAACTTTCTATTTATACTTTATGTTGCCAACTTTCTAATTTCCAATTGGGGCCGACTTGTCTTATTTCATAATAAAATACATTTTATTATTATGTTTTCTTGGGCCGACTAGTGGGAGGATGCCTCACGCACTACTACACCAAATCCCTCTTAACCAGGGAGGAATCATCAGTATTATCATATTGGAACACATCTAGATATCATCAGTATGTATTGGTTGTCTCGATCATATATATATCGTAAGGAAGGTATTTCAACATAATATTAGTACATCGAGAAGTTTTTGTCATCGGATTTCATATACTTGAACAACAGGATTTGAACCTGAAATCTGATGACAGAATCCGACGACATCCGACATATCATACGGATGTGTTGGACAGAAATGATGAAAATTAGTAAGCCTTTTTCATTATTTTAGCACCATCAAATTTTCGATACTATGGCGTAGGTTTTTCGACGACTTTGGCGTCATATTTTTGACACTACAATGTAGGATATTCGATAGCCATGGAATAGGATATTCGACAGTTAGGTGTAGGATATTCGATGCTTAGGCATCAGATTTCTGATACTATGCCGTAGGATATTCGATGGCTATGGTGCAGGATATTTGACGGTTAGGGGTCGGATTTTCGACACTAATCTGTAGGTTTTTTAATAAAATAATATCATATTTCAAATTATTCGCCCCATATTTCCAACGGTCACTATGTTTAGGGCGTCAGATATTCGACGGCTGTGCATTTATAAATTTAAACATTCCGACATGTTTGTTGTAGAAGCAATGGATGATTTGCAAAAAATATTTATTCCTCAATGAACGGTTTCATGAATTGTTTTATTCTTCAACGGGCTGTTGCGGGAATATATTTTTTTCTTTGATAGGGAGTTTGCTAGGATTTTTTTATTCTTCGACAAACCTTCGTTTGAGAAAATTATGATGCGTGGAAATTGATTTTTTATTATTGTCGATAGTATTCATTCACGAAGTTTGTGACAAAATGTCAAATAGAAATATTCCTAATACAAACAAAAACAACCGACAATTGCTTGCTAGACTATGGGATGCAGGGAAATAAAGGGGTGATGGAAAATATTATTTTCCATGTACTCAATCTAGGGGATTAAAGAGGAGAAGAATATTGATCTCAAAAGCCATAAAACATTGCAGGGAACATGGACACGCTGAGGGGGAAAATGAATATCATCCTAGTGTAGGTTTAGCATTATAAAGTTTTTTATATTCTTTGCTTTGGTAAATGTATGTATTATTTTAATATTTCCTATATTAATGTATATCTATTGATGTTTCCATGTATTTATAAAGGAAAGAAACCGTACACCATATAGTCTAGAGGAAGTGCTTTCAGAATAAGTTCTGGATCAGGATCATGGAGCGTCTCTGTTTAATGGAGAATAAGTGAATGATCATATTGAACAAGATGATCATACTGATAATGAAGTTGAAGATGATGGTACAAATACATTGATCCATGATTCATTTAATGCTATAATGGATGATGACGATGATGATGATAATGAAAATGATGATGACTTTGATGATGTTCATGATATACCTCTTCTCAATAAGGCATATGAACCCCTTAATGAAGGCTCCAAAAAAAAACTTCTCTCTGCTATATTGTTGATAATGAACTTGAAGGTTGTGAATGGTTTTTCAAACATTGCAATCACACAGATGCTAAGGTATGTAAAATAATCCATCACATATATAGGATTGTGATAAATTTTATCTGTTATTCCTCTAATAATTGTATTATTAACCCATTATTGATCATCATACGGATGAAACATGTTTCATTAATATTATTTATTTGTTACATTAACTATATTTTTATTTTTTTATGTAGCTTGATAGCTAAATTTTAGTTACCACCATCAAATATTTTACCTCGCACATATCAAGATTTATCTTCCATCATGAAAGAGATTGGAATGCATTATGAAGCAATTCATGCATGCCCTGATGACCATGTTATATATTATAATTAGCATGAATTTGCAACATAATGTTCGAAATGTCATTTAAGTTGATATCGAACAGATAAAGTAACAAAAAAGGTTCCGCATAAGGTTCTTTTTTATATTCCCATCATTCCATGTTTGCAACAATTGTTCAGGTGCAAAAACATAGCACAATTTATAGATTACCATGCCAAGAATAGAAGTCAATATTATCTTATCCGAATGCCTGCAGATGGTTCTGCTTTTAGAGATATGGAGGAAAAGTGGCCTCACTTTAAAGAAGAACCACGTAATATTAGGATTTCTTTGGCAGCAGATGGTGTTAATCCATTTGCACAGATGAAATCCATTTACATTGTGTGGCCTATTTTTGTTATCAACAATAACATTCCTCCATGGTTGTCAATAAAGAGGGATCACATAATGTTGTCGAATCTCGATGATTATTCTAGGTTTTTTGTGTCTACAATTGTTTTATTTCTAATGTAGTTGTGGCATCTCATTATCGTATTATGCTTCCTAATTTCCTAATTATGTTTTTTATTTTACTCATGTGCATGGTTTATATATCTTAATGGTTTTCATAATGATATATTTTATATGTACTTCAAATCAATCAGGTAAGTTCCATGTCAAAGATATGAATGTATATATCAAACCTCTTATAGATGACCTACTAAAGTTATGGAATGGAATCACTATGTATGGTGTATATAGACCAATACGACAAAGACAATTTCAATTCCATGCAATGGTTGTATGGACAATACACAATGCCCCTGGGTTAACTTCATTTTCTGGTTTGTATTTTTAAGTTCCACTTTAATTGCATTTAATTATATGGAGTAATTAGAATAGTTTATATATGATTATAATTGACATAGATATTCCATATCTAAATATTGTAGGTCTTTAGACAAAGGGTAAATTTGCATGTCCAGTTTGTGGTCCTAAGATAAAATATCATTGCTCAAAAAGCTTAAGAAAGGAGGTGTTTGATGAGTATAGGCATTTCCTCTCTAAGAATCATAGGTATAGAACAAGCAAAAAAAAAAAAATCAATGGGAAGTAGGAGAATGCATTAAAACCACGGAGAATGACACCTCACCTTAGGAAGATGCAATACAATAGAAATCGTCATCATGGTACGTATGGATCATCGTATATGAATTGTTATGTATTTTAAATTTATTGTGAGTTGTTTACTGTAGTGGCCATATTTTATTTATGATGTAATTTATTTATAAACTAATATTCATGATGTCCATCGTGATCATGAAGGCATTAATGGGATTCCACGAGGAATGAAAAGTTATCCTATTCAATTCAGCAGGTTTCCCTACTATGAGCACCTACAAATTGCTCATTTGTTTGATACAATGCATATTGGAAAGAATGTTACTGAAACATTATGGCGACTACTGGAGCTAAGTAGGGAGAAAGGTAAAGTTGTCAAATCTTGAAAAGACATTCAAGAAAGAAACCATCCAATGAAATACGTCATCCAATTTCATAGCAACAGAGACCAAGTTAATATAAACTCAATTCCATGGATGTTGACGGAACAACAAAGCAATGTTATCAAAGAACTAATGCGGAAAATTAATTTTCCCACTGGATTTTGTGTGAACTTGAAGAATATCATAACAAAAAAAGGTGATTTTGCGGGGGTCAAAACACATGACTGGCATGTCTTCATCAAGGTAATTATTATTGTTATGTCCATATAATTTAATTTTTTTTCATTTTATTGCATATATTTTTTTTCTTTTTTGTATACTCTTTGTTTAATAATTGGCATTGTTTGTATATTGATACAGTATGTTCTACCTCTCTCTCTCCCGGACAACTTTGACAACAATGTAAAAAGCGTTATATATAATATTGGTAAATACATGAGGTAACTAGTGATTACTTGCATGTTATTAGTGTTTCTTTAATTCTTCGTATAATTTATATTTGTTTTTTTGTGCACTATTTCATCATATGTAATTTTATGTTTTTTTTTTGTTAAATATCGTTATTGGTTTGCATCACTTGTAGATAGTTGAAATCTAAAAAAATCCATAAAGAATATATAAAGTATTGGAAGAGATAAATTCCTCATATCATGTGTGAAATGAAGAAGCATCTACCTTTGGCATTTTTCAATGCACAAGAACACTACCTCATACACCAAGTTGAGGAGATTGAGTTGTGTGGACCTGTGCAGTCAAGGTCCATGTGGATGGATGAGAGGCACTTGAAATTTATGAAGGGTTTGGTGAGACAACGAGCACATGCTGAGGGTTCTATGATGGAAGGATATACGGTATACTAACGCATGTTCTATGTTAGTGAATATCTTCCTACTTTAGCGTCAAAGCTCAATTTACGTCGCATTTGTGATCTAGACTCCAATAACAAATTTGAAGGGGAGAAAATGAAGGGGAAAGGTAGATTGAGGAAGGTGTAATGTAATTATTAGCTAGTGGATGTTTATTATATCGTTCATATTCTAATTTCATTTTCTAGTTATTGCATTAATTAATAGCATATACTTTGTTATAATATTTACATTTGTATTTCATTTTAATCGTTAGTGTCATCAACTATTTGGTCAAGAATGGGATGCAATTCAGTTATACATCACAAAAAATATTGACTGGATGAAGGTATGGATTTAACGATGTGAACAATTGGGTCATGGAATATCATGGGATGGTGTGGCTTCATTGGTAAAAGCAGCACAACGCAATGGAGATAGAAATATAACAGAAAGGGAAATCGATTTAGCATATGGTTTAAAAGATAAAATGGAAAGGATATTAATCAATCCCTCTAAATATTTTATTTTTCAAATTACATTTTGACGTACATGCTGCTCTTTTTCATGTATCTACATAACTACTGAATCATTATGTAATCTTTTCGTGTATTGCTTATTGCAAGTAAAACACCATAAGGATATGGTTTGCAATTGTGGTAGATATCAGATAAAAAAATTGGATGAAACAAAGAAACATTAGATTATGGGATATATCTAGTCTTTGAGGTGACCAATGTTTCATCTAGAAGTGACACACATCCAAAAGTCTCAGAAAATCAATACTATGGGTATTTGGAAGATATTATACAGTGTGACTTTAGATCCTTTAAGGTAGTTCTATTCATTGTCAAATGGTATAGGTTGCAATTCAGTCAACGTGATCCCGATAGAACTATTATTGAACGTGATAATGGATTTTCCATGGAAAATACAAGGCTATTTGAGCCAAGAACAGAGCCCTATGTTCTTCCAAGCCAATGTGAACAAGTATTTTACTTGGAGGTTCCGGGTAAAGCAGGCTGTTCATTTTTTGTGAGATGTGATCCAACGGGAAGGCCGGTAAAGTATAGCCTAGAGGATGGTAAAGAAGAGGGTTCTCTGGAATAAGAAGATGATGACGAAGGGCATGATCAACATGAGTTAGCTAATGATGATGATCCAACATAATATGTCCAAGAAATAGTTGAATCAGATGATGTAGCAGACAATGCCGATGAAGATTATTCCGACAATGAAACGATGAGCGTAATTTATGATGATGACGATGATGATATGGCCAATCCTTACAATGTTGACTCTGTATCTGATGATACAGATGATTACTTGGATGAATAATATGATGACATGGATGAAGAAGATGATGAAATATATTGAAAGGTAAATATTTAATTAGACCTATTATTTTATCTTATTTTTTTTAAAAGAGTTACTAACATCATCACCATCACCATCATCTTCATCATCATCATCATCATCATCATCATCATCATTGTCATCGTCGACATCAACATCATAATCATCATCATCATCAAGATCATCATCATCATCATCTTCATCATCATCATCACCATTATCATCGTCCTCCTCATGATTATGATAATCATCATCATCGTCGTCACGATCAACATCATCATCATCTTCATCATCATCGTCATCCTCATGATGATGATAATCATCATCATCATCATCAAGATCATCATCATCATCATTTTCATCGCCGTCATCAACATCATCATCATCATCATTATTATCACCGTCGTCATCATCATCACCATCAACATCATCATCATCATCATTGTCATCATCGACTTCAACATCATAATCATCATCATCATCATAAACATCGTCGTCGTCGTCGTCGTCGTCGTCATTGTCATCTTCATTGTCATCATCATAATCATCGTCGTCGTCATCACACATCATCATCTTCATCATCGTCGTCGTCGTCATCACAAATCATCATCTTCATCATCATCATCATCATAAGGCTATGGTAATCATTGTCATATTCATCATCATTGTCTTCATGATCATCATGACCATCATCATCATCATCCTCATGATGATGATAATAATCATCAACATCATCATCACCGTCATCATCATCTTCAGCATCGTCATCATCATCATCATTGTTATCATCATCATCATCATCATCATCATCATCATCATCATCATCATCATCATCATCACCATCATCATCATCTTCATCATCATTGTCATCATTATCATCATCATCCTCATGATGATGATAATCATCATCACCATCATCATCATCTTCCTCATCATCATCATCATCATCATCATCATCATCATCATCATAAAGATCATCATCATCATCATAATCATCATCATCTAGATCATAATCATCATCATCTAGATCATCATCATCATCATTGTCATCGTCGTCATCAACATCATCATCGTCATCAACATCATCATCATCATCATCATCATCATCATTATCATAATTGACATCAACATCATCATCATCATCATCATCATTATCATCAACATCATTATCATCATCTTCATCATCATCGTCATCATTATCATCGTCATCCTCATAATGATGATTATCATCATCAACATCATCATCACCATCATCACCATCTTCATCATCATCCTCATCATGATCATCTTCATCCTCATGATCATCGTCATCATCGTCATCGTCGTCATGATCAACATCATAATCATCTTCATCATCAGCAGCAGCATTGCCATCACCGTCATCAACATCATCATCAGCAGCAGCAGCAACAGCATCATCGTCATCTTCATGATAATCGTCATCGTCTTCATGATCATCGTTGTCGTCTTCATCATTTTCATCTGCATGATCATCAAAGCTCAGGGATGGGATGGAGGTAATTGTTTCACTTTATTTGGTTGATATTTTTACATATCTCGAACTTTATGTGTTTTCACAAACCATCAAAAATAGGAATATTTTTGTTTCGAGAGAAGATAATAATAATAGAGTAATATGATAACTTATAATAATTATAATAGTTTTTAAGATGTGATTTTATAATATTATAATGGAAAGCATTGAACTCAAAATTGCTGTGTAGATAGGTTCTACCCTAGTTGTCACTAACTCGACTCACATGCTCAACTTTTCAATTATCTTTCAAAGCTATATTTTCATTTATCCAATATAGGGATGTGTCGTTATGTAGATGGTTCGTCCCTCATTAATGTGAAGGTTCTTTATTCAAGTTAGGATGTTTTTATTTCTCTTAGGGTTGCATATTTCTATTGAACATATATTTGGGACCCATAGTTCTAGAAGTCGAGGAATCTATTAGATATAAGAAGTATTTCAAGGATACAAAAAACTCCTTTCATTTTATTGGCTATATTCAACAATTTCCTTCACATCACTTTTTGATTGAAAGGTTTGCCAGTATAATGCAATTTTTTTCAAAAATGAATATTTGAAGTAAGCTAAGTTTTGTTTATCCTTAATGTTGGTGGATTACAAAACAAGTATCTTTGAAGTACAGTAAGTTTTACTTATTCTTAATGTTGGTGAAAAGTTCATATCACTACCTATATGTGGATATGTGTAGAAATTAACCTTCCGAAAGACTACCATAGGACATGTTGTTAGAAGCCATTGACTATGTTGTTGTTAGGACATGATGATGATGATGATGAAGAGGGTCATGATTATGAAGACGATGAAGACGATGATGACGACAACGATGATGATGATGATGGTGATGATGATGATGATGATGAAGAGGACGACGATGATGATGATGATGAAGAGGACGACGATGATGATGACGATGATGATGATGAAGAGGATGATGGTGATGATGAAGAGGATGATTATGATAATGATGAAGAGAATAATGATGATGATGATGACGTTGATTATGATGATGATGAACATCATCATTGCCATAATCATCATCATCATCATCACCATCGTCGTCTCCATTACCGTCTTTATCATCATCATGAAGATGATGGTGATCATCATCATTTCCATCATCATCATCATGATAATGATGATGACGACGATGAGGGTCATGACGATGATGTAGATGATGATGATGAAGATGACAATGATGATGACGATGATGTTGATGATGATGATGATGATGAGGGTCCTGATAATGAAGATGACAAAGATGATGATGATGATGGTGGTGGTGGTGATGATGGTGATCATTTCCATCATCATCATCATCATCACCATTACCATCATCATGATGATGAAGATGTTGACGACGACGACGACGATGATGATGATGATGAGGGTCATGATAATGAAGACCATGATGTTGAAGATGATGACGACAATGATGATGATGATGATGATGATGATGATGATGATCATTATCATCATCATGAAGATGGTGATTATCAACATAATGATGATGATTAAGTGAGATTGTAGGGATTAGGGATCATCATCATCCTCATCAAAATCATCATCATCAGCATCATCATCATCATCATTGTCGTCATCAACAACATCATCAACGTCATCATCATCATCATCATAATCATAATCATCATCATCGTCATCATCATCGTCATCGTGATCATCATCATTTCATATGATATCAACATGGCCATCGTCATTTTCATCATCGTCGTCGTCATCGTCAACATCATCGTTTATGTTAACAATTTGGTATCATCGTCATCACCATCATCATCATCATCTTCATCTTCAGGGGTTTCATTGTAGGGATTAGGTGAGATCACCATCATCATCATCATATTATAATAAAAAATAATATTCCTAAGTTAAAAATACATATAATAAAAAATACATATACCTAAGTTAAAAATACTATACCTAATAAAAAATACTATTATGGAAATACATATAATATGAAATAATATAAAATAAAAATAAAATAAATATAATAAGAAATAATATATAATAAAAATACATAGTCTATTTCGACATTGTCGCGACTCTTTTTAGACAGTTCTATGCAATTTGGACATTTTTATGAATTTTGGAGTAGCTCTGGTGGAGCTCAGGGTTCCGAATTGGAGCTCACGGTTTCGATTCCAAGCTCATGGTTCACATTTGGAGCTCATGGTTCACATTTGGAGCTCATGGCTCAACAGGTAAGCATCACCTAATTTTTTTGGGCATGCTGTGACAAGGGTTTTTGGGCATGCAACCAGTTGAGGGTTTTAGGTTGGATGGGCATGCAACCGGTTTAGGGTTTTAGTTTTTTTGGGCATGTTGTGATGTTTGTTGTGTATTTGTGGGAAAACATCTACAACAACATCAATTCCAAACTGAAATTTTAGATGCCCTAGATTGCCACATTATATTAGGATAGATGAGAGCTAGGGGAAACATTATCTCTTGGCTCACTGTGGCCCAGCCATCATCGGAGCTGCAAGGGAGTAGGGAGCAGTTCTATGTGAATATTCGACCCAAATAGAGAAGTGGTTTACCTTTAGAAATAGTTCCCACTCTTTATTGTGCACTAAGATTTTGTTACAACAATTAGAAACCTGTCTTGAATGAGATGAATCCCCCACCCCTATATTATTATAAAGGGTTTGTCAATGTTGGAATGAACTCGATTAACCACTCGGTTTCCAAAATTGATCTAACTCGGTTTATGGATGATTGGATTTTTCTTCGTGTCATTTAGAACATCCATGCCTATATGTATCTGAGCTATGCATCAAATTGAATGGATAGCATATACAACAGGGGGGTTGTCCATTGGATAGGAGAAACACACGGATTACCAACATGAGGGAAAGCCAACAAGTTTTGTTTGGTCTTATTAGGTCCTTAATTTTTAATTTTTAAAATAAATTTTTTTCCGATGAGGTGGTGAGAGATGGAAGACATTTGTTTAGAGAAGGAGAGGAGATAACAAGTAGTCTATCAAGCCAAATAGTGAATAAAGTCATTGGATATATAGGGTTTTGATTGGAACTCCCCACCTTTAAGAGAGGATATATTTTGTAAAGGTTTAGGACTGGAAAAGGGTTGTTGGTATTGTTATTAATGATGTTGTTATAGTTGATAGCTAGTATAATATGATTAAACAATAGAAGGGTATTGTAGTTGATTTAATTGTAAGGATTTTGGGATAATAGTGGATAGTCATTCTTGTAATATGATCTGTACTAGACTTGTTATATTTATGTTATAAGGATGTATTGGATTATGACGAATATTAATGGAATGAGACCCCCATTCCAAATATTTAGTTTGTTCCTTTTATATGAAAACAATGTGTTGTTTTTTATTCCACAACTATGTTAATAAATGAATTCTTATTTAGTATAGTTGTTTCACATTCTGTAGTAGAAGGTACTAATAATTATAAGGGATTGTTTGTTCATGGTGGTATGGGAATGAGTTGCACTTGAATGAATGGGGACTTGCAGAAGTAAAAAAGGGAACCCTATATGGTGGAGCAAACATTGGTCATAATGTCCATGTTGCATTAGAGTCATATAGAATTTAGTGTCATGTGATGCTTTGAGTTAGACCTTCCCCTCTCCAAGCATTGAATATGCCAATGCTTGGACTATAATAGACCACCTTTGTTAGACACTAATGCAAACCCGTGTATGAGTTTGAGCCAACATTTACATCCACTCTATAGGATCTCTAGAGAACTGACATCATTATTTTTCCATTACTATAAAGGAGATGTACTAGAATATTTTCATGGACTTGTTGATTTCACCATTAAGTTGAACCTAAATGATAAACAGAGAGGATCACTAAGTGTTGAATTATTGTAACTTCAAAGAATATTCTAAATATATCTTTGTGGTCCCCGATGTTCCTATCAGGATAATTACTTGTATTACTTTGTACCCCGATTTTCCTATCATCATAGAATTACCAAAAGTCATGAGGAAGTCTCCTCTATTGTAAGTCGGGTCATTAGTACCCTAGTTGTGGTTACTCGAGCCTACATAACCGAGTCTAATATTAAGTGAATGGAAGAATATAAATAGAGGTTTGGCACTCCTCATTTGAGACACACACACTCACCTATGTAGCGCATAAGAGAGAGAGAGAAAGAGTTGTAGCTGGAGAAAGAGGAGGATTAGTATTTTGGGTTTTACCTTTTTATCCTTTTGGGGCATCTATATTGAGGAAGCTTTTGCTGGGTTTTTCCCATTATGGTTTTCCCAGGATAAATATTTGTGTTCTTTTTGTGTGGTTGTGCTTGTCTATCTTTCAGTGATCTTTTGGCTTATGGTTATGCTATTATGATGCTAAATGTTTTAAGATCTGATATAACCATTAAAAATTCGAAATGGTATCAGAACCACCCTGAAAGAAGTAATTGTGCAGCCAAAACAGTGCTACATCTACAGTTATTGAATATTAGGGTTTCATGCTTGAAAACCCTGAAAACCCTAAAATACTAAAACTAGTAGTTTTGTTAGATTCTCTATATCTAAATATTGGAGAGGGATCAAGAGCCAAAACTTTCATAGGCTGAATATTAATTCCTAATGTTCAGCGTTTAAAATTTTCAACCTCAGATTCATTATATTCTAGGTGATACATTTCATCCAAGTTAGGGTTCTAGCCTCTCTCAGGATTCAGCCTTAAATAGGTGACCTAGGGAGAATTCCTATATCACGGGATATGAAAGTCCAAACAGAATTTAAAAAGATGTTATATAAAGGGAACGGAATTTAATTTCTGTGGTAAAAATTTTAGACCATGACGATGAAACAGTGGAACGTGGCAATCCATACAAGTTCTCTCTTCTAAATTGTCCTGAAATGAGTCACCTTGGTAAAACGTGCATAAGGGCCAATTGGTGAAACAAATTCTTCTCAAACCTACGGTGTTGAAAAGTAGACAGACGAGGTTACCTGAGTACAAAATTTCAGATACATAGGAGCAGCAATTTCATAGATACAATAGAAACAATATTAGGCATTCTGTAGAAGAAACTGAAGAAAACTAGGGCATTAGATATTTTGCAATTCTGATCACAGTTTAGGGAAAATGAATATGTTGCTCAGATTGCCTTCAGGAGGCACATCTTTCTATCCAATCAGATCTAAAATATTCCAAGTTTTGAAAAATAGGTTTTCTCTAACAAACCCTAGATCGGCCAGATCCGAAACCCGAACGAACACCTCAAACCGATAAGATCTAATATTTTTCCATTTACATTTGAGGTTCTCACTTCAAAATGACCTAACACCCCAGCTTGATGAAAAGCTTGGTGAAGCTGAAAAATTCCGAGCATGGAAGCATAGGATTTGAGTGGTTCTTGAAGAAAATGAATTGGACACCTACATAAGTGGAGAGGTTCTAGTTCCAAAGGGAAATGAGGCTAAAACCTTACACAAGAAGAAACTTGACTCATACTAAGAGAAGAGAAGAGGGGAGCAACTAAAGATCAAGCGCTCACGATTCAAAGGAGATCCCTCAAGTGATGAGGAATATGAAGAACTCAATTCTTGAAGAACCTCTTATCCATCTTAGCATTTGGATAAGAAATGATGATGTCATGAATGAATAAGATGATGAAGCAAAATGATCAAGGAGTCTACCCATGAAATGAATAAAAGATAAGTATTCAATTGTCATTTCATGTTATTGTTTTATATTCAGTTGATGTGTTATGCATGATAGAATGTTTGGATTAATGACAGTATACTACTAATATGCATGTGATGGGTAAGTAGCTCATGGTGCTATATAAATCTCCATTGATACTTATCTAAAATGAAACCTCCTTGTTGACATATTGGATTAGTGCACAATCTCAATGATGTCATCTAGAAACTTTTTGTGAGATATGGATGAATGTTGTATTGGATAAACAGTTGAACGATGCAGCATTATGCATATGTTCTATGAAATGGTTCTAACCATGCAACTGGTGCATTTGAATTGTAGGAAAGGTATTGTACAACTGCCTACAAGAAAATAAGGATGAGACTTGTTCCAAACAATAAGTGATGACAATTCAAGATTCACTCCAATAAACATGAATTTGAAGATGTCAGGGTCAGAGACACCGTGATGGAAGAAAGAGCTTCAGAGAGCGGTAGATCCACCTTAAAGGATGAATACCACCATGGGTATTAGATATAACTCAAGATGAAGAAAATAATGGTGATACTTCCAAACCAAAGTAAGAGGCCTCGAACACACTCTATTTGTATAACACAGTTTGGTGACATCATTGATGCTAACCTTTCTGACTATGAAAGAATTTATGATCAAAGATTAACAGTCAATCATGGGGAATGATGTCTATGATAGGGTTTCGAGACCTGAAGGTAAGTCCATAGTATCTTTCATATGGATCTACAAGAACAAGTGTACAAATCAAGGTTCGTGGTTTGCCTCAGAAGGAATAGACTATGACATGAAATACTCTATTGCCCAGACCCACTAGAAGTATATATCAATTAGAGAACCACCTGTACATAATGAAGAGGGGAGATAATACTCTTCTTCAAGGGGAGTGACTATAGAATATCTTTGAGTTCGACATGGTACAACATAATGGACAACTTCCTGATGGATCGAGACCTTACCAAGAGTAAAGTGGGTTCCAACCTTCAAAGTTGAATGCGGAAGACTAGGATATGTTGATGACCTAACAGAATGATGGAAGAATACCAAAATGATGTTTTGGATATAGTAGCAAACCAAAAATCAAGAGCGCGGTATCTTCCGAGTGGACTTGTAAGAAAAAACATGTTTTTGATGGAAGGAAAAATTTGTGGCTAGAAGATTAACTCAGAGAGAGGAAATTAGTTATGAAGAGACACTTGCTCCAGGAAGCAAGGTATACTTCAATTAGAACTATCATGGAACTTGCATCCATGATGAATTGGGACTTACACCATGTGGAAATTGAACCCAAGAGATAGAACAAATACACTCACAAAATTGCTAATCAAACATGCAAAATTAACACCAAAGGAGACTAAAATTGGAGCATAACACTAATATGTATTAAGTGTAGAATAGCCAACCTTCTGAAGTAATAGGCTTCTGTAATATATAATTACATGATATATTTGAATGCATAAGGATGCCATTCTAAAAGTTCAAAAAGCAGGCTTACTAAATGTAGTCAAATCCCCCATAGCTGCATAAAGCAGTTTCCAAATCCACAAGATGTTCACGAATTGGCTAAGTTAAGTAGGAAAGATAATGAGGAATGGAAAGAAAATGCATACATGATTTTATTAGGAGAAAAGGAGGGAGGATGATGTGGGAAAAAAACAACTCAACTACACCTAGTATAGCTTTTCCTTTTGCCTTAAATATCAATAAAATAGGAAGCTTTTCAGAAAAAGAAGATATGCACTTTGGAGGATCTTGAATAAAGAAGAAATGCTAAAATTGGTTTCCAGGATGTTTCCCAAGCACTCCATGACTCAATTTGAGCATGCTTTGACTTCTAGGACATGTAGAGGCAACTAGCATAGAGTGGAATCTAGGAAAGTAGGTAATAAGACAAAAATGATTTAATTAATGTCTAAGGTAGGTAACTATGGGTTGATTATTCTAACACCCCCCCTTAATCCAGACTTTATGAGTAAATATTGTAAAACTATAGGGCCTAGAAACAAGGCTTAGTCACCCTTTACATACTGCTTGTCCATACAACCAAGGAAAGAAGAAAAAACCCAGTGGGAAAATCCTCCCTAAAACATGGACAGGAAAACAAAATTTGGAAATCTTGTCATCAATCATGCTTTACAGCATGATCAGCAATCCCCAATAGTGATTTGAGGTTTCTTAATTTCTTCTCAAAAAAAACTTTGGTGAAGATGTCTACTACTTGTTTTGAAGATGCACAAAAGAGTAGATGAATGGTACCATCATGCATAAGCTATCTGATGTAGTGCATATGGATCTCAATGTGCTTGGTTAACTATCTCTGAATTGGATCATTGCAGATTTGAATGGTGCTCTGATTATCACAGTAGATAATAGTTGAAAACTCTGATTCGAAGACACATTCTCCAAGTATTCCCTGCAACCACAAACATTGAGTTGATGCATTTACAACTCCTATATACTCTGCTTCTGTAGATGAGAGTGCTATGGCACTTTTTTTCTTGCTTGACCAGCTGATTGGTCCTTCTGCAAGAATGAACACATATCCTGATGTAGACTTTTAATCTGTGTTGTCACCTGCCCAATCACTGTCAGTAAACCCAATCAAATCAAGATCAGATTTTGCTTTGTAGAAGATCCCATGAGTTCTTGTTCCTTGAAAAAAGTTTAGGATCCTTTTGGCTGCTCTCCAGTGGATCTCATGAGGCTGATAGCAAAGATATTTTCCAAGATTGACTTAAAGTCTGGTGAATAGTAGGTAAGGATCAAGAATGAAGATGTTCATAAGGCGACCTTCGGAGAAAGGTATGAATCTTATGAGTTCGTAGTGGTACCATTTGGGTTCACAAGTGCACCATCTATGTTTATATGCCTTAGGAATAATGTTTTCAGCAGGTACTTGGTAAAGTGTGCTCTCATTTTCTTGGATGACATTCTTACTTATTCAAAGGATGAGGAAAAACATGTGGAAGAGTTGAGGCTGATTTTGAAATTGCTCAAGAAGCATGAGCTGTATGCAAAGTTGAGAAACTATGAATTATACGAAGATGGAATTCATTATTTGGGTCACATTATCTCAAATAAAGGAATATCTGTAAACCCTGAAAATATTGAGGCCATGATGAGTTGGACTGCTCTAAGAAAGTTAGCAGATCTACGATCTTTTGTGGGACTTGCAGGATACTATAGGAGGTTCACTGAAGGATATTTTGCAGGAAAAACAGAGTCTATGTATGGGCTAAGGAAGCCTGCATGTGAACTTGTGGTTCCATGAGGAAATGGCCTTTCCTGAAGACTGCAGGTAGAATGATGGGAGCCGAGCAGTCTAGTTGTACCCACTGAAACCAAGGCAGGAAATTGCCATGTGCTATAAGAAGGATCTCATGACTGAAAGCTAACTTTTGAACAGAATAGATTTTCAACTTCAGATTTTAAATTTTTGTTGTTAATCAAATATTATTAACTGTGGCTGATCAAAATTGGTGTCAAGATGACATGTTGTATGTGAATGTCCAGGTTTTGGGAATCATGTGTAAGATAGGGATGAGTACTCCCCACTTGCAAAACCCAAACAATATGAGGACGATCTCATGGTTACAAAATCTGATTTTTTGTGGGAAGCAGAATTGTGAATTCAAACTTTGGATTTGACTATCAATGTTGTTAATCATTTGATAATTGGAAATTTATCCAGGAATGAAATAGATTTCAAAATATATCATTAATTTTCTATGATGACATCTCATATGAACTGCATTCTTATATGTAACGCGGGTGAGATGATGAAATATGTACTGGACGTACATGGCTCCTCGGAAGGATGTACTTGGATACATAGCTTCTCGGAGGGATGTGTTTGGGATAGGTTTGAAAACCTATAATTGCAATTATTTTTATAATGGCATCTCATATAAACTGCATGCTTGTATGTAACACCAGAGAGATGATGGTGGTCATCCCTGGAGTACATAGCTCTCGGGAGGATGCATTTGAGAAATATGACTCCTCTGGAAGGATGTACGAGAGTACATAGCTTCACCCCCCTGCCAACTAGGCGTTGGTATGCATCATTGGGGATGCCCATGGTGTAAGACATCCTGTTAGAATTCTCTCCGCACAAATTCACGCGTAAGGGAACTGTCACGAGAGTGGGGGCTTTGTGAAGAAAATAACCCCTAGGTATTATGATGTCTAGAAAGGAAGCGCTTGAGCATTGGTAAGCACTTGGAGGAGGTGTTGGGCCCTTAAGACAAAGCTATCAATAAGCACCCAGGAAGGTGTTGGGATCTGAAGTAGGGTTGATCAGATCTCGGTTGAGAGATTCTATGCAGATAAGTATTTGATTACTTGGAAAATACTTGTTGATTTCTGTGATTATTCATATGCATATTATGCGGTCCGTATTTTTGAAAAGTATTTTCAAAGGTTGCATCTTAAACAAACGAATCTGACCAGTGAGTTGATTCATTTTTCTATCTAGAAAGGAAGTCCTTGAGCTTTGGTGAGCACTAGAGTAGGTTTTAGGCTCTTAATCCAAAGCTTCCATTAAGCACCCAAAGAGGTGTTAGGATCTAGAGTAGAGCTACCCAATCTCAGTCAGGAGATGCTACATAGATAATTATAGAGCGTTGGTAAGCACTGAGAGGAAGTGTTGAGCCTTAAGCAGAGATTCCATTAAGCACCCAGACAGGTGTTAGGCTCTAACACATGGCTACCAGATCTCGGTTGAGATATGTTATAGAGGTGAATTAATTGTTGTGTTGTCCAGAAAGGAGGCGCCAAGCTTGGTGAGAACCTAGAAGGAGTTTTAGGCTTTGAAGCAGAGCTATCAAATCTTGACTGAAAGATATTTTCGAGTGATCCGAGGCTTGCAGAAATCCGGCTACCTTTTAATTCACACCCAGGTGTGAGGTGGGGCAGGGTCGTGAGTGCCATGGTTGTATTAAGCCCAGTCGAACACCTGCAGAACCAAAAGAAGATATTTATGAAAGATAAGTATTTGGTTCACTTGACAACTTCTTATTGACTTTATGTCGATATACATGTGCAAGTGATTCATCCATGATTAAGAAAAAAAAAACCTTGTAAATATGATGTGGAACTGACTCATTGCTCGGGGATTGAGCATAGGTATTGTTGGATTTCCAAGGACATTGGAGATGTTCCAAGTTGTGGAGAAGGATTCTCCAGGACCAGAAAAAGATTCGATGGTGTGTACTGATGCATGTAATCAAGGACTTGGAGGAGTCCGTACACAAGACAACCGCGTAGTGGGACCAATGAGGAGTTCCAGATCGTACCATTGGACAAGTGAAAATGCAAGATGAGCACCACGATCCCGATGATGCTACATGGAACCTAGAGGATTCCATACAATTGGCACATCCATTTTTGTTTAATTTTGCAAGCACTGAGGTAGTGCCAGGGTAGCATTTTTGTTCAGTTTTGATGAGCACTGAGGACAATGTTGTTGAAGGGGGAGAGGAATGTAACACCCCGGTTTTGACCCAATTTGCATTAAATATATATATATGATGTAAATATTGTAATTAATCATGGTTTCGAGCTAAAGGAAAAAGCCCCACCATTGATTTATCGTTTTATGTTTCGGCGATTAAAATCGATGCCGATGGTATTTTGTGCTAACCGACACATTATAATTTTGGACATCATGTACATGTGCAATTTAATGAAATACGCACAACTAGCTATGTCAATGCAACATTAAAAGAGATGGGGGCATGATTTCCTAAGGATAAGGGGGGGGGGATATTTAACCTTTGGGGCCAATGGGGAAAATCCAATGTCAATAAAAGAACCCATCAAGCTGTCAACCACTTTTTCTTTTCTTATTCAACCGATCATTTAACTCTCCAAGGAGTAGTTGGGTAGTTATTTCCTTGGGGAAAGGAGAGAATGGGCAGTCGTTAGTCCTGGAAGGGTTGTCAGACTTTGACCCTCTGTTTTCCCAAGGGAGTGCTCTCACCCAATTACCCTCACATGGAGGAAGGGAGGGGCATTCTACAGACACAGAGGTAGCCACAGCTCACCCTCACTTGTAGGAAGGAATTCCTCTTGCACTCACGCAGGAAGCCATAATTTCTCTCTGGCAGGAAACTGTTTTTCCCTCGTGCCTGAGTTGATTATTCTCACTCTCACACGATTAATTTTTCCTCAGTCATTTTTCTCCATTCGCCTAGGCATGTTTTTACATTCTGCTCTATTTTTCCCGGGCTGCGAAATTCATTTTGGTAATGACCCGTGGGTGGGTTTCTTCGCCCACAATTTTTGCTGCATTTCCCCATCATTTTCCAAGATGGAATTCATTTTGGTGATTCCCAGCGGATTAAGGAAGAGACCACATTTTTGTTTGGTTTTGTTGAGTTCATTTTGGCCACGTTAGGGCCAAAACGTCCCCGGAAATTGAATTAGATGTTAGGGGGTTGTTTTCACCCATCTTGGCAATTTGTTTTCTTGCTGAAACTGTTTTGGTTCATACCCAAAACCTGCATTTGGCTGTGTAGAGCATCCCGATGTTGGCTTGGCCTATATGTGTCCCCTAGTTCTGGTGGAAATCATGCCCAGCTCGAGGGTGCCAGTGATGATGAGAGGGTAAGGAGCACACTAGCCTATGGTTGGGTGGAACGTTGCAGCGACATAGCTAGTTGCGGGGAAACTTCTTCTCAAGATAGGTATTATTGTATTTAACTCTGGAATTGTATTTTGTTTGTAAATTGTGATGAACATGTTAAATGCTTGAACCATATGAATGTTTCTTGTTTTATGAGTATGGACAACATGTATGTGAACACTTGAATGTGTATGCTTCCATTGTAGATTTCATATCTTATACATCTGTGTATGTTTTTAAGTTTCATGCATTTTGTTTCACGTTAATGGGACTAGTTTTCCCGAGTAGATAGCATTACGGTAGCGTCCTCTTTGTCGGTCGGAGGGTTGGGGATGTTACATTTACTTTACTAACCCCTAGGTGATGATGATAAAATTGATGTTAAGATGGGGAAATTTTTTGGGGGAAAGGACTTCATCTAAATAGAGTCTAGGGGGGCATTAAGAGGTTTGATTATAGGTTGGAGGAATAGGGTTATAACCTATACTTATTCATGGATCGTTTACTTAGTCTTGTGAGTGTATTTTATTCTCAAGATCTAGATAAAAGTGTTTTAGCCTTGAACGATTATGGCCCTTGTTCTAGGAGGATCGATTGTTGGGAGAAAAAATTTAGATCTCAGTTCATTAGAACTAAGAATGTTATGTTAGTGAGTGATCTCAATTTTTCAATTCGTAGGTTTCAAATTTAGGGTCCCTCTACACAAGTTGATCCTTCGTGTGAATTCCTTCTAATAAAATTGGAATAAGTCGATCTATATGATGTTGAGCCTTTTAAGATAAGACTTACCAAGAGGAATAAGTAGTTAGGAGAGGACAAATTTGCAAAGAGACTAGATGATTCCCTCATAAGGCTATGATAAATTAACAAATGAGGGTTAGGAAGTGTGTCAAATCGAGGAAGGCATCAGGCCATTTTTTCTATTTTCCTTGAGATGGAAATATTGGAAAGAAAAACCCCAAGTCCATTCAAGTTTATTTCAGCTTGGTTAAAGGAAGGAGATTTTGTAAAAAATGGTAAAAAAAAAGTGTGTGCCCTATGATGGGTCCCCTAATGTGTTAGTTTCTTTTGTAGTTTGATTATGATTTTAAAGAGGATTAAGTAAGAACCATTGAACTAGGTTCATGAGGAAAAAAAATAAACAATGAGATGGAGATTAAACTTATTGAGACAAAGTTAAAATTTATATTTTCAAGAGATGGTTGACTTTCTAGTTGAGTATAAGGACAAGGTTAATGGACTCGATCGTGGGAAAAGGTATATTTTGATAGATAAAGATGCATACTAGAGGTTAAGAAGTAGATCTCTTCAATTAGAAAAAGGAGATGAAAACACACAAAAGAAAATCATCAATATAAATTACATAGGAAGAATATTAATGCCATATGGAATATTAATAGGAATGATGGTTCAGTGGCATCTAGCTATGAGGAAATAGCAATAGTTCTTGGACATATTACTGAGATATATAAATTTGAAAGAAGGGTTTATATAGCATAAGTGGTGAAAATGACTGCATTTCTTCTAATTTTGTGAATGGTGAGGAAAATGTTAGATTGAGGAAAATGTATGAAAAAGAACTGTAAACAATACTTCATAGTTTTCAAAAGGACAAAAGTACAAGGCCTAATGGCTAGCCTATGTAATTTTTCTTGAGTTTATTTGAGCTTAAAGAGAAGGAATTATTGAGGGTGGTTGACAAATCTAAGAGATCTGGGTCAAATCTAATGACCTTCTTCTTTTAAGGAACTCATGTCTATTTCATTATGTAAATGCATCTATCAGATTGTGGCAAAGATAATAGCTATGGGGGTAAAGTATTTCATCTTATATTATGTTTTTAATGAACAATTCAACTTTTCATGAAGTAGATAGATTCATGAATCTATATTGGTGTGGTTTGGGAGGTCTTGCATTCTATCAAAAGTCAAAGAATCCAATCCATAGTTGCAAAGTTGGATCTTTCAAAGGATTTTGATAGTACAGTCAACTGGTTATATTGAAACATAATCCTCATTCACTTGGGTTTCAATGTACATTTTGTGAATTGGGTGATGAACTATACTTCTTCAGTTCCATTCTCTATTATGATTAATGGATTAGTTAAAAAAAATATAGACCTAGTAGCAGGATGAGACAAGGATACCCCTTAATTCCTCTATTGTTCCTCAATGTGGTTGAAGGGTTGAGAAAGTCTCTATTCAATGCATAGAGATCAAGCTCATTCAAAGGTATAAGAATGGGTGCTCCTTTATCTCTCTCTCATTTGTTATTTGTGGATGATAAATTTCTAGTTTGGGATGTTTCTTTAAGGAATGCATAGAAATTGAAGGACGTATTAGACGTATACAACATTGTTACATGAATGAAAATCAATGTGTGTAATCCTAAAATCTCTCTTTTAGGGGTTGATAATGAAAATGTTAGATTTGTCTTTTAACTATTTCCATAGTGGTTTAAAGTAAATTGGTTTTTATTTAAAGACAAATGAATATGTAAGAGAGATTGAGATTAGCTAGTGGAAAGGGTTAAAAAGAGATTTCATTATGGTGTAACAAAATGTTGTATTGGGGTGGTAGGCTTATATTGGATATGTCAATCTTAGAAGCAATACTAAGATATTGGATTTCATTAGCTTCTATTCCTAAAGGAGTTCTTGAGAGGATAAGGAGGATAAGTTTTAGTTTTCTATGATATAGGAATAAGGAGAAACGTGGTATGGCATGGGTAATGGTAAAAATCACAATCCCCAAGGAATATAGTGGCTAAGGTATTAAAAATATCCATTAATTTGCAAAAGAATTGGCTACAAAATGTGGATGGGGATTGATACCTAGTCATGGTTTGTGGAGACTAGTGATTTATCAAAAATATATGGCTTTGATTAGTTTTGAGTACTAGATTAGGAAGCTTGTAAAACAATTTCATAATGCATTTATTATATGGAAGGTGATGATCCTACCATTTTGGGAGTTGGTTTCTTTAGAAGATGGGTAAATGAAACTAAGTAATATTATGTGTAGATCCATCGATTGGTTGTGGTGAAAATATAGACTTAGACACAGAAATTCAGTAAACACTTTGAGAAAGAAAGATTGTTTTACACTTAGTTGAAAGTGGTTTACTATGATCTCACCTTTGTATGGAGTCAATAATGGAAATATGCATAATTTATAGGTTTATATGGAGAGAATACTAGAGCACGTCATGGATATAATGTTTCTCCAAAGGCATGTCATGTTTGGATTAAAAATCCAGATAATGAATTGTTATGGTTGAAGAATCCATCGAGTGGATACTATATATGCCCCCTACCTCCCGCCCCGGTTTATGAACCAAACTCTTAAATTATCATAAGAGACAAGAGTACACACCATGTACAACAATGTTAATGTGGAGCACAACTCCAAGATAGATAATATAAATGAGTTATGCAATAACTCCTTAAAGAATAGGAGAACCCCCTCAAACTACCCCAATACATTCATACATCACATTCAACATGTTCCCTCAACAATGACTACATTACCTCTATACATACTTAGTCACTCATTGCACATGAGGCCCCTTCATTAGATCAACCACACATACATTTACTTCTTTACATATACATTTAGCCCCATATATGACCTCCTTGGGGTAATATCATATACATTTAACCCCATGTATTCCCCCCCTTGAGTCATATAAATACTATGCTCCAAATATTGGTTGCAAAGTGTTGTATGAAGGTGAGGCTCTGGGAAATCAATTACGGTGGTACAAAGCCATTTGGAAATTTAAATGCCTCTCAAGTATTTCATTTTCCTGTGGTTGGTTCTTAGGAATAAGATGCTCATTTGAGATATCCTTAAGAAGAGATGTAGATTTGGTCCTAGAAAGTGTTATCTATGTAAAGAAAATCAGGAGAGTATGTATCATCTACTTGTATTATGTTCATATCTAGTACAAGTTTGGAAGGAGGTGGCCATGTTGACTAGATTAAAAGATGTATGGAGGGGGACTTCATTGGCTGCATGAGTTATTGGTGTGATATTGCCAATATGAATTTCTTCATATGTGTACCTCTCATTATTGCATAGGACATTTGGCATGTAAGGAATTCCAACCTATTTGACAAAAAACATATTCCAACTATTCAAAGTGCAACTCAAGATTTCAATATTCTCATTTTTTTAAGAAAGAAAAAATCTCAAAGCCTCTTAGATAGGTTGTAACAGAACTAGAGGTGGATAGGTAAAGCCTAGGCTTATTTTGATGGTGTTGTACAAGGTGATCTCCATATTAGTATTATAGGCGATGTCTTATACTTGAGGGACACTCGTTTCTTAAATTTTAAATCTAGGTTATGAAGAAGAACAAATAATTATGTACAGAATTGACGGCTCTAAAGTTAATCCTCAAGCTCGCACTTAGAAAAGGTGTACAAAAAACTCAAATATTTTGGGATTCCATGGTAGTTATCAATTAGATACAAGGGACTTACACATTACAAAATTACTTTGTTAGCCCTATCTTTGAGTAGATCAAATATTTTGGATTTATTTTCGATCAAATTTGTTTTAATAATGTCTAAAAGGAAAGGAATGAGTTGGCTTATAAGCTCTCCAAGGCCAGCTTATCTTTTGATGTAGGTCAATAGCATGTATGGGTATTTGAGGATGGACAATCCTCAAACCATGATCATCATCATTTTCCTTGATTCTCCCTAATGAGGAGTCTATGTTTTTGTAGCTCATTTTGTTGTATCATTAGACATCTATTGAGAACTCTAACTAGATATATGTTGGGCATATGTATAAATTGTGTGTGCTCACTATTTATGACTGCCTTTACGATTTTTAGTGATATATGCTTAAACCTATAGGTTGATATAGTTAGAACTATATTAAGGTTACCTTCTTTTTGGTATTTATTTATTTATTTTGTGAGTAGGGGAATCGACAACTGGGGACTGGGCTGGTACTCGCGTGACACAGGGTCCAGGGATCCAGTTTTGCCACCATTATACCTCTATGTGCCACACAACCGCTCGTAAGCATGGGACACAAGTAAGCTCGGGTGTGATTTGAACTTGTGACCTCATTTACAACATGTGACTTCATATCAAGCGAATCGCCAATGAACCACACACATGCGGGCTTTGGGTATGTATTTATTGTCTCATTGAAAGAGGTAATTAAAGTGGGTGGGATTGAGCAGTGGTTTGAATGTCGAGATGATGATGAAGACTTCTAAGACATGCTTCAAAGCACATTAGAAATTCAATTTTTTATTTTTAATGAAATTTCGATTTTTTTTTGAAGAAAAAAAAGATAAATTAGTAGCCAATACAAAATGAAATTATGAGAAATAGTAGATTGATATCGTCTTAGACTTTCAAAAAAAAATTAATCTAACAAAACCGTATCTTTCAATGGAGTAAAAGACATGTTGGTTAAGTCCATGTCAGAAATAATATCCAACCTTCGGGTCTTTGATATGTTTTCAACAACTAGACGTCTGTAATGTTGATAGGAGATAAGGTTATATTTGTCAAACACACTAACTCACATCAATACGGATTTTTCTCCATTGATTTGTTCTAAGATGGATAAAAAGTTATTGCAGTTACAGTCCATCGTTTCCTGGCAGAGCTTTGAATCAAAAAACAAAAGAGAAAACAATTAATTGATCTATCATCTTGTTTACGATATTGGGCGGTTTTAAAATTATTAAAAACACAAAAACAAAATTAACTTCCGACCTGCCGGATTCGAACCAGCGACCTAAGGATTACAACGAGGACTTTTAATCCGACTACAGTCCTCAGCTCTACCAACTGAGCTAAGGTCGGGCTGAGTACTGGGTCCATAGTAACTTCTCTAATAGTATTGTACACCTCTTAATTACACAACGCACAACGGGAAGTATAATAATTTTTATACAAGAACAAAATATATTTTTACTCCGTAGCTGTCTTCATAACCATGTCTTTGGTTTCTAAGCAGGTCTGTTTCTGAAAAATTTCTCGTTGATTTTCATTTACGAATTTATTGTTTCACATAAAGGAAAATTATTAATCAATATTGTAATTGTTTTTTTTTTCATCTAACAACTCAACCTTTTTTTATTTATATTTTTAATATATTTGTATTAAGAACACTTCCTTTTTAATTTCTTTAATAAAAATAATACAAATAAAATATAATTTTATTTATAACAAAAATCCAATAACTCTTCATAACATTCACAATTTCCTTTTTCCTTTTTGAGGCTTCTAATATGAATTCTAAGAGGAAGAGACTTTAGTTTCAAACCAATTAAGAGTAAGTCTAATTTTAAATGGCAACAGTAAGTTTTAATATGCTTTCTGAAAATGTCTTATGTCATTAGACATCATGACTTTTAAAAATGTCTTCTATATTTAGACATTATTATTTAACAATAAATATATAAGATTAGATATTATGATTTTTTTAAGTGAACTAACTGAAAAAAATGTTTCATTGTCATTGAAATACAGTATTTTTAAAATGTCTTATTTATTTAAACGTTATGATTTTTAACAAAATGAGATATTATAACTTTTTTTTGAAATACAATAATTTTAAAAATTAACAGAATTCTTTTATGTTATTTATTATCTTTTATATCATATTGTTAATTAATTTTATTGGTTTATAATTATTGTTACTTATTATTAGATGATTTTACTTCGAGAAGCCAAGTGCTCTACAATTTATTATTGGGGAGATGTTGCCACATAAGGTAATACGATTATTTACATTACAAAAATAAAAAACAATAAAAAATTTCATGTTAAATCATAAAATAAAAAGTTAAAACCAAATAAAAATAATAATAAAAGCACCCACAAAGATCAAATTTCTCCATGTTTAAATTTAAATTAGCTCATAGACAATTTTTTTAAGGAAGTGTATTTTTAACTATGTTCTTTTATTTTTAATTATGGTTTGAATTTTTGGTTAAACCATTGAGAGATGGACGAAAATGTTGCATTACAAAATATTAATAACATTAAAAATATTGTTACTTCTAATTGTAAAGAGAAAATGTGGTGTGAGAAACATTTAGAGGCTAAAAGAAAGTTAAAGGATTATAAGGAGGTCATCAACCCTACTCTAGAAGATCAAAAGTATCTCTTTGTTTTAACTAACTCAAAGAAAAAAATTAATATAGCCAAGATAAGAATGAACTCTCATGAGTTCTTATAACACCATGGGTAAACATGTCAAACTTATAGTAAACCAAAGACCATGGGTAAACATGTCAAACTTATAGTAAACCAAAGTTTGGTCTCAGTGGATATTAACAATCATCATCATTATTGATGGAAAATATTTGTCATATTACATTTAAGGTGTTCAAGGTGCAAAGTTAAATGTAAGCTTTTTTAATTCTAGGCAATGCGCAACCTTCAATGTAGGCTCTCTTCATTGTAGTCAATGTGGGACATTAGATGTAGGCTTTCTTAATTGTAAGTAATGCAACAATTAATGTGATTTTTTAAAATTAAGATCTTAAAGATAGTTAGTATAATATTACATTTGAAATTTTTAGAAATATTGTGAGTAAATTTCATCTAAAATCAAAATAAACACGAAAGTAGTTAATGCAGTTTGTCATATACACAAATAAAAATTTGATTATACTAAATCAAAACAAAGACTAAATTAGTTAATGAGTTATGTCATTTAACTAAACTATAAATCAGCATAGATCAATCTTAAAAGGGGATCCACTAACGGGGATCAAGTCTCTTAGGTGCAAACCTCTTTTTAGAGTGTAAAAGTTGATGAAGTGTTTTAATTTATCTAATTTGTGTAGTTATATGTGTGTTTGTGTGTGTTGTTGTAAATGTTTTAAATCTAATTTGAGAGGAGATCTTATTTTTTAGAATATTTTATTATTCTTTTAAAGGACACATGTCAACTCTGAGATGAACATAAATAAAGTTACACATCTCCCCTACTTGGCTCTAGAATGTGCCTCTTAGAGGCAACAAAATTTTGATTTTAATATTCTTTTAAGATATAATATAGTCTATATGGCCTTCGACCCATTATCATTGCTTTTGATTTATATAGAAAAAAAAACTATTTCCTCACAAGCCCTCTTTTGAGTGCAATGCTTCCATTTTCTTTTTTCAACTCTCCTCAACTTTATAGGGAATATTGAGTGAGGAAGCCATTATGGCCCACTTCCAATCAACAACTTCTTTTGTAGTTATTTTGTTATTCAATGGTTGGTTTTGTTTTTCAAGTACCTCTACTACTTCTATCAAGTGAGCTTGCCACTAAGAATCTTTTTGTGTTCATGCTTGCTTGACATAAAGGACTGGTTCCTATAACTAATCATCCTAATGGATTTTTGTCAAAATGTTCAATAGTTATTTGTGCTCAAACAATTGTATTCAATAAGGATCCTCTAAAATAGACCCAAGCTTAATGTTGCCATAGCATCTACATTTAATCAAAAACATTGCTATGTTCCGATCCTTTTTTATCTATATATTTAATGTTCTTATCAAAACTTATCAGCAATTACAAGAACATTACCCCTTCATAACTCTTGTTTATAAAAACAATTTAAGTTATAAAACAAATCCAAAGATACATAAATTTTAAGTCTATTGAACTTATTATACTTAAAAATAAAATAATAAAGTTTATTTAGATATTTAAATCTCATCTTCTTAAAAAAGAATTATATTCTTAACTAAGTATATTTTATTAAAACCGAATCTTTTATTAGAACATTGTTTTTGTAGTTTGAAAATGCATAGAAGTAGTACACTTCGTTGGTATGGAATTGAAAACCACTGTGAAGAGAGTCTGATTAGTGTTTGCAAGGTCTTACCCCAATGGTCGTGCTATATGTCCTTTTGCAAACATGTGCCAAGCACATCAAGAAGGGAATCCTGCCCACGATTGCCATGAGAGATTCAACATATTCGAAATCTGCAAGTCTGATATTTAGTGGTTGTATTGGGATAATAAATTTGGAAAATGTTTAAATGAAATCAACTAGAATGGATATTAAAAAAAACTTACCATAATGTTATATATATATATATTATTTTTGAATTGATATATCTTTGAAAAACTATTGTTATTTAAGAGATATGTTTACATACAAAGGAAATTACTATTGTAACTATTGTTATAACCATTATTTAAAACTAACGACAATTGATATAAATAATCAACAGCTACATACTCATGTTGAAGCTACGCAGAGAAGGTACTTCTTCTAGATAAAAGCTTTATTAGTGTGATATGAGGGTTGTGGAAGATAGAAAGTATAAAATGTCTACTAAAAAATCCTATTACCAACTTATCAAAAGATCCTAACCCTTCAACCTCAAAACTATGTTGCAAATGCTCTTAGCTCCAATTTAAAAGATGTCTATAACTCTAAAAATATATTTATCATTGAATATCTACACTACACAAACTTTAAATCTGAAACTAATGAGGTTATTTCACCTTAATAGATTAACAAGAAATGTATGCCACAAAACCATTCCCCTCTACCATTAGAAATAAGGGAAACCTCACTTGTTAGAATGTCAAGGTTGGATAATCTTGATACCTTCAATTTTTATGCCTACATTAAAAAACAAAGATTCCTCATTTTGATTGATCTTCTTAGTATCTACTAAGAATTTTTTACAAGGAATACGTTAAGCAGTTGGGATTCTATCTAGATGCATGTGAATTCTTCCACATTAACATATTCAAGGTATTGTAAGGACTAAACTGTACTCAGACAAATCTATTTTGTAGTGGTTTAAATAGAAATTCTCTTTGATATTTGATGGGATTATTCTAGGACCTAAGAAAAATAGAGGCTCTAAGCAAATTAATCCATGTCATTTAGATAATTAAAAATATAAAGCACTTTTTTTAGTTTGTAGTTTGAGTTAGAAATTAGAAACAGACTAGTACTCAATAGTCTAAGAAATGGTCCTTCTTCAAGAAAAACATGTTGAACCATAATTCAACACTTCCATACACTATGTTACGAATGAATTTCAATGCTTTCTCTTAGACCTCCTCTTCATGATCTAAAACATATATTAAAAGCCTTGAATTTAGATGCAAATGACCTTTTAAGTATCTATTTTGTACTACGTTAGGATATATCTGTATGGTTCACGAACATAAAAGTTTGTGAGGTCCTAATATAACATATGGATTAGTAATCTAGGAACACAATTGCATAGTACCTTTATAAATGAAATTGGTCACAATATTTATACGACTAGTTTAGAAGATATGTACGTCTAATCATAATTTAAACTCCAATTATTCACACATGTATTGGTCTAACTAGTTGAATGCTTAGTCAACCATCTAGTTAGTCTCCTAGGAAACTCCTTAGTTTCCCACTCAATAAACCTTCTAGTTGAAGGCTCCTAGATGACTATCGATTGTCAAGTTTTGCTTCACTATCTCCATAAGATCCAAAGGTGTGACGAACCTACAAATCATGTACTAGAGCTTGGTGTAGAGACATATGACCTAGTAGAAACATGTTCACTAGGATGGTTAAAAGTGAAATATGATGTGAGAATCACCATAAATGTAAAGTCAAGTTTACTATTAATCTTGAGTATGTTGATGAAGTATAATGTAAAATATAGCAACTTATCATGCATGTGTAGTGATATTTGGAAGTCCCTATTTATGGGATAAGGATGCAACCTTCTATAGGAAAAAACAAATATCACTTAGTCAAAGATTTTAAGACCTGCCTGATCAAAGAAAATAGGGGGAGAAACAAAATATCTTTAATAACAACAAAATAAGGGTAAACATGAATATTGATTAAACCAAACAAGAACCAAATAGGCTTCATATTTGATGGAATGAGGGATGTGGAAAAATAGTGGGGGCCATGTGGCTCCATCTTCTAAACTGTTAAGCTTTTGGAGACCAAAACCCTCCCAGTGGATTTCTTTCAAATGGTTTTTTACATGTTAATAGCATTAAAATTTCCATATAGAACTTTGTCATAGTCTACATGCATTACCTTGGAAAAATATTTAAAATTGCTAAGTAAAATTGCATACAAAGTTAAGAATGCAATGGAAAGGAGGTAATACATATGCATTATGCGCACCACATGGAATAGAAAGGAATAAGTACTAAGGAATAAGTAGTGGAAGAGGAGATGCAAATATTTGGAGTGTTTCTTTCAAAAGGTTTGTGTTTTCCTATTAATGGAATTAAAATTTCCATATAGAAATTTGTCATAGTCTACATGCATTACCTTGGAAAATTATTTAAAATTGCTAAGGAAAAGTGTATACAAAGCTAAGAATTCAATGGAAGAGAGGTAATATATATGCATTATGCACACCACGTGGAATAGAAAGGAATAGGTACTAAGGCATAAGGAAAGGGAATAAGGCATAAGAAACAGAAGAGGAGATGCAAATATTTGGAGTGTGCAATGGCAAGGATATGTGAGGATCTTAGGTAGTTTCAAAATATAAAGCGATGCTAAATCAATGACCAATATCAATTGTAGAACCTCAACCCATATGTGTTTAACATGACTTGGAATCACATGGTTGAAAAGTAAACTTGCCACATTCTCTCTCCTTATTGATTGCACAACTCAAAAACTAGTTTTGTAAGCCAAATTGGAGGATACATAAATCACTTACCACTCCATCAGTAGTATTAACAAATGAATTCTAATTCCATCTCAACTTTCCACATGGAAAAAATGAAAATTATTATACAATATTGTTTAATGCATTTGAAACCTAATGCCCATGAAAGTTGGATTAATGACTTTTAATGTTATCATCCTTTAATATATGGGACAAGTGTACAACTCACCATGCAGTAAGAAAATCATTAAAAAAAATATCCCTTCGCAAAATACAACCATGGAGTAAGAATACACAAATACTCTATAAAAAACCCAATTGCTACCATATTTTTTTACATCATATCAAAATAAGAGGTCATGTCAAATATAAGTAACAACTTCATTAAGGCATGCGTTGATGTGAAACTGACAATACTAATTCACTTCAGGAATTGTTACATTAATTAATTATGATTCATTCTATTGTTTCGTACAAGATAGTAAATACTTTAAGAGACTACTTAATAGTTTCATCATGTCATGGTTATTCCTTAGTGCATTC
>LPNX010722442.1:0-129733 GCA_001517045.1 Pseudotsuga menziesii | reverse complement strand
ATATATATATATATATATATATATATCAAATAAAATAGAAATGAAATACATAAGATGCATAGATAAGAAAAAGACACCAAGTATACGTGGTTCACCCCATCTAGGGGCTACATCACCAAAATTTGTTAATCTTTTTATTAATTTGTTCTTCAAGAATATTACAAATATGCAGTACATTCGCTGTAATTTACTTTCTTTTTCTCTAAATATTTTTACAAAGAACGTTCCCAAAACTCATCGCATGGATTTCCTTTTTAATTATGGACTAATATTACACCTTCTTTTCTCTTAAACTATCAAAATTATAAATATTATAGAAGTTTATATTTAACAACTTACTTTATTTTTCTCTAAACCTCTTTACAAAGAACATTTATGAATCTTATCGAATGACTTACCTTTTTAATTATAGACCAATAAATATGCAATATACTCACTTAATAACTCAAAATCGAGTTGCAATGAGTAGAAGACATAACCTACAACATTAATGTTCTATGTAGACAAAAGAATAAGTGTGTTTGATGTCTTCTATCCTCCACAACCACAAATATAGACTACGCCATTACTCTTGCATTAGTCATGAATAACTTGCATAGGTATATGTAATCTATGTTTTATTAACTCTAGATATATGATTAAACTGTTTCACAATAAAAAAATTCTATACAAATTCACTTAACTAAAAATATACACTTTTACCTATTTCATTCATAATGGAGAATAGAACCTGGACTAGGCCAGTATTCCTCTATCAAGAATGCAAAATGTATATTTATTTTAATTGTTGTTACTATTGCTAGTATCATGGTAAAAAAAAGGGTAAGGATTGATACCCTTCATTGTCATCATTCTGAACACAGACATATTATCAAAAGTATCAAGAAAATGAGCCATAAGCTTCAACGTGTGGCTAATCCTTTATGGGATTATTATTAGTACATAAATATACCAGAATATACACAATATGTAAGAAGGCTATGACCTTTCTTCCTAACTACAGGATATTTCCAAAACAAAACTCTATGGAAACAATGGTGTGTCCTATCCTTCCTCCCATGAAGGTAAGCATAAAAAGAAGAGAACCTTAAAGTTCACAGAAGTATGATAGAATCGATTCTCTTAATAGAAATATTCATTCTCAATCTACAGAGAGAATTATTGCTCACAATACTCCTTAACCGGTACATCTCATGTGTCTCGGGTGAGATAATAAGAAGATCTATAAATAAGATGTATTTTAAAAGGTCGATCTCCTACTTGAAGTTGTTCTTTAGATTGTGCAATAGAAATTTATTGTAAAACTGTGTTCCTTTAAATAATTTGTGTTCTATAATAAATGTATTAATATAGAAGGAGTGTTTTGTGGGGAAAAGGTAAAATTCTCTTCAAATAAATACAACACAAAGCTGAAGTTTAGAGAAGGGTTTTCTAAATAACTACCTAGTGAATATAGAGCTTCTTTCTCTCTTCACCATTCATACTTTATGTATTGTGTAAGTCGTATGTTAAGAAACATAGGAGCCTCCTTGCACTATAATGAAGCTACTCTAAACTCTGTACTATAAACAAATCAATACTGATAAAAATCACATGTAATTAAGAAAATGGCTAAACAATTAAATGCCAGAAGTAATAAATCGATTCTTGGCTTTGTATAGAGGTTGCTACTTTGTTAAGTTGGCATTATTTTTACCTGGCATAGAGTGGTTGTTTCCTTAGTGGCATAATAATCCATGAAAGAGAAAAATTTCCGTGTGGGTCGGTTCTCCTCTTCAACTCGTAAGGCATCCAAATCATAAGCATAACATCGCAAAACCTAGGAAGGAATGAGGTACTTCCACCCTTTTTCTCCTTCAGCGTGATCTTCACTTAAGATGGCCTGTAACATTTATGGCTAGACAATGTCTCCCTCTCTCTCGTCAAGTCATAACATCTCCCTTCTGTTTTTGTTTCCTTCAAGAAGATGAGAAAAATTATCCCTTCCCCAAGGATTGCATCCTTCATTGGGCCTTCTTTCTCCCATCCATCATCGTGCACACACACACACACCACCTTCTTCCTTTCAAGTGCAATATTTTTAGTTATTGTAACTACCTCCAAATATTTTACCCTAATTGAACAATAATTGCATATAAAAATATCATTTTCCCTCATATAGTTCTCAACCTTTATTTATAAACTCTCAATATTTTTCCCTTTTAATTGTGGTGACTACAGTATAGCTTAACTAAAATATTTTAATAATATTTCCTTTGGGCACCCTTCGTCGAAGCTGGAATAATTATTTAGCTTTAGTTGCAGTGCTTTTATCATGGATGTTACATACTCCCCCCCTTAAAGGTACATCATCCTCAGTGTTGGAATTTTTCAAGATTTTGTCTTCAACCTATGTTTGCTCTTGAACATATCAAAAGTTTTCTTTCATAACCTGTGTTTTTTCACAAGCACTACAGTTATTTCCACGATTTATCGTAAACAATATGCACCTATATGATTCTTTTAAAATCAAGAAAATAGTATTTGCTTTTGCAACATGTTGTTATTGTTGTCCATGATAAGTTTTAAAGATTAAATTTTCCCTCAAAATGTACTTGCATTATATGTTATTTATACATAAGATATATATAACATCCATAATTTTAAAACAAATCATTAAGGTATTTTCATTTCTTAGCACACAACTTGCCATTTTATCATCAACATCTATACATTATGTATATAAATATCTTTCTCAAGTACATTTAATCATTTTCACGTTGCAGTGCATCCTAAGTCACTCATATAACATTAATATAACATATCCATTATCATAACGTTATCATATAATTTGAAATATTTAAGAATTGAAACCAATTATCAATGCACATAACAACAATTCTTTTATCACATTTTCCACTCGAGGATTCACCTCCTATATAACTTTGCAACCCATGTTTCATCATTTATCATATCATGGTGCAAAAAATGCAAAAAATCACACACACATACCTTTTGTATGACATTGATGTTCCAAGCACTTATTGGCTGAAATATTATTTCAAAATATTTGGCATGCATATATACATGAGGGTCATCTCCTCACGGAACCACAAGTTCACGTGCAGTCATATTCAACCTGTATGTATAATATTTATCTGATATAAGTATGATACTCCTCATCAGCTTTTTATAGCTCTCGATCGTATCTCCTATATAGAATATGAAATCCCACATATCTCTGATTCTAAAATCTTAACATCACAAAAGATATCACTACATAACCTAATACCTCACTTGGGTGTACTCTGGTACTTCTACTTAAGGGCCTAACACCTCCTCTAGGTGCTCACTGATATCTCTTTGCCTAGGAATTTAATATCATAGATTTCTCAACAGATTCTAACACCTCACGAAGGTGCTCACTGGAAACTTTGTACTAACTTATCAAAAATTGCAGATGCTTCAGAGCTTAACACCTCCTCTCGGTGCTCACTCGTAGCTCTTTTTCCTAAGAATTTAATATCATAGAGAGCTCAATAGATTCTAACACCTCACAAGGGTGCTCACTGGAAACTTTGTACTAACTTATCAAAAATTGCATATGCTTCAGAGCTTAACACCTCCTCTTGGTGCTCACTGGTAGCTCTTTTTCCTAGGACTTTAATATCATAGATCACTCAACAGAGTCTAACACCTCACAAGGGTGTTCACTGGCAACTCTGTACTAACTTAACAAAAAATTTAGATCCTAACACCTCTCTATGGTGCTCCATAACAACTCTACTTAATTCATAATTTTTTCCAAATTTAGAAGTTTTTCCTTTGCTCAACAAATATTTTGTGCTTAATTCGTGTTAATATTTTAATTTGTTTATTTTGAAATTTAAGTCTTAGTTTCAAGTCTTATTACTTCTTTCAATTATGCATAATGAGACTAAACACTTTAGGTGCTCCAGATCCCAACAATCGCAACACCAAACCAATTTTCTACTTCATTTTCATTAATTGGTTCTGCTTAGTGTGGAAAAGTTTCTCATAAGTTTAAGAGCCTTATAACCCACGGCGTCCCCCATGGTCAGCCCAAAATTTTCATTACTCTTTATCTAATTAGTCTTTAGTTGTATTAAGTCCAATCTTCTTATTGCAAATTTTATATATATTCATATTCAGTTCTTCAGTTATGGTATTTTGGTATTTCCATAGTTCATTACATGCATTAATCTCAAAATGTTGATAGTTACAACAACATATATTTCAAAAGAAATATTGAATGCATGAAAGATCGTAATCATCATTGAGCATACACAACGATCCAAAGCCTACCAGCTCTACTTCAAACCAACTTTTTAGTAATTCTGAACATTCTTGATGTTCCAGATTCCACCGACTCAACATCATATCAACATGGTAACTCAATAACCCTAGTGTTCCAGAGCTTACTTGCTTAACATCAAAACATGTTTGTCTAAGTCTTTCAAGACTTAATTAAGAACATTATACTTTCAATATTTTTAAACAACACATTATCGCTTGACACAGCTTGATACTTCTAGTATCTATGTATGTACAAACCATTTTAACAAATTCTATTATTTAATTGCGTTATCACAGATATATCATTTGCAAAACTGATAATTCTTATAACAATACAATTACCATATTCAAGTACTTCAGTAGAAATTTTCCAAAACTTCTAACAAAACACACTCTCAGCATATCAAGTTATCTAAACTATGGTTTACCATAAATGCAATTGATTAACTTATGATAACATCTTGCTAACATTTCATAATATTCAATGAATCACATTGATTCTAGATGTTACCTTTTTTCCATTGCGGGATTTATCTTTCAATTCCCATTTGATGATGCGTTTTACAACCATGAGTACCTACACTTTGTACTCACAATTCCTTTCCAAATATTATTTGCATCATAAAATCATAAAGACAATTATAAAATATAATAGCAAGTTATTATTTTGAATTCCATAAACTCTTGATACATCAAGATATTCTTTTTCCCAATGCATTACTTTCTCAACAACTTAATCATAACTACACTTGCATGAACCTTTACTGATGTGCACCTTAATCAAAACTTTCTATAAACTTGAATTTACATCATTAAACTTTTAGTGCTGCCACTACTTTAATTTATCGTGCCTTCTCTTCATCATCCTTGACCTGGTATATTAACACCATGCAATTAAACTTTTTAGTATATTTTCAATAATCATAGGTAAATTTGCATGATAAGCAACAGTGTGCATGCAAAAATACCATATGCATATTTCTGTAGTACAACAATTTAAGTTAGTGTTAAACATAGTAATACATCTCTTTCCTCATTTGCGTATTTTACATTTTAATGCAATCAAGCCTTCCCATCATCTTTTCTTCATGGATTTCAATTTATGTTCACTAGCTTAACTTATTTTTTCCATAATATGAAGGATAATAAAAGAAATTATTGTTGTAGTAATTTGCTTATTGCAAGCGAGCCCATTAGATCCAAGTGTTGACAACCTGCTCTTATACCATTTGTAAAAAACCCAATTCCTGCCATTTTTTAGTTCATGTCAAATATAAGTAACAACTCCATTAAGGCATGTGTTAATGTGAGACCGACAATACTAATTTACTTCAAGAATTGTTACATTACTTAATTAAGAGACTACTTAACAGTTCCATAACATCATGGTTATTCTATAGTGCATTCAAACCTTGTTCGCATTCATGAAATTATACATCAATAAGTAAGCTTATTCATAAAGCAAATAATAACTGAGTTGACACTTAAATAGAAAAGATTATATATATATATATATATATATATATCAAATATCAAATAAAATAGAAATGAAATACATAAGATGCACAAATAAGAGAAAGACACCAAATATACATGGTTCACCCCATCAAGGGGATACATCCACCAAAATTTGTTAATTGTTTTATTAATTTATTCTTCAAGAAGATTACAAATCTGTAGTACATTCGCTGCCATTTACTTCCTTTTTCTCTAAATATTTTTAGAAAGAACATTTCCAGAACTCATCGCAGGGCTTTCCTTTTTAATTGTGGACTAATACTATATATTATTTTCTCTTAAACTATTCAATTAAAGATTATAATGTCTATATTTAACAACTTACTTTCTTTTTCTCTAAACCTCTTTACAAAGAACATTTCCAAATCTTATCGGACTATTTACCTTTTTAATTATAGACCAATAAATACACAATCTAAGTTCACTTTATTACTCAAAATTGAGTTGCAATGACTAGAAGACATAACCTACAACATTAGTGTTCTATGTAGACAAAAGAATAAGTGTGTTTGAGTTCTCTTATCCTCCACAACCACAAATACAGACTACGTCATTACTCTTCAATTAGTCATGAATAACTTGCATAGATATCTGTAATCTATGTTGTATTAACTCTCCAAATAGGATTAAACCATTTCACAATCAAACAATTTTGTACAAATTCATTTAAGTAAAAACATACACTTTACCTATTTCATTTATAATGGAGAATAAAACCTGGACTACTTCCTCCATCAAGAATGCAAAATGTATGTTTATTTTAACTGTTGATTACTACTGCTAGTATCATGGTAAGAAAAGGGGTAAGGATTTATACCCTTCATTGTCATCATTCTGAACATAGACATATTATCAAAAGTATCAAGAGAAGGAACCATAAGCTTCAACGTGTGGCTGAGCCTTTATGGGATTATTATTAGTATAGAAATATATCATAATATACACAACATGCAAGAAGGATATGACCTTTCTTCCTAACTACGGGAGATTTGCAAAACAAAACCATATGAAAACAAAGTTGTGCCCTATCCTTCCTCCCATGAAGGTAAGCATAAAAAGAAGATAACCTTAAAGTTCATAGAAGTATGATCGAATTGATTCTCTTAATAGAAATCGTCATTCTCAATCTACAGAGAGAATGATTGCTCACAATACTCCTTAACCGGTACATCCAGTGCGTCTTGGGTGAGATAATAAGAAGACTAGTAAACAAGATGTAAGGCATCCAAAACATAATAATAACATCGCAAAACTGAGGGAGGAATGAGGTACTTCCGCCCTTTTTCTCCTTCAGTGGGATCTGATCTTCACTTAAGATGGCTTGTAACATTTATGGCTAGTCAACGTCTCCCTCTCTCTCCTCAAGTCATTAAATCTTCCTTCTATTTTTTTTTCCTTCAAGAAGATAAGAAAATCTCCCTTCCCTAAGGATTGCATCCTTCACTAAGCCTTCTTTATCCCATCCATCACTGTGCACACACACCACCTTCTTCCTTTCGAGTGCAAGATTTTTAGTTATTGTAACTACCTCCAAATATTTTACCCTAACTGAACAATAATCGTATATAAAAATATCATTTTGCCTCATATAGTTCTCAACCTTTATTTATAAACTCTCAAGGCTTTTCTCTTTTAATTTCGGTGACTACAATATAGCTTAACTAAAATATTTTAATGATATTTCTTTTGGTCAGTCTTTGTTGAGGCTGGAATAATTATTTAACTTTACTTGCACTGCTTTTATCGTGGATGTTACATAATCTACATGAGGGTGTAAAGCTCCAGTTGTAATAATTTCTAAGCATAAACAAAATCCAAAGTCTATTTCTTGTTCCTTTTCTTAAATGTGTTTCCAAGATAAAATATATGTATTATTATTGCATTTATAATTATTCTCTTCAACATTGTTTTCTACACTTAATTCTAGTCTACAAATTCTATACAATCAAAGTGAATCCACATTGAAATAGACAAAAAAAGATAAGTACTTTAATTTCCATTATTTTACTTACAACCCATGCTACTGAGTCAACTCAACCATAGGTTGAGTGATTATGGATCACAAATGGATTTTTTCAACTTACAAACCAACTTCTTCTTTCCCTTCACTATAAAACCTTTTGTTTGTTTCATGTAGTTTTCTTATTCAAGATTCTAATGTAGGAATGGTGTCTTCACATCCATCTAATCTACTTCAATATCAAATACATCAATGATATACAAAATAAATTTAATGGAAGTTAACCTAACAACAGGAAAAAAATCTTCACCAAAATCAATTCCCTCCACATAGGAATATACCTTTGCTACTGTGTGAGCTTTGTAATTCGACATTTTACCTTTTGCAATAAACCTCTTCTTGAAACATATTTATTACAAATAGGTTTTCATATAGTAAGAAAATTGACCAAATCTCATGCCTCCATTTTTTCAAGCTTGGAGTTCTTCGATAGTTTACTTTCTTTTGAATGAACAATCTCCGTAATAGTCTGATGACCATTGTCAATGATAGATAAAACAAGCATAACAAAAAACAAGTGGACTATACTTTTATCTTTTCATTCTATCCTAAACCTTTATCCTCAATACTAGGATATGCCAATAACATTCTACACTCTTTTACAATGTATCTTAAATAAGAAAAAGGTAGAGAGAGATGAGCAATAATGAGAGAGAGAAAAAGAATATTACGGTATTTTTGTGATAACTTTTGATCTCAAAATCGGATTGAGGCACTCTTGGTACCGATGTAAAGGTCTCGTTGAGGGATACAACTTTTGTGTTTTGATCTTTGCAATATTCCTCACGGTTTGGCTGGGGCATGCATTTTTGTAAATCCAGGCATGAGGAATCTCAAAAAGCATCTTTGAAAGCATATTTGAGAAGATTCTTTAAAACATTCTTTTCACAAAGCATCTTTGAAAATATGCTTTTCGAGATTCCTTATGCCCATATTTATAAAAATACACGCCCTGACAAAACCGTGAAGAATCTTGCAAAGCTTGAAACACAAAAGTTGTATCCCTTGACAAGACCTTTCCAACGGTACCAAGAATGAGCCAATCAGACTTTATGATCAAATTTTATCACAAACATACCTTGATATTCTCTTTTTCTCTCTCATTTTTGCTTATCTCTCTCTACCTTTTTCTTATTTATGATACATTTTGGGCTTTGTAATTCCTTATTGAAATTCTTCTTCTTATGGTTCATCTTCTTTTGTTGATTCAAATTATGTATCCTCCAAACCATACAACACTTTATGTGGTATGTATTCTCTTGGTTGTTCTTCCTATATGGGACAATTTTCAACCTCTCTAAAGATTATAGCCTGGGTATAAATATCCTTCTTTGTTACTAAGTTTCGGTGCTTATGCCCTTTTATACCATCATTATAACCAATAAAGATGCAATTTTCTACTTTATTATATAAATAATTTATTTTCTCTTTCAGAACATGCACATAATCACCACTACAAAAAACTATGAGATGTTCAAAGATGTTTTCTTACCATGTCCTTCCTCATATGGATCATTATCAACCAGCATTGATGTAGGTGATCAATTCTCTAGGTAACATGCAGTATCCACTGCCTCTACCCAAAATCCTATGCTAACCATGCACCTCTAAGAATTCTCCTTTGATTTTACATCAATTTATTGTTAATTGTTTTCACAAATTCATTAGTTTGAGGAGTGTATTGAGTCATATTTTCATTTCTATTCTATATTTTTAACAAAAACCTTCAAATTCATTTCAACAAAACTATCTCTCATTATCTATTGTTAACACCTTTATCTCCCTTTATATATGGTTTTCCATAATATCCTTGAACTATTTGAATTTACCAAAAACCTCATTTTTTGGGAGGAAATATATCCATATATTTCTTGAGAAACCACCTATAAATGGCACATAATTTATAGACTTACCCAATGATAGAACATGCATAGTTCTAAATGCATCACTATGTATCAATTGGAGAATCCTTTCTGTTGTTTTAGCACCATTAGGGAATTTCACTTGATTATGTTAACCATAAACAATTTTTTCACAAAAATCGAAATCTAAGTAGCAATCAAAACTTCCTTCAACCATACCATTATTTTGTGATATTTGAAGGCCAGACTCTCCAATATATCCCATTTGTATGCCAAGGAATTTCATTTTCTACAAGGATCATGGGAGTCATATCTACCTTTTGGCTCACATCAAGAATAATAAAACTATTACGCCCATCAATCATAGTGCTTCCTAACAACTTTTACAATGTTCAAATCCAAATTCCCCTTAACAATATGATTCATCCTCAAACTATCTTGCATGTTTCATTTTCAAACATTCTTTCACACCTACATCACTCATCTTACTCACAGATATCAAGTTTATGGCCACCCCTAGAATATGTAGAAATCCATGAAATGCTTTAATCCTTACATCTTTGAGCATCATATTGACCCTTCCACATCCCATGATCTTTTCTCTCACATCATATCCTAAGAGGACATTTCCTCCATTATAATTTTCATATTCACAAAACCATTCCCTATGGGGAGGCATACAAAAAGAACCCAAGACAATCAACCATGCATCATGATATAAGAGTGCAATTGTAGAAGCCAAGTACACCTACCACTATATGGAAAGCACCTTCTAGTAGAATTTTTTGTGAAGGATTTTACCATTACAAGGATGGAAAAAATTATAAATAAAAAACATTTTCTAAAATCTCCATTATTGATAGAATATTTTTTGTGTAATTTTTAATGGATTTTTAATATAAGTCAAAATTATGAGCATTCAACTGTTTTTTTAAATTATTGCACTGCTAACAAAATCCTACCCCCCTAGTTCATATGACATATTTAGACATCTTGATGTGTGTTTTAGATATTAAGACCACCAATACACCATAGTTGAGATGTTCATCAGTGCTTTGTAATATATAACACATTAGGTGTTTATCGTGTGTATATATATATATATTACACGCTAGTATGTATTTCAAAAGTAAAAACACTTATGTGTATATTGACTTCCGAATTGTAAGATTTTGCAATGGTAATGATAACAATTACAATAGTGATCATGACATCATTGAAGCAAGCAATTTGTTTGTTTCCATACAAAGAACTTACATTTTAATATATTTTATTGCACCAGTACCTAAGTATGTATAAACTGCACTAGTGGGTAAATATGTATAGTGGTCCATCCGAAGACTCGATTGGATCCATCGACTATTTCCTAGTCCCAGTTGACTCTTTGGTTGGATCCTTGACTCAATCATCCCAGGGGATTAATCAATTCAATGACTTAGTCTATCACTACAAGTTCCAGCTAAGTGGACTCTTTGGTTGGATCCTCGACTCAGTCATCTGAGTGGATCAGTCGATTCCATGGCTCAGTCGACCAACATGCATGTCTGATAGTGTATGCCTGATGGATCATCATTCATTCCACATGTCAAACAACATTTTGAGCAAACAGAAGGCATTGAAAACACCATCAACATGGCAATGATGTCTCTTTATATTCTTCTAGCTCACGAATGGGAAGAAGATACATGGTCTCTTTGTAACTGAAACACGATGAGTAGTTACCCAAGCATCCTTCAGATTCTTTAAATGCTTGTAAAGTTGAATATGAAAGGGCTCACTCTCTTTGGATCTCTTTGGACCTTTCTGGAAGCTCTCTATTATCTTTTAGCTCTTTTATCTAGTTTTCACTAAGACAAGTTCCTAAAGAGAAGGCTTGAATGCTTCCTAGTGGATCGTACATTCAACCTCTATACATGTAAATGAATACTTCGACTCACTGCGTCTTTTGGCTTACATACTAGAGATATCAACCACTCATGATGAATTCTTAATACAATTGGAGTTTTCACACTTTGGATTTCTCTGTCATCAATCTTTGGATTCTACTTAATGTGAGTGAATATTGTTTAATAATCATTGTTTTTTAGTGTTTTGTTCCTCTATATTTCTATATCATTTTCTTTGTTCAATATTGCACTACTAGCTTTCACCATAATAGGGACCAACTCATTTAGTCGACTTTGTTTTCCCCCTATCGACTTCCTCAATGACAATGGAGGATCCACATGGATTGGGTGTACAGGTGGCAGTGGCATTCAGATGCGTGGGTGGAATCCACGTAGGAAAGGAAGAAATACAAATGATGTCTTGGATTACCCAAATTAAATTGGTTCATCTAGACTAGTAGATTTGAGTCATTTATTCAAAACTAAGTGCACAAAATTTAACGGATGGGACCTTAGTGAAAATGGAAAGGATTAAATAATGCTACCCAGATCATGAGATATGAACCATTTATGTAAAGGGGTATGCTTGGGCCCTAAATCTAGAACCCTTTCTCCAAACAAATGAGATTTGATTGCACATTGTTACATTACTCGATGTTAACCATTCATGTAGAGAATAAGTGATCGTACCTTATCTCGAGGGTCCTTCCATGAATGGTTGATATTTGATCATGCATGTTACATTGCCTTATATCGACCATCTACTCAAATAAGAAGTGCATGCACCTTATCCTGAGGGTCCTCACATGAATGGATAAGATTAATCAAGCATTTTTAATCGATGGATCCAGAGAGTTCACACATTTAAAGATGATAAGAACTTAAAGAAATCAGTGTTCAAACAAACATATATGATTAACTAAGGTTTAAAGGATGGGTTGATACGAGTCATTCGTGCAGTTGAACTTGAGAAGGATTTGCAACGTGTGACATTGTCGTGAATGAACAAGATTTCATTGAAAAGGTTTGGTTAATTGATCATATTCATTTTCGTAAAATGAAGGTGAAACCGGTTTAAGAAGAGGGTTCATGAGAAAATGGCCCAGATTTTATCACACAAAAATGGATCACTGGTCTAGATCTCTCGTGCGGAATTAGTAAAGTTTGCATCATGTATAGCCCATATCATTTTAGGGGATCATATTTATGGCTTGTGATGATATAAATAGTCATGATGACATGTAGGGATGAAGTCATAAAGGATTAAAAGGTAGAATCTAGGCATGACAAGTAGGATCCAGGTGGACACCAACTCTGCTACGTGTCATGCCAAATCAACATCCTACCATGACAGTGAATGATGAAGTATACAAAAAAAATGTTTAGAGCCAAAATCTTCTTTTGTCCATAACAGGAGCATTAGTAACTTACAATTTGATGAAATTTTCAATGTTTGTCTATGGTGAGGAAGAATACAATTCTTTTTTATAAAGGTGGGGGCCATTCAACTCCAATTTTCCAAAAAGAGGCAATTAAAGACGAGTGCCTAGATATTTAATAAGGGCTATGTTGGGGATAAGAAAATTACAGTGTGTTCATTGACCAAGATTGAAAGTAACCCAATAATAGTTTATCTAAATCCCAAGGGCTGTGAAGTGAATATATAAAAGTAAGCCAAAATGCACTATTTGGGATAAGATTTTTATGATTTAAGAAAAATTGGAGGAGATGAAAGTGATTAAAGATGTTGAAGTCATAAAAAATTATTCACTCGACATTTTAACTTCTCAATGAGACAGAAAAATTTTCTTAGAGAAATGTTTTCAAGATTTTCTCCATTTGTGAGATGGTAGTTTTTGCTAAAAATTCCAAGTCTGAAAAATGTGTAAAAGTTAAAAATTGGCAGTTCCAACATTTTGTATAAAAATTATAGAGAATCATATTCATAATATTATGGAAGTGGATGAGTAATCACTATCATATGGGACATAAATTCCCAATATGATATAATTTCTTCCCAAAAAACTTATCTTTTTTACCAGCTTAGGGAAGTCGAGACATGAAGCACGTGAGGAACTAGTTCTCGTGGGTAACGTGTGTGAGAAAATGTGGTAAAAAGCAATGAAATCTAAACTGATCTAGGATAAACTTAGGAAATAGTCCTAAATATTCATGCATGCAAGCCGTAAACAAAAATGAATGTCAGAAATAGTAAAATGCAGTAACAGTAAATGTAAATATGTTTTCACACACAAGAGAATAATATGCATAAAGTCTTTTTATTAATCAAATAGGTACAATACATAGGTGGAGAATACCTCTTTCAAATGGGCCCTTTTATCAGATGGTGAGTGTATTTATCAATATTCTAAACAGTTTGGTCTCCTACACAAGGTCAAAATGGTGTTGTATCTCAACCAGGTAGAAAGAGTGAGAGGTAATTACTGAGGGTTACAATCTTCTGGGAAATTTCAGTACAGTGACAGTGCTTAATAGGATCATGATGAATGAGGGCCTCCACCCTTGTATTTATAGGAATTTTGACTCATGTATGTTTTCCCATGGTTTTTATGACCCAAAGCATTGTTCTATGGTATTGCAAGTAACATTACCATAGGTTTTATGTGACCCATGGTATTTTTCTATGGTATTGGTATTTTCCCTCTTTTTTGGATGTTTTCCCCCCTTTTTCTTTTTGTTTTTTGTATTTTGGGGATTATTTTCTTATTTTTTATGGGAAATAAATATTTTTCTTCAAATGTGGTAAAAAAGATAGGCTTTTTGGTTTAGTGGAGGCCAAAACTTAGGAAAATAACTGTAAAGGTATGATGACCAAGGTAGTGAGCCAGGTGAACGAATTTGTGGTGTTAACATGGAAATTACATGCAATCATGAGAAACAGGTTAGACGCTTGAATAGTGTAGGTAATGAAAAAACTGAATCTAATGGGAACGAAAGAAGCATTGAACCAATATGGTCGAAACAATGAAAATATTGAGGATGGAGGTGTGTAGTTATATAGATGACAATGAAATAATGTTAAAGGCTTATGAGAAAAAAATTGATTGAACACTTAGCTAATATAGAGCTTGATCTTACTACAAAGGAAAATGTAGATTGAGTCGGCCTCATTCCATGATAAAGAAGGAAGGGAATGTTTAAATAATATATCACATGAAATATCTAGGCATTCCAAGATTACTATCAAGAATCACAAACATCAATACTCACCACTCATGCAGCTAGGAATTCATACTCATTTGAAGAATCTAGGAGCAACCCAAAATATCCCCAGTCAAACATCATAAAAATATATGTGGAAGATGAGATACAAGGAGAGATGAAGAAGATTAAACCACTGACTTTTGATGGTGAGAACAATAGAAGAGAATATCTTGAATCTTGGATATTGAGGATGAGAATTAAAGGAAATTTGAGGTAAAAATTTAGCCTCAAAACAAAAAAATTATTCAATATGATGATTTCAATCATAAGGGTAAATAGTTTTGGACGGAAAGAAAAAAATATTTTTTTATATTGTACTTTCAAATCATTTCCTTGTAGGTTTACTCAAATTTCAAATATGATAACTCATTGGATGCAGAATAAAATTCCACATTCAACAAGCGCTCACTTGACATACTTTTGATAGAACTTGGAGAGGAGAAAACTTGAAATACATTTAAAAAAAATGTATTTCCTTCAATGAAATACATCTTTTAATGTATTTTGAGTATTTCCTACCTGATGGTTATCAAAAATATGTCGAATGAGTAATCATTAGATGCATAATTTAATTTCACATCCAATGCGTGTTGACAATTGAAAATTGAGTAAACCTACAAAGAGATAAGTTAAAAATATGATAGAAAAGAAGTAATGTTTTCTTTTCTTACAAAAAAATAATAACTCTTATTTTATTATTTTCCTTAGGAAGCCCAGTTTAGACCTCAAACGTACTTTAATGGAAGAATCTCCAATTACATAATTTTTTCCTTAATATAGAAGGTAGAATTCTCATTTATAACTTACAAGGAAAGACTTCCATTTGGTGGGATCAATTGGTTCAATTAAAACATATTAGTGAAAAGAGGATTTCATGGAGGTAGTTTAAGGAGTACTTCCAACAAAAATACCTACCAAAACATTATTATGACAAGCAAATGGAAGAGTTCTTTGAATCAAGTTGGAAAACATGAGCAAAGAAGAATATGAAAGAAAGTTTTTACAATTGTTTACATATGTTGGATTTATCAAAGAAGAGAAGGTAAAGATACATGTGTTCATGAGTGGGTTTCCTTCATTCTATAGAGACAAAATTCAATTTTCTGAACCCAATACTCTTGAAGAGACAATATAAACATCCAAGCACATGTATGATCAGAATAAAGGAAGGAAATATTTTCAGAAGTGTTGGAGAGATAAGAAGAAAGATAAGAAATATCAGAGGAAGAAAGGAATTAAATATTTTTTCTTTATAAATCAATCAAATTCATATCAGAAAAGTAATCCAACTCATAATGGACTTAAGATGATAGATTCTCTAGGAAGAAGCACAAGGAAACAACTAAAATGTTGGAGATGTGAAGAAGACCATTTTCTTAAATAGTTTCCTTGAAGGGGAGACATAATGAGGATGGTAGGAAACATAAAGAAGTAAGTATTATGTAAAATGTGGCCAAAAACATTTCTAGAATATATGCATCATTGGATTATAGATAGGAAGAGCATCATTCCAACAAGATTGAGGTTGAAAATAATATTTCCAATAAACCTATTTCCATTATAATTTATTCAAGAGAAAGGCATAGTTATACTTATCCTAATTTGGTTGAAGAATTAAGCTAAAGAGAAGCATGAAAAATCCTATATGGTTCAACTCGCTACTAGAACTAAAAAAGAAAAACAATGTGTTAGTAAAGAGTTGTTAGGTAGATATGAATGGGATCACTACTTTTGTAGAATTGTTTTTAATAGTATCCACACAAAAAAAGGAGAATGATGCATACAATCATTACAGTAAAAAAAAATGAAAATAGAGAAATGAGAAGAATGGTTGAGAGAAAATTATACTTGAGAGAAGGATTTGGAAGTATATCTATATTGTAAACCACTTGCAATAGGGAGCAATCCTTGAATTGACTAACTACACCAGAGAATCTCTGAAAACCTCGACCATGACACTTCAGTTGGTTGTAGTTGATGGCCCGGAGCGAAGGAGGGTGCAGGATAAAAAGAAAACTAGGGCCATGGCTAGACTATCATGAGCTCTAAAACCCTTGAATGGCATGAAACCCTACCAAAAGAACCCATAACAAAAACACTCAAAAAATGAAATGAGAAGGGAAGAGGAAGTGTTTTTTTCACCCTAAATTCCCCTCTTATTTTATTATAAATTTTAATTATTTGTTTCAATAAAGGTGAGGCCATGTGGCCCTCATGTAGGGGATATTTAAATCACTAATTATTTTGTATCCTATGTTTATGAACTCATTGTTATTTTATTAATTTAATTTAATTATTATAAATTTTTATCTTATTTGGTTTTTTATTTGAATATATAATTTATATAATTATAATTATATATAAAATTATGTATGTAATAATAAGGTTTTCTTTTCACTATTATTTTTGTTTATGTCTGGAACAATAGCACTTAACTTAGAAGTTAGACATATTGGGATTTTATTTATGGCATGGTGTCTAGAAATGGAGTATCGATACAGTACCTAAGGGAAGATTGAACTTGTTATTTATTTGTAGTTATCAGCTTGACCTCCCTAACTAATAACCATGGTCTTAAGTGATATGCTTGTTACAAGAGAATGTAAAATATACGTACACCTATGCATATTATTGTGTGACCTAGTAGTATGGCATAAACCCTTACTTATGAATGTTGATGATGTGATGCAGGATCAATATGGTTAGGATGCATGGAAATTAGGGTCAAGGTTGGGAGACATCGTTTCCTAAGCCAATCGTCACATCATCACCATTACTATCACCTAATATGGTTGTTACAATGCACTCGCTAGAGGAAATCAACAAGACACTTAAGAGGATTCTAGGAGAATGTGATGCACTAGTTTTTTAGGAGGATCCCCTGCCATCAAGGGAGGGTAATCCTGAAGTGTCAATGAACTTGGACCAAGAAACTCCTCCATGGGACATTGCTAGAGAGCTATAGAAAATCAAGCTTTTAGACTTCATTAGGGCTAGTGTTGGGTAGTGTGTCGAGACATGGATAGAGGGAATGAAGAGGTGATTTTCACTAAGAAAATATACCTCCAAATGTAGATCCAAAAAATCCATTTTTCAACTTCGATATCATGCCTTTAATTGGTGGGGAAACATTAAAAAACAATTGCATCTCACTTTAGACACCATCCCATGGCAATTATTTGAAGATAGGTTATGAAGAACGTACATGCCCACATTCTTTAAAGAGGAGAAGGTAGGATCCTTTCAATCCTTAGTACATGGAAACCAAACAATGGTGGAGTATTCAAGTAAAATTTATCTATAAATTACATGGGCATTCCACTGGAACAGTTCATCACAATGGATCTTACTACTTAATTCATTGCATTAGCTTAATTCCATAGAATGATAAAATAAACTGGAACTGAAAGGAAAATAACTGGAGAAAAATATCTTATCCACACAATAAACACAATATATTCCTTAGGAAAACCCACTACAGAGAAAAAACCATCCATAAGTGAGTATTATTCCTTGCTCTTTTATTCTCCAATATGCAATGCAAATACAAAAAAAGTGGTACTCACTATGTAATTACCTCTAACAATATGGCATGCACAACTACTACAAGATCTCCCACTTCCTCTGTTATTCTCTAATATCCACTCCCTTATTCTTGCTCATTTATGGAACAATACAATAACATCATCATAATGAAACCCCTTCTCCTCCTAACGGACAGGTATTTAACATAGCTTGATAGTCGTCTAGGGTTAGTTTCAGGGTGTGCATATGCCTAAAGTCTTTATTAGGGTTAGGGTTTCAGATCCTCTAGAATGTTCTTGAAATTAAATGTGTGACTAGCTCTACATGTCCAAGGATAGAGAGTTGACATGGAATCCACTATGTACAATGGTGGTCAATTGGATAGGTCAACTTGTGGGAGAAATAACTTCTTGATACGGATTTTAATTGAGGTGACTTGCAGCTTTGGAAAGGTATATGAGTGTAGAATAACATCGATGGGATGGGAGAAATGCTAGAAAAATTTTAACCCTAAAACACATAATTTAATCCCTCAAATGAGCCTTGGAAGGTTTTGGACATCAAATCTCCAAAGAAATACCTACCCTTAAAATGGGCCCTACAAGCCAATTCATCCAATTTTCCATCTAGAAAGCACCAAAATAGACGAAAAAATATATATTGATCCATTCCAAATCATACCTCCCCATTTTGGGAGGGTTGTGGTTCCAAAAATCTCTTACTAAATGAGTGATGGAATATTTCCTCTACCTTCTCCCTAGAGTACCATTTAGCATTTTCTAGAAGTTTTCCTTTCAATCCATTATGCCAAAGGTCATGTTGACCGTGTTTAGTAGTTTTGGAATTCTTATGTAAAACTATGTCTTATGCCAACTCTTATTGATAATAAAGTGTTAAGTCCTCTATTGTAGGAAGGATATACTCCTAATATAACATGGAAGGCCCATAAAGTTTCAAATTTTCCACATTTACTATTAAGGAAATTCGCACATATTGGGGTAGACTAGATTTGTAGGCACTGTCTCCCACCTTATCTAATACCTCAAAAGGGACATACTGCAAATCCTTGATATTATTACTAGTCCCATGTAGTCTTTCCTTGTTCAGGATTAACTAAACTCTATCCCCCACTTTTACTTATTTCCCAACCCTATGTTTGTCTTGACCGACCTTGTACTTGTCATGTGACTTAATCAATGTCTCTTGTAGTTGCAAATGGATTTGCTTGATCTTATCAATGAATTTATTATCTCTTAATGCTTCACCTATGGTGTCTTCCATCATCCCCCCTTATTTTCCATATACAACATCTAGAGGTGAACGTGGCAGATATTCAAAAGAAGTTTCAAAAGGGGACCTACCAATGGAAGTGTATATTGCTCTATTATAAGAGTGCTAAATATAGATCAAATTTTCATCATAATTATTTGTATTTTTATGATTATAACCTATCAAAGGATACACCAAATTCCTATTGACTACTTATGTCTACCCATTAATTCTTGGATGGAATGTTTTATATCTCTTCAACTTAGTGCCCATCTTCTCCCAAAGTGTAGTAAAAAAGGAACTAAGAAATATGGTATCCATATCTAAGATTATGTTCCTTGGTATCCCAAAGTGAATCGATATATACTTAAAGAAATTGTTTGTTTCTTCTAGTCCTTTAGTGTTAATTTTAAAATGCATAAGAATGTGCATCTTGTTGAATCTGTCAACTACCACAAATAAATAGTCATGTCCCTTTCTACTGGTTGGTAACCCACCCACAAAATCCATGGTATAGGCAAGGGATGGTATAGACCTTGTTTTCTATTATTGGTCTTGTTGGTACAATAAAGTATGCATCCTATAATATATTGTGCTACATATTCTTGCATTATGGGACAATACACATACCTTTCTAAGTTAGCAATTCTCTTCCCAACACCAAGGGAAAAAAATGAATAGGGGCAGGGGGGGAGTGGGAGACTCAAACTTCCTTTGTTCAGAGTATGATGGAAAGGTGGACTAGGCAGCAAATGAAACTAACTCAAGGGAGTGGGATCATATTTGTAATACTGGGAATGTTGCTGCAGATGGGAAATACTTGGAGGAGGTGGACTCTTTTGATACTGATGGGATCCAAGGAAGACACATTGCAGAGTACTCTAAACAAAGGTGACCCAATGTGGGGATGCTACCAAACTGTTTTCTGGGGTGGTGTCTAGCGACACCATTGTGGTACGATCTCATTGATTTTTGGTGAGCCCGAGAAGGTAAATGCTCGATGGTGCTTTCAATTTTAGAGAGTATGAAAGCATGAAGAAGACTCCAGTGGGGGCTCTTTTTTGTTGGTAGTCTCCTATGCCTGAAAAGGGATAAAAGTATACATAGGAGAGCTCCCCCATCCTGGAGGGGATGGGAGACTTCTTTACCATTAGTATTCCAGTCAGGCCAGAAAAGGTTAAACCTATACTGACTGGATGATCATTCAAATACTTTTACGAGCATGAACGAGACCAAGTTTGCTCGGTGATCTTTTCTTGTTGAGACAGCTGGAAAAGAGCTTAACGACAACTAGTGGTGAGATTTTTCATAAAGTGCGGCCCCTCTTCCTGAGAAAGAACAAAAGTATGCAAAGGGGTATGGTCTTTTCTTGAGTGTGCCAAGGAGGTCCTTTTCATGAAATTGTCTGCATGGTCCACAAAAGGAGGTAAATGAGACGACGTAGATGCCCTTTCCTATACTTTAGCGAGTGGGAAAGGAAGAAGCTGCGCTCAGCGATCTTTTCATTGTTTTAAGGAGTTAGAAAAGAGCTTAAACGAAACTCCAATGTGGTCAACTGATGGTGGCACATGCGGTGCCCCATGTTGGAATGGTGGACAGAGGTCCAAAGGTTATCCACGCAGTATGACGGAGCAGAAGGTTATCCTGAGGTGGATCCCATTGCACGGCTTCTTCAAGAGTCGGTCATCTGAGTCAGCGAAGAGGTGTGCCCCCTTGCCAAGATGAAGGTCATTAGTAAGGCGGGGTGACGGAATCTGGTATTTTATGGGAAGAACCGATTCCACACTTTGGTTTAAAGGGAATGGGGTAAAACTAGAGGCGGTCTTACATATTACTCCGTCATTGCATAAGTGGTGTCGTGATAGATCGGGTGGATCTTCCACAAGTGATGAGATGGAAGGGCGACTGGTGCTAGATATCATGAAAGTGGTATTGGCTATGGCTTTTTTGGCCTTGCCCCCAGTCTCTGTTGGAGGAAGAGGGGCAAGCCTAGAGACAAGAGGAGTCTTTGATGGACCTAGAGGTAGGTACAACATCATCTCAATTGGATGGACATGAGTCAACACATCCTGGGGCCTCAGAGGTATGGTAGGTGGTTCAAGGTACCACTCAGGATCTCCTAGTGTGAAATCCTATAAAATGTGGGCTGCCAAGGCAAACTTAATCATGATCCTGGATGGTGGGAAAAGGAAAAGGATCATGTTGAGTGGGAATGAACCCCAATGTTTCCCTAGTAATTGAGGTTACGGCTGTGGTTGCGGAAACAACGGAAGAGACAGGTCTGATGGATCATTAGTGATGGTGGAGATAAGTGGGTCAGTTGAACTGGACATCATGTAAATGGACATGGTGTTTGAAGAAGGTGGTGGTGGGTGGACTTCTTTGATCAAGGTGATCTCAGACTCAAGGGAATGGTGACAGAGGTCAGCAAGAGCCATTCAAAATTTGGGCAGGTCTTGGCAATGGTGGGGGTAATGTCCATACAAGCCTCAAAGGGCGCAAGCATGGTTTGTCCTTAATGCCTTGTTCTTGACTACTGGCACGGTTGGGTGTTCAACCATGGGGGTGTTTTCATTTGTATCCATGGAATCCAGATGTGCATGGATCACTGGTATTTCTATGCAATTCTGAGTTGGATGGCCTTGTTGTTCGCAGACGGCACAAGGTGGGACTTGTCGTGGTTCTGTGGTGGCTTTGGTGTTCTTTCCCCTAGCCCTTTTGGGTTGGGGCAGTGCAGGTGTAGGTGTGGCGATTGGATTATGCAGACCAGGTGGGGGGTGAGACTCTACCGTAATAGGTTGCACCAGAGTTAACATAACCTAGGGCATTGTTGGTTGAGCTGGTGGATCTAGATACCATACTGGGATCCCCAACATAAAGTTGGGTAGGCTTAAGGTGGCCATGACCGACTTGCTCATGAAACCAGGTGGGGGAAAGAGGAAGGGAATTGTGTGGACAGAGGATGAGCCCACATAACTCCCAGCTTGCATGCGGGGGTGAGGTTGTGGTTGCAGCTACGCGTAATGCTACTGCTATGGATGATGTTACGGTTGCTTTTGGCATTGCAGCTGTAGACGATGTTGTGGTTATGGTTGGGGCTGCAGCTGCGGTTGCTGTTTGGGTGCAACGGTGCTTGATGAAACCATGCACAAGTCCACAGTTTCCTTTTTTGTCGGTGGTGGTGACACCAATGGGAAAGGAGTCGTCATGGTGGGATCGGTAAACAACCCAAGGCCCACATTCAACGGTGGGGAGGCTGGTGTGTTTTCAACCACAGTGTTGGTTACAGGGATGACGTTAGTATGTGCAGTTTCCCCTTGCGGCTCGACGGTGGTGATGGTAGGGATAACATTGGCAGGCACTGTTAACCCTTGCAAATCATGGTAGGTGAGTTGGTCAACCGTCACAATCTTCCCTTCATGGGGGAAAATCATGAGGCGGAAGATAGTTGATGCTACGGCTCGCATGGCATACATGTAACTCCTCTCGAGGAGGAGGTTGTAATCCAGTTGAGTGTTGATGACCTCGATGTCGATCATGATTGTCTTCCTGACTAACGTGATGGGGACATGGGGGAGGATTCTTTGGGCTTTAGTGGGGTGTGCATCACAATACCACAGAGTCATGGAGGATGGTTGCAAAATCGGTGATCCAAGCTTCTGCCAAACCAAGGTAGACATGACGCACGTGGATGCCCCCTCATCCACTATGCATCGGTGCACAACCAAGTTCCGGATGGATACCGGGATTTGGAAGGCAATAGTGGATGGCATGCGGGGCTCTCCGTTCTCTGTGTCAATTGTGATTAGCTTGGAATCGGAGGGGTCTACTGCCCCTAGAGTGGCAAGTAGGGATTTTCACTGCATTGGGCATGTTTTAAGTACCTCAAGAGCAGACATGGCAGCTGGTGTTTGGGACAAATCATCCACAATGCTATAGCTAACTATAGCTCTAGCTGTGGCGTTATTGGAAATTCTGAGTATGGGGGGGCACGAGAATGGGGGTAACTAGAAAGGTATGTTGGTTGTCTTTGATGTGGATGCTGCTGATGAATCCATAGGTTTGGTGGTGGTACCGTACTGATTTCATCTAGTCTTTAAGTTGACCTCTTCAGTGGCCATGGTCATCAGGTGGTGAACACCTATTTCGGCCGTGGGCGGTGCCCCCAGAGCATTGGGATTGGCCTAGGGAGGGGTATTCATTGCCACCAATCCTTGGACTGGCAGTGGGTTTTGAAGCACCATGGGAGGAGGTCCTTGTGGTTCCTGGTTAGGTTGGGCTTGAGTGGGGGCATTGGTAGCCTATTGGGATTCATTTTGAATGGCCTGCTTAGTAAGAGCCATGAAGGGACACTCAAATGTGTAATGCCCATAAACATCACAGAGTGTGCAAGGTTAGTTTGTGTACAACGGAGCGTTGCGTCTTGGTGCATTTTGCCTTGGGGGGTTTTGGGCTGGCCAGTTAGCCACAACATTATTGGGAGGGTTCGGTTGCTGAACACCTCCGTGTGGTTGGTTATTGCCTTGATTACGGGGCCGATGGTTTCTAGCTTGCCCTTGTTGATTGTTGGGGGTAGGCTAGTTGGGGCGGTTTTGTTGTGCGAACACTTGTCCCAATGGAGTAGGTGGAGCAGGTGGAGCGGGGGCGGGGGCTTGAACTTGTTGCACTGTTGGTGCATCGTATATTTGTGGGGGTGGTGGTGCCATGAATGTGGGAATTTTCCCCACATATTGTTGTGTTGGCCAATCCATTGCCTGAGCCTACTGCGGTGGCACAGGTTGTGCATAAGAGGTTATTGCTCCGGATTGAGACATCATTCTAGCGTAGTCCGGAGCTTGGTTTTGGTAAGCAACATTAGCAGTATTGCTTGGTTGTGGTGCAATGATAGGTGGTGTCGGTTGAGGTTGTGGTTGTTGGGAGACTAAACCTATGATGCCTTCCACTGCGTGGGATGCCCCCAGTGCGTCGCAGTAAAAGGTACTTGGACGGGGAGCATCTGGAATTACAGTGTACAAGTATCCATACTGGGCATAAATGAGATCAAATTGTTGGGCCTTCAGTATGGCCTCTTCTTCAGATTGGGGACGTTCGGATGTGACGTCCTTTGCGATGGGTGGGAGCAAAGTCTTAAGGAACCAATCCAAGAAGATCCTGTCGTCAAGTTGGATTTTGCACAAGCTACGGTGACGTTGCCACTCATGGATATGATCAGTGATGTGAGTGGCAGTGTTTTGGCAACAGGATAATAGGATCTCCACTCCCTCGTCATATCTGATAGGGAGTTGGAAATACTGTAGGAACATGAAGGCTAGGGAGTTGAAGTCGGGGTACTTGGCTTGTGGCAGTTCAATGTACCATTTGGCTGCGGCACCTGTAAGGGTGCATTGGAACAGCCTCAACCTGATGGAGTCTTCTACGATGCTGTTGGATGAGCACCATAGATGGAATGTCATTATATGATTTTGGGGACTTTCCCCGGCTTTTCCTTCAAAATTTTGGATGCCTGAAGGCAGCTTAGTTGGCATGGGTGGCCAAAAAGCTTGGTGACGGCTGGGGTCATTCATCAATCTAGCCAAGTCAGGCAAGTTCAAATGAACCATGAATGGTAGATTTAACCCCAAGTTGATGTGGGATGGGGCTACAATGGGAGTGGGGTTTGCAGGTGTATAATGCATCTGCATGGTTGGGGGTGCTTGTGGTGGCACCATGGTGGATGGGCCAATGCCCCCAAGTGTCATGGGTGGGATGGTATGGGTAGCGGGGGAATTTCCCCCATTTATGACAGTAGGCGCAATGCGGGTGGATGGTGCACTACCCCCCTGTGAGGCAGGGGGGACAATGTGTGTGGAGGGGCCACTACCCCCATGTATTACCACTGGGTCAACTTGGCTGGTCACTATGGGTGGTGGAAATTGGCTAATGACAGTCTGCATGACTGTGCTTGGACCGCTTGCCACGTTGTGGGTGACAGGTTGTGATGTGGACATGGGTCCACTTGCTAAGGTTATACCGGAAAATGGATTAGGGTTGGCAGTAGTGATGGGGCTAGATGGTGCGGTGTGGAGGTCTGGTTCAGACTGATATGGGTCTAAATCAGAATCAAAGGTTGTGTGGCCCTCTAATGGTGTGATAGATCACTGAGAACGGCTACGATGGTGCCGACTGAGTGTTCCAAATGGTGGTGGTTCGCCTCTTAGGCATGAGGAAGATCATGGAGGATCAATTGTGTTCACTTGTGTGTATGTAACTAGTGGGTATGAAATTTGGACCCTGGTTTCAATGGATTCCTATTGGCTGAAGGTGGTCTCTCGGCCACCAAGACTTCCAGAATATAGTGCTCGGCTTTTTCCTCACAGGTGTTTCTACTCAATCGGAATGGGTCGTTGCTCATTTCGCTTGGCAATTCCTCTCAGCGGCCAGCTACTTTGGGGTTCCTGTGGTACTCCTCACAATGAGTTTCTAGGCAAAGCCCAAGTTCTTCCCATAGTTGAAGCAATCAGGGACTTATGTCCTCAAAGACTACAGAGTTGATTGAACTTAGTGTAAATTTGGTAAATTTTAAGGCTTACTCAGTGTCATGAACTGAGTTGGGTTAATTATGTGGTATGGTGTGTTGGTTTGCTTGTTTGTTCTGGTATTTGGTTTGCAATATGGTTTATGAATTCATGGTAGAGCTCACATCATGGTTTTGTATGCAAACATAAATAGAAATTTGTAAGCAAATGTAGTGATTAACCCTGAATTGTTGGCCTAACTAAATGTCTACCTCTCAGTGGTATTCTTCTGCAACCAAGAGAAGGTGTTGGGATCTCAACACAATGGGACTAAGCCCATCTATAGATCCTCAGGTCACCTCCCAAGTGCTAGGTTAGTCAAGCAGGGAGGACGCTTAGCGCCGTGAGAAGCCCTCCTTCTCTACCCCCCATACCTTCCAGGTCACCTAGTTTTAGTGGTTTGGGAAAAATGCCATGGAGTGCCTAGATCTATACGAGCTGTCCCTTCGTTGTATCCCAGAATACCCCAGAGGGTAATGAATGGGTAGAGGAGGAAGGGGGAAGCAATATGGTTAATTTTATGTTATTTTTAGTTAGACTAGTTGATTTTATTAAGCCTTATTGATTGGATTAGCAAATACACATTGTTCATTGATTGATTTGCAAAAATTGAAAACTGGAATTAAAAGAGACCTGTAATGGTGGATAGAGGCAGCTGGGCCGCACTAACAGTCCTATAAAACTAGAAATTACTGCTAATTAAACTGAAAAACAACTTCTGTGTGACAGGTCACACATTTTTGACTAAATCCCATGAGGGGACCGTGAGATTTTTCTAGAAATGAGCGAAGGGGTCGCACAAAATGCCAAAACAGCTGCAACTTGAGCTCCTGGGCTGAATTCGCACTTGTTTGAGGATTAAGTGCACCCTGGGTGCGCCTATCTGGGGATTATCTCACCTTTTCCCCCGATAAGAGCAACCTGCTCCGGAAAGGGGTGTTTCTAGTGATGCAGGGTCAGATCTGGCTGACAGTAACTGGTACTGGGTCAGTCTGACTTGGCTCGACCTAAAAGAGGCTTCGGCACTAACAATAAACAAGAAATACAGCATATTTAAACAAATCTAACATAATTTTTTTGAAAACTAGGGTAAAAACTTAAAAACTTAAAATTTTGAAATTTTTTGCCTAGGGATCCTGTGGGATCGACCTAGGGGAGTCGCCAAAGCTGTAGTGAGAATTTCTCCTCACTACAGGGGTAGAAATGGATCCCTTGTGCCTATAGGGCACAAGGGTAGGTTCCTACCCTTAAAAAATAGTAAAAAATGGAATGTAAATGGTAAAAATAGAGCTGCGAATTGACACTAAGCTAATCTAAGCAAGACTAAGTATATGGCAGCTACTGTAAACTAAATCTAAGAGCTAATAATAGAAAGAAACATGGTGATGTAGCCCTTGTTAACCCCTCTACACATAGTGGGTTAGGGTTCCACCTCCAAAACCTGCAAATACTACCATGGAGCCAACCTGCAAACAATGTTAATGAAAAACCTGCAAATGACAATATAAGTTAGGAAACAAAACAAGTAAATAAACATTCATGAAAAGAAGTTATACCTCACTTAGTTGGAAATGGGCCACCATGCCCTAGCTCATGGGATCACCTCTCTCTTGGTTGGGAAGCAATGGCTTGGAGAAATGGAGATGGAGGAGAGGGAGAGTGGGTGGTTTGAGAGCAAGAGGTCTCAAAGCATCCACGTGCAGCATAACAATATGCAGATGAGGAGTGTTTTGAGAGTGACCCCCCACCCTCCTTTAATATTTTTTCCAAGGGGTTTTAGGGTTTTAAGCCCTTGGTTAAGGATTTAGCCCCTTTTTTGGGCCTTTAGCCCCTTTCGCCCGAATTTTAGCCCCTTTCAGGGTTTCAACCCCTTTTTGAGGGATTTAGCTCTTGGGGGTCTATTTTGGGCTCTTTTTTTGGGGTTTGTATCCCTTTTCTTCATCCTTGGGCTCTTTTGGAGGTGTGGGTGTTATAGCGGATTTCACCACACTAGGTGAATCACACATTGTATGGCCTTCCCCTGTCCCACTGCAGACTCATTAGACCCTATGGACCACTTTTTGTCTTTTGATGTATCATTGACCATCCCTAAAACATAAGAAAAATGATATACGTGGCCTTTTCCCCGATAACCGCGTACATACACGGATATTCCCTCTATAGTCGCGTACATCGGGATGTGTACATAATCCAAAACCTTTTGGAGAGTTCCTTGACTTGGATCTGACTCGTATGACTCCTGGCCTTCTATATGCCTTAAGATCGCATGGATTCGACCTTTCAGTATCCATTTGAAAAGCTATATAAGGAACCCATTGAGACATTGAAAGCATGAGAGAGAATTGAGAGTAACGAAACTATAGTCCATTGTTGCCAGAAATTATGCTTGAGTCTGCATCCCTTTGTCCCTTGGAGCACTGTTGTGTTCTTCCCAAGCTTGCCTTTTGCTAGCAAGATTGCTATCGAAGTGATGGAGGATTGAGGTGGTGGAGGCCCAAGTGGGGGATTCAGTTTCTTCGGCTCGCAGACGTGCCGTCAGAGGTTGTCACTTGTAATCTCTGATTCATATTAATAGAAATATCTTTTCATGTCCAGTAATGTGTATTTGAATGAATATTGTATCCATTGGAATATGTCAAATGCTTTTACATTATTGATTATATATGCTAGAATAGATCTAACACCATGAAATATAGTATGCTTGTATTGTTTACTTGTTGTTGAGGACGTGCTATAACAATTCAAGCTGAAGATTGGAAAGCTCAACGGGGACCTACTTCAACCGTCTGGAATAAGGTACGAGGTTCGATCCGTTAGTGTTAGATGTTTGTATTTCTATTGCATATTGGGAAATATTGATTTCTGGAGTCTAGCTGTCTGTTGTGGTACCCCAAGCCATAGGAATTTCTCTCCGTAACAGAATTGGTGACTCTGCTGGGTCTAGCTGTCTGTTGTGGTACCCCAAGCCATAGGAATTTCTCTTCGTAACAAAATTTATACTCCTATGGGTCATGTACTGTCTTCAGGAGGTGTATGTCTACGGCCATCTTCCAACAATGTTGCTAAATATAGTGTCGTTATCGAGCTTCTACAGGATGCCATTTCGCATGGTGTTCTCTCTCTTGAGGTACGTCTTGATTCAGAGATAGTAGTGTCACAGCTCAATGGTTTGTACCATGTTAGAGATCCGACGTTATTGAGGAGATTCTTACGTGTGAGATTGCTAGAACGGAAATTTGAGAACATAACATATATACACATTCCAAGAAATTATAATCAAATTGCTGACTCAGATGCTAACTATGTGTTAGATTGGCATTTGTTTCATTCATCATAAATTAATCATAAACACAATTTTTACACATGTAAATAAATAAACCGATCACCATAAAACTTTTTTATATATCAAAAATGTGGTAATACATAGTGTCATAATACAAAATTGGGGCTTTGAAAGCCACCATCATATACACGGTAGTACAAAATAGATACACTCCCAGGTGTCTAGTCTTGTGGAGGTGGATGAGGGTTGTGATCATGATATGTCACCACGGCTCTAGCTAGCCACCGGAATAAACGCACCCATGCACGTGGTACACCCACCACCTGTCTCTGCATAGCCTCAGGCAAGTCCTCGACTTGCGCCATGGGAATCCTATGAGTCAGTCGCACGAAGTTGGTATGGATGCTTTGGAGCGTTTGCTCCGCATCCACACCGGTGATATCGTCTCCTCTTCCCCTCCGTCTATGACGTGGGAATCCCTCTGGTCGCCGTGGTCCCACATCTTCACATGAATGGTAGATGTCATTATGTATTGTCACCCAAAACCATGTCTTGTTGATTCCATTAATCAAGAAAACACAAAAAAATTAAATAATTCAAAAATTTTAAAAAGAGTAAGGGTCGAGATTCGTTACCTATGTCTCCATATGCTGATCCTGGTGGTAATGGCATGTCCGGATCTCCCCGGAAATCTATCCCTGCATAAGGGTAGTCCTCTATGGCAACAATCTGTTGTCGCCACCATGGAAAAAATTCTGCTGGATAAGGGTTGGCCACCCTACCACCCCCCAGTCTGTGCATCGCGTCTGCCCAACGTCGTTGGGCTGGATCTCGAACCCCGTGGAGAGGAACATCCACTCTATGGCTCAATCCTGGAACACGCTCGAAGAAAAATGTGCTCAAGATGCTGTTGAACCCGAAGTTCCATATCCTACCTGCCTTGCACTCACTGAGCTGATGTTTCATGTTACTCAGTAGGGAAGTGCTCCAGTCATAGATGGTCGGTGTCATGCACTCCACCGCATAGAACATCAGTGGCCGAGAGGCCTGATGGAGTGATGCTAAGCCTGCTATCCTACCTAGCATTAGTAGTATGGCCTTTAGGCCCAGTACCTGTATAGCGTTGGTGGGAACTTGGCTCCCCACCTTCTCAGTCTCTGGGTAGCAGTACACAGCTATGTACTCATCGATAGTCAGCCCATGACCTGGACCTCCTCGGGCACGAAGGTTCACCATCTAACCTCGCCATGATAGACCTATGATAAAGTAGATATCCTCCACCTCAATGGTGAGGGACATACCGTCTAGCCGAAAGGACTCTGAGTCTAGATCCCAATAGTCTACCGGCATCTGTAGTAGCCCTGGTTTGGCCCTCAAGCCACCTAGGCACCAAAACTTGTAGAGTCTACATCTTCTTAGAGCCTCTTGAGCCATTTTTTCAGCCCTTACTGCTTCCTCTACGTCACCATGCTCGCGTTCTTGCCACTCTAGCACCATCCTGCATGAGAATTTGACCAAAATGTCCATTAGATTCATGAAAATCCTTATGCGTGGCGTCATACGCAGCTGTTTTGAAAACAACCGCGTATATGCGCGGTTTCCAGTCCCTTTTCCGTGTATAGCCAGCCCTATACATGGAAAAATCCTCGATACCCGCGTGGGCCGTAGCGCTCATGTAAGATTGGCCTTTAAAAATTCATTTGACCATGAAAACTTGTAAAAATTATATTGAAATGCACGCAGAGAACATGAGTAAATACCTAGAAGAATCGATTGTGAATTCCGCCGGCTGGATCTCCTGGAATTTGCAGTTGAAAATCAGAGCTCCAATGGGTAAAAGTTTCAAATGATTTCTATTTTTTACTATTTATAGAAAAATTTTCAAATATTTGAAAATTTTTACCCCCTTTCCTATAGTTTTGACCGTTTCTAACCATTTTGGACCATTTCTGACCTAATCTGTGATGTAGAAGACCGTTTTCAGCGCCGTTTTAGCCTTTGGATTGACCCGTTCGTACTGATCTCAGGTATAATGTCTATACGGGCATAAAGGTTAGGTTCACTACCGTTTGCATTTTGCATGACCTTATGACCATGTCACTATATCCTTAGGTACGAACCCACTCTATTATGTCACGGAACCTTCTTGCTACTACAGAAGTGGCATGATATGAGTGGTAGAGCCTCACCTTACATGGGTACCCTAGTTAGCGCCTTATTTGCATTTGGTGCCCATGCCGATGTTTCCCCCTTTAGGGTGTGGGAGTCCGTTGTATAGTATTTCCATGACATTTAGCAAGAGCTTCATACTCCTCTTGATCTTATGCTGGCCGTGACCTCCTGGACTCCCTTGTATCAAGTTGTGGATGCATTATCACGAGCTTTTCCTTTCTTATTGAGCTTTATGCCGGCTCCCCTAACATTGCGTTTCAGCCATATAGCCCAAGCTTGTCTCATGTCTAGCCATGCAGAGCCTTTTCTTTATATCCTTCGCAGCTTGATTCCCTTTTTACCGGGAGGGGATTTTCCCCCGAGTGTCGATATCCTACACATGTATCCTTGCATTGAGCATAGGTATGTTCCACTGCTTAGAACTAGTTTGTTTTCCCTTATGACACGCGTCTCCTCCTAGTTTGTAACTATAAAGCTAGTTTATTCTTTTTTCAAGCTTTTCAAATAACTGAAAAAGAGCAAAAAAATCAAAAAACCAAAAAGTCAGACAAGAAAAGATATTATCTTTGGCAGCTGTCGAGTCGTGTCGCCTTCAAATAGAGCACTATATATCACATCCATTGGTTGGGTTATAGTTTGACTTTAGGAGCTGTACTCGTTTATCTGAGTTTTATCTCCACCGACCGGTTAAGCTTCCAGTCCCTATGGAGCCTCTAGTGATGCCTCCGACGTCATAGAGATGTCCCAGCTTGTATATCGAGTCTATGTTGCCTTCATTCATTCGCCATACGCCGTTATGCTCTTGTTCGAAGGAAGTTGAAACCTGAGTCGGCCATTCCTCAGTTATCTTGACTTTGCATGTCGGCCATTCTTGGTACAGTTACTAGTTCGTGCACCTTATGATCGAGTTCTTCCATATTATACAGCCTTGCTAAGTACCTCATGTTGGATGATGGGGGATGCCCTAATGCCCTCCTTCCAGCGGATTTCATCCCATCGACTTCAGATCATTTATTCTGGGATTGGAGTCTAGAGTCATTTTGAGTACCTTAAGACTTGCAGTCATCAGTGGAAGGTTCTCTCGCCATCGATAGTTTTGGGAATACATCAATGTCCCCTGATCGATGGATTCTCTCAAGTGTTCGACCTCAACACATTTATTCACACTTGTTAGTTTGCACTCTAGTACCTTGATTCCCATTTTCATTATTGGTGGGTGATCTCGCGTCTATTAACGGTATACATCAATGACTGGTAATCAGACGATGGACTACTATGTTCGACCTCAACAACTCTATTCGCATAGTAGGACATGTACTCGTAGCGGTTTGTGTAGAAGACCTTCCAGATTGGGGGCATCCACTATATGCTACCTCCTTGATCGTGCCAGTGTTCATGAGATTTCAGCTCTCGTGACTTGTTCCAGTATATGTCAGACATTTCCAGCCACTATGGAGATCTTGATCTGTTATATATCTTCAGCCTTTGTGGAGATCATGGCCCTTTGTATATCTTCATCATGGATATTTTGATCTATGTATATTGTACGTGGAGATGACCACATATGTGTTATCATGTTTCATGCCTATTCATGGCCATTGTACTATTATGTATCCGGGACTGCTATATGTATTTGCAGTTATATGCAGAGTTGTATTATGGTATTATGCTAATTGGGTGGTTGGTCTTCCATTTGGGTACCTTCATCACTTCACTTCTGGGATGGACTTATAATGTATTTCGGCCATCGTATAACCCCTCTGATCTCATACATTAGGGGGCATCTGTTATAGCGGATTTCACCACACTAGGTGAATCACACATTGTATGGCCTTCCCTATGGACCACTTTTTGTCTTTTGATGTATCATTGATCATCCCTAAAAACATAAGAAAAATGATATACGCGGCCTTTTCCTCGATAACCGTGTACATACGCGGACATTCCCTCTATAGTGGCGTACATCAGGATGTGTACATAATCCAAAACCTTTTGGAGCGTTCCTTGACTTGGATCTGATTCATATGACTCTTGGCCTTCCATATGCCTTGAGATCGCATGGATTCGACCTTTCAGTATCCATTTGAAAAGCTATATAAGGAACCCATTGAGACATTGAAAGCATAAGAGAGAATTGAGAGTAACGAAACTATAGTCCATTGTTGCCAGAACTTATGCTTGAGTCTGCATCCCTTTGTCCCTTGGAGCATTGTTGTGTTCTTCCCAAGCTTTCCTTTTGCTAGTAAGCTTGCTATTGAAGTGATGGAGGATTGAGGTGGTGAAGGCCCAAGTGGGGGATTCAGTTTCTCCGGTTCGCAGATGTGCCGTCATAGGTTGTCACTTGTAATCTCTGATTCATATTAATAGAAATATCTTTTCCTATCCAGTAATGTGTATTTGAATGAATATTGTATCCATTGGAATATGTCAAATGCTTTTACATTATTGATTATATATGCTAGAATAGATCTAACACCATGAAATATAGTATGCTTGTATTGTTTACTTGTTGTTGAGGACGTGCTATAACAATTCAAGCTGAAGATTGGAAAGCTCAACGGGGATCTACTTCAACCGTCCGGAATAAGGTACGAGGTTCGATCCTTTAGTGTTAGATGTTTGTATTTCTATTGCATATTGAGAAAGATTGATTTCTAGAGTCTAGCTGTCTGTTGTGGTACCCCAAGCCATAGGAATTTCTCTCCGTAATAGTGGGGGTCAAATGGAAGGTCTTATGGAGTGAAATGAGTGTTGCGAGATGGTGTCCTTGGGTGGTGTAGGCCATAGAGAGCTATGTGGGGTATCTTTGGGTTAACATGCCCTACAACTTTGGAGGTGTGCGCTTCTCTAATAAGTTGAAATATTTCACCTTTAAGAACACAAAGCTTATCTAACTTGATGAATAATCCATTTTGTAGATGATAGTAGGCCTTAGTGTCACCTCCTTCTACATGAAATGGACCTTGTAGATGTTGGAACACATCCTTGAAGTCCTCATCTTCTTTGTATCCCTCTTTGTATGCATCATGGGTAAAAGGTTACATGTGCATAAGAGTCCCCAAATATTTGATCTTGGATGCGAGTGGGCTTGAAAAAATGTATTCCAACTTATTAGTTTTACCCCTCTTACACTTAATGAATATATGATTTTTTTGCAAAAACCACATCCACTTGTAATGTCTAGTTTGTTGTAGCTTACAATAGGCATGCAAAGGCTACAGTGTCTAGTGATCTGAGTGAATAATGGTTTCATTTCCCATTAGATATTTCTTCCACTTTGTAACAACTTGAATCAAGGTAAAAAGTTCCTAATCATAGGTAGTATATTAGGACTCCCCCATGAAACATTTCATAATGATATCATGTTGGCTCACCACCTTGAATATAATTACTCCCATGGAACACCCACTTGCATATTTATCCACTTTAAAATGATCCTTAAGTTTAGGAGATGCAAGAATCGATGCTTGACTAACTTTTTGTTTTATCTTGTCAAAATATTTCCTTTAATTATTTCCCCATTGGAAACTCTTACCACTAGTTTTTATGGTTTGGAGTGGTGCCACCGCCACTAAAAAGGAACTGATAAATTATTGTAGGTATTGTGTCTCCACAACAAAGTTCATTATTTTAGTGACATCGGTAGGAACTGAACATCTTATAATCGTCTCCATATTTTCAAGGTCTATCTTGAGTTCCCCTCCACCGATCACACAACCAAAATACAACAATGGACGCTGAGAAAACTCACATTTATTGAGATTAGCCAATAATTGGTGTTTTCTCAAAGTCTCTAAAACCTACTTGAAATGTGAAAGCTCATCCTAGTTAGAGCTATAAACCAATATATCATATTAATACACTACAACAAATTAATCTAATTATGGGTGCAAAACATCATTCATCAGTCTTATAAATGTAGTTGGTGAATTACATAAATCAAAAGGTGTAACCAACAATTCATACAAACCTTTCCTTGTCTTAAATCAAATATTTCAGGTATCTTCTTCATCTACATGTACCTAGTGGTATCCAACTTGGTGAGGTACTTGTCATGATGCAACTAATCTACCAAATTGTAATCCTTAGTAAAGGGTATCGATTCTTAAGTGTAGTCTTGTTCAAAGCTATATATTCAGTACAAATCTACCAAGTCCCATCCTTCTTAGGTATGATGGTGATAGGTGACGCACAAGGTGAGGTACTTAGTTGAATCACCCATTTCTCCATCTATTGCTACAATTTATTCTTCACTTCATATACTTATTTAACAAACTATCGATACAACCCAATATTTGGTAATTGGGAGTTAGGAAAAAATTGTATCTCATTCTCTACTTTCCTCTTAGGTAGTATCCCTTTTGTCTTCTAGAACAATCCTTTGTATGCATGTAGAAACTCCTACAATTGATGTTTTTTTATCATTGGTACATCCCTCTAGGGATTCCTTTACTCCTACCAATTCATCACCTAATTGATTTTCTTGTAAGAAAAGAAAAACATATTTCTTACTTGCACTAATCAACTTTTTGGCTTGGTTGGCACTTACTAGTGATATCTTTGATTTAACTTGACGTGCATTGATGATAAATGACTTCCCATCCTTGACCAGATGGTACTCTTTTTCTCTCCTCATGAACACTTCATCCTTCATATACATGTAGGGGCTTCCAAAAACCACATCATACATATTAAGGGGTACTATATATAAATACACTTCAACAACAAATCTGCACTTACAACAAATTTGATATTACATTATTTCGTGACCTTGATATTTGTACCCTTGTTTACCCATATCAATGGATAGGGGTTATGATGATCATGAACCTACAACGGAATATTTCTAATGAAAATTGTTTCTAAGAGGTTGGGCTGTGTACCAGAATCGAATAGAGTGTCTACCTTGTTATTCTTGACCTGAATCTTGAAATGGTAGAGCTTTGTCATCTCCTTCTATTCCTTGTGATGAAAGTTCTTCATATTCACCTCCTTCTACACTAAAGTGCAAAAGTGTGATATCCCGATGGTAAACCTTGAGCATATTTAATGTTGTTATTTGATTATTATGGTGGCACTAGGTTCCTAGACTATGGACTATGGATATTATTTTTTTAATTTTATTATTATTTACCTATAATAAAGAATAGATCAACATGGACAACAAACGTGGTAGGGGGGTCTTGGATTCCACATGTGAGGGGTTTTAGAGTACTATTAGGATTATCAATCCTCCCTTATCCAATTTGGTCATATGTCTAAATTAGGAGTCATGTCTAAATCGGGAGTCCATCCAGCCTATTTTTAGTCACTAGAACCATTGGGTCCACTTGGCCTAATTGGGGCACATGTTCCAGTTACTAAAGTGTGCGGAACACTAATTAAGGCCTATTTCCACTGTTTGCACTTGCATGCATCATTTTAGGAGCCTCTTAGATCAATCCCTACAATTTAGGAGCCACTGGGAGTGCCGATACCAACCCAGGTCAGTTGATTTGAGTTGGTGACTAGTCAAGCTTAGTTAGGAGTCAATTACATTCAGTTCTAGTCCTCTACATTCAATTAGCGCTAGGTTTGCATGGCTGCTTGCAGGAGAGGCGCATTCCTCACCTACCACAATCAGTTAAGCTTCGTTAACACTGAATTAGGCACTTGAGTTGTGATTTAGAACTCTGATGAACTCCAATAATGATTTAGATAGGGTCAGTTAACCATTCAGTTCTCCGATAATGATTTAGAAAAGGTCAGTTAACCATTCAGTCAAGTAGAGTCTAATCAATTCGAATTTCCTCACATGAATTCAAATTGCTTGTGTCTATTTAGANTGTAATTATTATCTAATTACTTTTGATTAATGAAAGCATTCACAGTTGCAAGCCATTTTTGCACTGTTTCATTCTTCAATTACTGAGTAAATTGTGTGATATATTCTTGTGAGTTGTGTGTTGATCCATAGATCTATGTGCTCAATTTAATATGGGATCATAGCCTCGGTGGAAAAGGAACTTCTCCTCCTCATATCTCCTATTGGATCATTTTTTTTTAGCAAATTTGCTCCTTCTAGTACTACACCAGAAATGGAGAATTTACCACTTAATATCCCAAGTAAGGGAATTTTTTATCAAGCTTTCTTGATCAATTATGCTGGGTGTGATGAAAATTCCAAAAGTGCAGACTGCCGACCTTATTTTGTCTATTTGATTTTGTGATTTACAGGTTATCAGTTCTCTTCACTGCATTCGCTACAAGCAGCTTAGTCTCCTTCACAGCATTCGCTACAACAGCTCATTCTTCTCTACTACATTCTAGGTTGCCCCTCCAATGGAGCTCCTTAATCCTTTCAAATATCACCAATGGAAGGAGGACATGGAGATGTAGCTATGCTCCAAAATACTCTTCAGACTCACAATGGAAGTAGAGAAAGAGAAAATTCATTATGTTGACAAAGAAAAGTATTGGAACAGGCTTGATGAAGCCTACCGATGCTTGTGCCACGCATTAATATCTCGAGATCTTCTCTTCCATATCGATGGATTGAATACTCCCAAGGAGTTTTGGGATAAGCTTGCCTCCTTATTTGACAAGAAGGATGATCTGAGGGTCTATCAGCTAGAGAATGAGTTGATCTCTTTCCATCCATCCAATTTTGAAACACTCAATGACTTCTTCACAAAATTCAAGAATCTAGTGTTCCAATTGAAGTTGTGCAAGGTAGAGAAGGAGGATGATCAACTCATCCTTGTCATTCTCTCCAATCTTGGTTCAGACTATTCAGTCTTTGTATCAACATTTCATTCTGTCAATCTCTCTACTCCAAATTGGAATATTCCTACTCTTGACTCTTTCATTGAATCTCTTACTCAGGAGCATGACAAATTGATCCAAATGGGGATCATTCGATCTTCCATAGATCAAGGACTTGTTGTAGGAGGACCTAAGGTAGCGAATGACAAAGGGAAGAAAAAAATGAGTCTCCTATAGAGAAAGAGCAGTCAAAAGAGTTTTCAAGTTAGAAGAGAAGAAAGAAGAATGGCAAAGGAAAGACACTCTATTCTTACTGTGGAAGGGGCTTTCATCCAGAAAGAACCTGTATGAGACGAACAATAGATGAGATGGATCTTCTTCTGAATAAGCATAACATTACTATACCTGATAGCGCAAGGAAGGCTGACCAGAAGGAAGAAACTTAAGAATATGAAGAGACATGCCATGCATTGAAGGCTAGCTGCTCCACAGCACATGCCTTCCTCATTGATTTTGGAGCTTCCAATCATATGGTTGCATCCAGAGAATCATTCTCTTCCTTCCAGTATTTTAATGGTCCTAGTATTCAGATGGGAAATAGCAATAAATTTTAAGCCAAAGGGAAGGGCTCTATCAAGCTTGAGCATGGAAAGTTCAAAGATGTGCTTTATGTTCCCTCCCTAGCTGCAAACATGTTATATGTTTACGAGATGACTCATACTAGCTCTCCAAAGCGAGTCATATTTAGTCCCGACTCAGTGGAGATCACAAATATCTCTACTGGAAACATCATAGTGAAGGGTGTTGCAAATCATGACTCCAAGGCATATGAGTTCTCACACTTCATGCCATTTTCAGAACCAGTGCACTCTTAGCAGCCACTTGCAAGGGAAGGTAAAAACATTTCATCTACATCTTTTGCAGTTTCCACTAGTATTGCAGATCCAGCTATATCAGTTTATGAGATTGAGATTCAGGGTGATTCAAATCCAAATCCATTCCCTCCTTCCAAATTGGAAGCTAGGAAGATGACTAGAAATCAATTTGACACTCAAAAGGGAAAGACCCTTGCACTATGTCATGCAATATTACCTCCTTTAGAGAGATGCAATTGAATCCCTTCAAGATGCTACATGGTAAGGGCTTAGTCTCACTAAATTTAGAAGAATAGAGCTGATCATACACCTCTTCATCCAACAAGAGACAAAGGTTACATTCCTCCTTCCTTCCATCATCATTTTGGGAGAAGATGGAGAAGTCTACATGATAGGCCCCAGGATACCTGTGCATAGAACATCATGCATGCTGCTCCACTACATCACAGAGATTACAGCAACATATTTTCAAGTTTGTCAAACTTGAATCCTGATTCTATTTTCTTAGTTAGAGGGGGGGGATTTTTTCCCATGTGGTTTTTTCCCCAGCTCCTTGTATTCAGCAGTTACTTTACTTTACTTGATGTAATGGGTGACCTATGGTCTTAGTTACCAGGGCCCACAGATTGTACAAGTTATCATTCAAGGGGGGTGTTAGGATTATTAATCCTCCCTTTTCCAATTTGGTCATATGTCTGAATCAGGAGTCATGCCTAAATCAGGAGTCCATCCAGTCTATTTTTAGTCACTAGCACCATTGGGTTCACTTGGACTAATTGGGGCACATGTTCTAGTTACTAAAGTGTGGGGAACACTAATTAAAGCCTACTGCCACTAATTGCACTTGCATGCATCAGGTTAGGAGCCTCCTAGATCAATCCCTACAATTTAGGAGCCACTGGGAGTGCTGATACCAACCCAGGTCAGTTGAGTTGAGTTGGTGACTAGTCAAGCTTAGTTAGGAGTCAATTGCATTCTGTTCTAGTCCTCTACATTCAGTTAGCACTAGGTTTGCATGGCTTCTTTTAGGAGAGGTGCATTATTCACCTAACACAGCCAGTTAAGCTTATTTAACATTGAATTAGACACTTGATTTGTGATTTAGAACTCCAATGAGCTCCAAGAATTATTTAGAGAAGGTCAGTTAACCATTCAGTCCTCTGATAATGATTTAGATAAGGTCAGTTAACCATTCAATCAAGTAGAGTCTAATCAATTCGAATTTCCTCACATGAATTCGAATTGCTTGTGGCTATTTATCCATTGTACTTCATTGTAATAATTATCTAATTACTTTTGATTAATGAAAGCATTCACAATTGCAAGCCATTTTTTCACTATTTCATTCTTCAATTATTGAGTACATTGTGTTATCTATTCTTGTGAGTTGTGTGTTGATCCATAGATATATGTGCTCAATTTAATAGGGATTAGGAGTTTTTTTCCCTTTCTAACAGTACTATATCTTTCCTTATTCTGATTTTATTGGACTATGGAGATCCTATTACACCTAACTCAGGCTTTGCATGCAACCATGCAACCACGCACCCATGCACCATGCAACCACGCACCCATGCACCATGCACAATGCACCCATGCACCATGCACCATGCATAATGCACCCATGCAGCCATGAATCCATGAACCATTCATGATGAGAATACTCCCTATCCAAGTTATCCTTAGTTAATCAGAGCAAATTTAGGGTGGATTCAAGTTACCTTCAGTCATTTGGAGTGATTTGGGGGAATTCAAGTTGTCTTCAGTTAATTAAAGGGGTTTTGAGTCTAATTCTAGTTATCCTCGGTCGATTAGAGTAAATTTGGATCAATTTGAAGTGCATGGGATTTATTTTAAGGAAATTCAAGTTAGTAGATGAAATTTGAGTTGGCTCCAGTGTATGGGAGTGATTTTGGGGAGGCTACAGTCAACTTTAGTAAATTTGAGTTATCCCTGGTGACTGTGAGTGTTTTACCAATGGATGCAAGTTATCCTTAGTATGTTCAAGTTTTTCTCATGAGAACTCAAATTTTCATCCATTGTTTTGGTAAATCCCTTAGTGAATTCAAGTTTCTTAGCAGTGAACCTAAGTTAGCCATGTCACTAAATTTGAATTGGCTACGAAAGGAATTCAATTTTTTTTTAATTCATGGAAAAATTCTTGATTATTTATTCCTTAATTCATTGAGGGGAGGAAATTTGTTCATTCCATCCTTGCTGAGAGATGGGTAAGCTTGTGAGCTTGGGAATCCATGCATACTCTGGTATGTGTGTGAATTGTGTGCTTCGAGAGCACGGATATTGTGGTGTGTTTGAAGTAAGTCTAAGCAACTTTGGTATAATTCCTTTGTGTAAATCACTTGTCTTTGTCCTGGACCTTCACATAAATCCTGATGGTGAATGGAAATGTCCTGAGGGTCCTAGCAGGTGAAGGGATTACCATTGAACTTGGTAGTTGAGTAAAGGAGTAAGTAGGTGAGGAGCGATTGAGTTGTGGCTTCTCAAAAAGTGATATTTGAGCTAATATTGGGTTCAGTATAGTTGCTTTGTGTCCACTACTTATATTTTTCCTAGACCTACACATAAATCCTAATGGTGAACGGAGATGTCCTAAGGGACCTAGAAGGTGAACGGATTACTATTTCACCTGGTAGTGGGGTGGAGGAGTAAGTGGGTGGAGAGGAAAATCATGTTGAAGAAATACTAGTAGTGAATCTCAATTTGTGGGCCTGAGTATCATCCTTAGAGATAAAATTATAAAGAGAGAGTTCCTTAATGTGTTGATCCATGACTTCATCTTGGGGGTGACCTACTACAACAGTATTGGCTTGACAATGTATAAGGATGGGAGGAATGTTGACATGTTGATGCTAGTTGCACCAAATATAAAAAGATAAGTATTGTTTACTATTATTTAGTATGTTAGTAATGCACATGCGCTCGTGGAGGCTAATATATCTTGGTTATATTATGGTGCATAATGATTCATATGTTAAAGTTTAATGTCTAAGTTTGATTTCGTTAAATTGGTAACTCCCAGAGTAGGTATGTTAATATGTTATTCCAGTTGTTAGATGTTAGATTGGATTATTTATGGTAGTCAGTGTTAGCATATAATTTTTGGAAAGTCCATATGGTCATGTATGGTTGTTCCATATTAGATATTCCATAGGATTAATGGTTATTATTAAAGTGGCAATTTTGATTTACCTTAGTGTTATAAATCCGTTATAAATAACTATAATAATGTGAATTTACTTATGGTACTAGAAGCTATATTGATTATGTGTTGATGATCATTAAAGGGTCAAATATTTGGACATCCCATGTGGCCATATATGACTATTCTAAGTCATATATGATGGGTATTTGATGACTAATATTTAGTATTACAAATCTGGTATATTTATGTGTTGTAATTTAGCCTCCTTGGAATGTCGGAATATTGATTGTATACTATCGTAAATGGAGTCTTTATGAATGTATGTAAATATTATTTAATAGCTAGCTAAATGGCTATGAGAAGCTTCCCATAGGTGTGATGAAATTTAGTAAACATGTAAAGAGGTTCTGGTCTAAATGTATTTATGTGTCATTACATTGCATTGCATGTATAATATGTAATAGTTGCATTGGAAGGGTTTTCTTCCTAGTAGGGGATAATTGTTTTAATTAGTTTGGTTTGTTAACATATTGACCTAACCTTAGAAGAACATCATTTCGTTTTGAATAACCCCTAATCAATCCTTCCTTGTTATAATCCGTCAAGTATTTAGACCCTAATGGTGTGTTTGCGATCGGGTATGTTACAGAAGATATTTCATCCACATATGAGATTCTCTCTACCTATTGGTTTGAATCCATGGCTAGAAGGTTCTTCTTCTTGGAATCCTTCTTACAGTGAATCTTAGGGTTCAATTTTGGATGTTGATTCCAACACTTTTCTTCAATGTGAGCATCAATTTTACAATGATTTTTTGGATCCTTTCATTGATGTGTTCTAATTGTATTCTTCTTATCTTTTTCTTTCCACTTATTCTTCCCCTCCTTAGAAGTGTCTTGGTTCTATTAATGTTTGGAACCAATTAATTTTCCTTTATTGTGTCCTATATTCTCTAGGCACTATGATTGCACACGTTCCTCATCAATTATCATATTCTTGAAGAGCATAAATTGCTTTCATAAATGGTTGAGTACATCTATATTCCTAGGTGATATACCCATAATAATAACCATCTTCGTGAATGCAATTGTGTACTCTTTAACACTCTTCCATTTCCTTTGCATGAAGTAATGTAAAGAAATGAATTAGTCCTCTACATACCCAATAGGGTAGAATTGGGACTTTATGAGGGTTTTAAAATCCTCCAACTTAGTTACTAGCAAATCACCCTCTAGCATAAGTGCCTATATGTGGCTTTCCCACTAGGTTAATGCAATTCCCTCTAATTTAAATCTAGAAAATAAAATATTATGCTCCTCTTATATGTTGTGGATGCTAAAATAGACCTCTAATTGCTTCAACCAATTATTCAACTTTAAAGCATAGATGTCACCTTGGTAGGGATTTATATCCACTTTTTCTTCCATCTTAAATTAAAGTTGGGAAGTGGTAATGGAAGTGGAACTTAGATGCTCTTTCTCAAGCTATAGACTCCTTTGTTGGGTCGAATGCATCTCTTGATTTCCCTTATAATCCAATATATGAGTTAGAGCCTCCAAAATCACTAAAATATCCAAACTTTCTCTCCATAGTCACCATGAGGATCAACATATTGCACGATATATCAATGACTTGTATTTCCATATTTGTAAATTGGTGTTCATATTCGACCCCCAATTATTTACTAGCCTTCATCCACCATGACTAGGGTTTGAATACTTTTTATTTATTCCACCAACTCCTAGATCCTACATTTTCACATAACTCCCAAAATAATATTGTTATGATACCAATAAGATCTCTAAACTATCATGCATATTCAACTAGAAATATTTGTCACAACCAATCTTAAAAATTAACTCATTGTGTTAGCATTATTCCATTGAATGATAAAATAAAATTTTTCTAAAAGGAAATAACTAGAGAAAAATATTACATCCACAAAAACAACACAAGATATACCTTGGGAAAACCCACTATCAAGAAAAACCTATCCTTTCTCTTTTCTTCTCAAATGTGTAATGCGAATCCAAAGAAAGTGTTACCCACTATGGAGTCACCTCTGACACTATTTCCTACATGGATACTTCTTCTACTTCCTCTATTATTCTCTAATATCCACTCCCTTATTTTTTCTCATCTATGGAATAATACAATGGGATCATCAAAATGGAACCCCTTCTCCTCCTAATGGCTCATTATTTAACATATATCTAGTCATCTATTGTTTGTTTTACGGTGTGTACATGCATCAAATCCCAATTATGGTTGTGGTTTTGGACCCTATACAAAGTTCTTGAAAGTCCACACATGACTACATCCACATGTTTGAGGAATGAGAACTAACATGTAATCCACCCAATACTATGGTGGTCAACTATATAGATCAACTTGCGTCAAGCATAACTTACTCATACAATAGAATGAGGTGATTCTTTCATCATCAGAAAAGCATTAGAGATTAGAATAGTGTAAAGGAATTGAGAGCAATGCTCACAAAGCTTTGACCCCCAAAAAACATCATTTAATACCTCAAACAAGCCACAAAAGGTTTTGGACCCCAAAACTGTAAAGTAAGACCTAGCCCTAAATGGAACCTACAAGTCAATTCATCCAATTTTTCTACCCATAAAGAACCAAAATAAATGAAAAAATTATATATTGATCATTTTGGATCAAAACTAAAAAAAAATAAGGTTAAAATCGTATTTGATTCCGTTATAACATATAGATCCATTTCTCCATTTGCATTAGATAAATGTCAATTGTCAACCTCCGAGCATGACAATTTTAATCTAGTTGAAATAGATTTGGGGGTAAAGAAAGTAGTAGGACCTAGTTTTCAAGAGTATTTATTGGACCTAGGGGTGTGTAAAACTAAGGTGAATGTCACAAACCCACTAACCCTATAATACTAATTGGACTACGATTCATCCATAATTTTAACCAAAAACACCCATGTTACCATGATGTATTTTTATAATGGTTTAGTTGGGGTTTACTCTGGATTTGTGAATGTATTTGATAGCATAGCTAATTTAAATATGCATGAAAACGAGGCCAACATAATTTCTATGAATGCAATTTCACAATGGACAGTAATTTCATTAAGCTTCCAACAATAATTTAAATAAAATACATTTCAATGATTTTCCAAAACACATTACGTACACAAATAAATACTTATTTGGGAAAGTAAATTGATTGTCTGCATATGAAGGATGTTCCACACAGGTGTAGGCTCTATACACCCAAATATTACATTGACATACCACCCCCAAGTCAGGACTATCAATCCACAAGATGGTGTTGGTTTCTATAGCTATAGCTATCCCTTGGCCAAGGAATGGGGCTCCCTTCTCTGAGTTAATACTACCTCATTCTCCCTTCTCTGAGCTAACAGTACCTCAAGTTTGTTACCCCAATTTCTTTCTAGGGATCTGCGAAGTTCCATTGTTCTATGTCTAGTTCTTTACGTACCACAAGTGATAATGGTACGGTGATGTTAGAATGGATGGCAAGGGATCTCCTCTAAGATAGTTAGGGTCAGGAGGAAAAATGATTAACTGTGACATGAAGGAAGTGAGTCCAATTATGGCTAGATATCTCTATTTATATGCATAGTTGAAGCTAGCAAGTGGCACCAAAGGTGACAAGAACTAACCACTTGGGATCCATGTAGTTGGACACGTTTCCCTTTCCCAAAGCAAGTTGGAAAAGTGGAATATATGGAATGGAAACATTTTCCGCTCTAATCCTAGGATTGGGATAATCTATCTCCTCCTTGTGGAAATATAGTCCCCCATATCTTATTTTGTCCTTTGGTCTGTAGTAGTCCTAGATATTATATTAAAGAGTGAAAATTTACAAATGTACATAGCTTGGTCATTCTAGACAATATATCTGTCATGTATCCCTTTCATCAATATTTACATCCTTCTACATATTAGGGTAAAAAACAAGGTGTTACCGTGAAAGTATGTTTTGTTTAGATGACAAAGGAAAAATAATTTAGATTCAAGGTTGATCCAGGAGGATCTTCCATAGTCGATCAAAGTAGAAGTATTCAAACAATAGAATAAAGTTTATAGTTGTAAATAGCCCATCGATAAATTTTCTTCAATGCTTGTTTCATGCGAAACATCCTCTGGATGCAGAAGTTGTTAGTGTTAGAAGTTTTGACAAGAATGGTTAAAATAACAAAAAAAATGATTAATTTGGATAAAAAATGGATATTGTAAAGGTTATTAAAAAAATGATGGAGTGCATGGGATTCAACCCCGTGACCTCACCAAACACTCCACCAAGCCCACATATCCATTTTTCCTGCACATGTTCCTTATTAGTTATAAGTCAAAACTTATATATAAACTTGTACAAAGAATAGTTGGGAAAAGGGGGGATCTCGAGGGCTAAAGCCCTTGACCCATATTACAACACCGAGGTTTTGTAAGGGGTGATGGAACCAAGGTAATGGAGACAAGTCACCACATGCGGACAATATTCCATATCACCGAAATTCCAACAAGCTAAGCCACATATTCAAACCAACAATGAAATATACACCAATGTATATCACCTTCCAAATCAACCGATGGGATAAGCTATAACGTGGAAACCATACCATTTATCAAGTAATCAAACGTTATCAAAATAGCATGGAATGGGGAGAGTCTCATAGACTTGATCCCGAGACCACTTCCATGTATCACTAACGCGCAAACCATTGGATCACGACCCATCTGTTGGTTAAGCCATGGAAAAAACAATTTAAAATTTAGTGGTGGAGATCAAGGATCCAAAAGGGTGTGTGACCGCTTGGCCCACAACCTAAAAAAAAACAACCAAAACCACTATATAAAACCACGACACGTCACATATCTCGAGGGAGTTCAGAGTGGAAAGACGGAGCGTATTTTGCACAAAAATCGATACAAAGTACAAGCACAATTCCCGAGGCAATGTACAACCATTAATGGGAATAGATCCTGAGGAAAAATCTGTACAAGTCATATTATTTTGTCTTATATGCAAGCATAGTTTCTGGATTTACGTTCTAGAGGAGGCCTCTAGTATATATAGTCAACTTTATACTCATTTTTCTCAAATTTCAAGAGGAATGTAGTGGTGCAGTCTGTTTCTGAGTCTAACTAACAGAACTCATAAGTTTTTCCAGAACATTCATTTTGTAAGCTTTGAAGGCTTAATAAGATCATTCTTCCCATTGGAAGTATCCCGAAGACATAGCCGAGGAGGGGTGAACTATGTTATCAGTTGTTTTATTCATTTTTTGGTTTGCATGTCTATTATATTTGCTTATGTGATTGATTTAAAACATTAAAAATTCAGTTTTTAAGCATGTTTATGAGTATTGAACAATAAATTTCACATGCAATTTTTTGGCTAAAAATGATCCTGAAGTTTCATATCAAGTTTGGTGTCAAAGCTAAATAACCATTGCATTTTGAGTTTATGTTAAAAATATCCAGGCTACAACGTGGTGAAGAAGAAATTAATGAGTCTAATCCAGAGATTGGTTCAAGAAGAGGGAAAATTTCTTCACCAAAAGGAGAAGAAGCATCTTCTTCTATCCCATCTGAAGGGGGATTTCTAAAATCTTTCATTAGAATACAAACAATGGTAGAGGAGCTCTATCAAAATCGGAAGAGAGGTGAATAAGGAGGTCCATCTCATGATGAAGGAAAAAAAGAAGGAGGTGGTGAGGAACCTCCTAAAAATACACCATCTTCTCTGTCTTATCTTGATGGTTCTATTCCTTCTCCATTTGAAAAGCAAAAAGAAAAAAATTGAATTTAATGTGCCTCAATTTAAGCTAGATATTAAGTTTGAATTACCTACGTATAATGGAGATCTTAATGCTGAGAAATTCGGAAATTGGATCCATCAAATTGAAGTTTATTGTAGGATTCAAAATTTTACTGAAGATGACATTAAAATTTAGTTGGCTTCTCTCCGACTTGGAGGGACTTCTCTCATATGTTTGGAGAGAACATCTCAACATGATCTTTCCACAAAAGGTAAAATATTCTCCTCTTTGTACAAGTTCACATCAACATTAAAAAGGAAGTTTTATCCATTAGGGTACATGCAACACGCTATGATGGACTGCCAGAATCCGAGGCAAGGTAAGGGACAAAGTGTGCAATATTACACACAAGAATTCTGAAAAGGGAGCATTAGTACTTGGTATACCTCTCTACACCCATGAAACTACTCTCAAGTATATAGGAGAATCGCATAGTTATTTATGTCATATGATATGTATGTTTAATCTGACTAACCTTGATGAGGTGTGTTTTCAAGGAACTCACATAGAGATGAAGTGGAAGAATACCAAAGAGAACTTTTCAAAGAAACCTTTCAAACCAGTTGGAAATAAGTTTAAAGGTAAGGGAAAAGGTAAACACACACATATTGTGAATAAGGAAGGAGATAAACCTACCTGTACTCATTGTCAAAAGAAAATTCAGGATGTTTCCAAATGTTGGAAACTTCATCCAGAGCTCAAGCCTGAGAAGTTTTGGAACAAAGAAGACAAAAATACTACTACAACAACAATCCAACATGATTTGGGGCCAAATTATGGGGATGAAACTAAGTTGGTTGATACAAGCATTCAAGGTAAAATTCCTTCTTGTCTTGTTTCAAGAAATGAACCTGTCATTGATGAAAGATAGATGAGTGAGTTATTTCATATTAGAGTAATTTCCAAACATAATAAAATTGTTACTCTTTTTTATAGTGGATCATAAGCAAACCTCATTTCAAAAGAAATTGTTAAGAAATTGCAATTGGAAACTAAATTACGACCTAAACGATATCCACTTGGTGGGTATGTGATAATGCACAACTATAAGTTACAAAATAGTGTAGAATTAGGTTTGCCATCACTTCTGGATTTGTTGATGAGGTAGATCTAGATGTGGTTCGATTGGATATATGTGGTATTGTGTTGGGTAGTCCATATATGTATGATAGGAAGGCTATCGTTTATAGGGAAGATAACAGGTATCGGCTCACTAAGGATATTATTGAATAAATCGTTCATGCACATCACATGAAAACTAATATTTCTTTAGTTTCTGCAAATCAAATGAAGAGGTTAATAATTGAAAGTAAGAACTTTGTTCTTATGATAGTAAAAGAAAAAGATGTTGAAAAAACTGAATCCTTTAAAGGTTGTGATCCTAAAATTAAAAAGGAATTGATAAAGCTGGTATCTGATTATGATATTTTGTTTTAAGAACCTAAAGGATTACCTCCTAAAATGGAAATTCAACATGAAAATTATTTATAGTAGGATGCACCTCTTCCTAATGTTGGTATATACAAGTCTTCCATTATCGAAAATGCAGAGATAAATAAATAGGTTCAGGAATTGCTTGAAAGAGGGAACATTAGATCAAGTTCCTCTCCATGTGATTCACCAATTGTTTGGTGCCAAAGAATGATGGAACATGGTGTATGTGTGTTGATTACAAGGCATTGAACATAATCACAATTAAGAACACGTATCCTCTTCCTTGAATTGATGATATTTTAGATCAGCTTAAGAATGCAATATTTTCCAGTATATTGTTTTATCATCTCGGTAAAATATGTATTCCACAAAGTGAAAAAGTGCATGTGATAATAGAATCTCATGCTTCTCACATTTCAGGATATTTTGGATTAGGTAAAATTGTAGCACAATTACAAAAGTTTTGATATTGGCCTCGAATGAATGATACAGTGTCCAAATATGTAAAAGGTTGTGTTATGTGTGCAACAAGAAAACTAAGTAATAGAAAGTTAGGCTTGTACACTCCACTTCCAGTTCCTTCTCATCCATGGGAAAGTGTTTCAAGGGATTTTGTAGGAGGGTGAAAAGGACATGATTATTTGTATGTTGGTGTGGATCGATTCAGTAAAATGTGTATACTCATGCCTTGTAAAAAGATATCATAGCTGAGATGACTGGTCATTTTTTCTTTCAAAATCTATGGGTCCATTTTGGAATTCCTAGTTCTATTATTTCTTATCGAGATTCCCTCTTTCTTGGGAAATTTTGGTCATATTTATGGGAACTTGGACACAAAGCTGAAGAAAAGCACAAAATTTCATCCACAAACCAATAATCAAATTGAAGTGATCAACTAGACCACGGTATATCTTCTTCGAGAGTATTGTGCTAAGAATCCTAAGCTTTGGGATGAACAGTTGCATTATGTTCAGCATGCATACAACAGAGCTATACACAATTCAACTTAGAAGTATCCATTTGAGACATGTTTTGGGTACTTGGAAAATTCTCCTTTAGACTTTGTTTTTGGGAAAGATACAGTGGAATGTGGACAGATTGATCCAGATAAAGCTCAAAATTTTATTCAACATATCCAACTAATTCATCAAGTAGTGCAGGAACATTTGGAATCAAGTCAGACCAAGTACAAAGAATGACATGACAAGCATTGACTAGATCATCATTTCCATATTGGTGATCGAGTATGGCTTCATATCAGCAAATATTGACTCCAAGGTGAAGGTAGAAAGTTGAAACCTATTAGGTATGGACCCTTTACAATTTTGGATAAATTCAGTAACAATGATTTCTAGTTAGAATTGCATCCTTATATGCAAATGTATATGTTTTTAATGTGGAAAACTTGAAACCATATGAGACACCTAGGATTGTAGACCAAGATGTATAGGATCAAACACCTTATGTGGACGAGTTTTCTCCTGAATATCTCAATGAACTTCAGGAAGATGTAACACTGGAAAGAAGGTCAAATATTCATGAAGAGGATACATGGAATTTCTTTGTGTGGGGTTGAAAGGAATGCATCCAAGCAAAGCAAGGTGGCTAGAGACTGAGAGAGTGAGGGACTTTTACCCTCACTTATTTTCTGATTGATTCCATGCTTTTGGTGGCCCAAAAGCTTCCCACTGGGAAGGTTTGATCCAAGAGGATCTTCCATAGTCAATCAAAGTAGAATTCTTCAAACAATAGAATAAATTTTACAGTGGTAAAGAGCTTGTCAACAACTTTCCGTAAATGCTTTTTCCATGCGAAACAACCTCTGAATGCAGAAGTTTCTACAAGAATGGTTAAAATGATAAAAAGTGATTAATTTGGATAAAAAATGGATATTGTAAAGGTTATTAAAATAATGGTGGAGTGCATGGGATTTGAACTCATGACCTCACCAAAGACTCCAACAAGACCACCTAGCCATCTTTCTCACACACATTATTTATTAGTTATAAGTCAAAACTTGTATATAAACTTGTACGAAGAATAGTTGGGAAAAAGGGGGTGATCGAGGGCTAAATCATTCGACCCATAAGCCAACACAAAGGCGATGTAAGGGGCAGTGAAACCAAGGTAATGGAGACAAGTCACCATATGCCGACAATATTCCATATCATAGAAATGCAAATAAATTAAGCCACATATTCAAACCAACAACGAAATATACGCCAACGTATATCACCTTCCAACTCAATCAACGAGCCAAACTATAATGTGGAAACCATACCATATATCTCTTAATTAAACATTATCAAAATATCATGGAATGGGGAGAGACCTGCGAGCTTGACCCCGGGACCTCTGCCATGTATCACTAATGCGTTAACCATTGCGCCACGACCCACCTGTTGGTTAAGCCATGGAAAAAACAATTTAAAAGTTAGTGGCAGAGATCGGGGCTCCAAAAGGGCACATGGCCCCTTGGTCCACGACAAAAAAAAATAACCAAAACCACTATATAAACACGACCAGGAACAGATCCCAAGGAAGTTCAAAGTTGAAAGGTAGAGCACGGTTTCCACAGAAATCAAGATAAAGTACATGCACAGTTCTTGAGGTGGCATACATCCATTAATGGGTACAAATCCCGAGGAGGAATCCATGCAGACCATACTATTATGTCTTATGTGTAGGAAGAGTTTCTTGATTTGTGTGTCAGAGGAGGCCTCACTCATATATAGTCGACTTTATACTCATTTTTCTCAGAATTTTGAGAAGAACGCGGTGGTGTGGTATGTTTCTGAGTCTGACTGATAGAATTGATAAGCGTTTCCATAACACTCATTTTGTAAGCTTTGAATACTTAATAAGATAAGCCTTCCCATTGGAAGTGGCCTAGAGACGTATCCCATGAGGGGTGAACTCCATTATCAACGGTTGTCTTAATTTGTTGGTTTGCGTGTCTCTTTTATTTGCTTATGTGATTGATTTAAAGCATTAAAAATTCAGTTTTTAATCATGCTTATGAATATTGAACAATAAATTTCACATGCAATTTTTTGGTTAAAAACGATCCTAAAATTTCAGATCAAAGGTATTAAAAGAAAGGTGTCCCTACGTTTCATCTCAATGATGAATGTAAAGTTGTGAATATTGAAAGGATGTCGATTGTACTTAGTTGAGTTTCTAAGTAGGGAGAAGGGACCATATTTAGATTGGTACCATGTATTACCACAATTCAGGGATGTCTTTCCCAAGGAGTTACTAGAGTTACCTAAAAAAAGAGAGCTTGATTTTACTATTGAGTTAAAACTAGGATTTGAGCCAATCTCCAAGTCATTTTATAAGATGATGGATCTTGAAATTTGTGAGTCGCAGATGCAACTAAAGGAGATATTGGAGATATGAATCATCAAACCCAATATTTTTCCTTGGGGTGCACCAATAATCATCCTTAATAAGAAAGATGGTTATTTGTGATTGTACACTGATTACATAATTTTGAACTAAGTCAGATCAAGAATATGTACTATATACCTTGAATTAATGATATATTCAATCAAATGAAAGGGGTTTTAGTTTTATAAATGATCAATCTATGATTAGGATTTCACCAACTTAGAATTAAGGGGATATACCAAAAAATGCCTTTCGGACATGGTTTGGAAACTATAAGTTTATAGTGGTTCCCTTGGGTTTGACCAATGCAATAGAATTATTCATGAGTCTCATGAATGGCTTGTTCCAAAATTACTTGGACCTATTTGTGCAGGTATTCTTATATGATAATCTCATCTATTCTAGGAAGAGTAGGAGCACAAGGAGAACTTATGGTTAGTGTTTTCATGCTTAAGAGAAAAGAAGCTGTACGGTAAGTTTTCTAAGTGTTCTTTATTTCAAAAAGAGATTCACTATCTTAGGAATATTATTTTAGGGGAAGGATTTTCAATGGACCCTAAAAAGGTGAAGGCCATCATGGAGCTGTTAATTCTAAGACATTATCAAGAGGTATGAAGCTTCGTGGGATTAATTGGGTACTACCAAAGGTTTTTTGAAGGTTTCACAAAGATTTCAAAATGATCAGTAATTTGCAACACAACGAGATCAATTAGGAGTGGACCAAGGAATGTAACATTGTGTTTGTTGAGCTAAAGGGTTATTAACCAATGTGCCAGTCCTATAATTGCATGATATGGACATGGAATTTATAATTTTCATGGATGCCTTAAGTAAAGGGTTGGGAACTATTTCAATTCAAGAGGGTGGAGTTATAGCTTAAGTGCCAAGTAAATTGAAGACTCGTGAAAATATTTATGACACACATGACATACATTTGGTAGTTGTAATGTTACACTATATCTTTGGAGGTATTAGCCTATAGGACACACCTTTGTTCTCAAGTATGATCACCAAATCTTGAAGAATCTCTTTGTCCAAAGAAATATAAATTCCAAGTAGAGATGATGGATTGAATTCATGAGTGAGTATGAATTTAGAATATCTTACATCAAGGGGAAATAGATTGTAGTTAATGATGCCTTAAGCATAATACCAAGGATATTCTCTTTAGTACCCTTACAATTTTATTTAAGGGGGAGAGTGTAAGGATAATTTTTTGGGGATAGTTGGTACCTATAAGTGACATCACTACTTCAGAGTGGGAGATAGTCAAATACTAAGTTCAAGGGGTATGATATGAAGGAAGATGGATTGTTGTGATTTCAAGGAGGTTGAATATCCCAAAACAAGGTAATATTAGAAGAATAACCTCAAGGAATCCCATAGAGAAATTTATTGTGCACATATGGGTGTGAAGAAAATGTATCCAGACATGGAAAATATCTTTTTCTAGGGAAACATGAAGTGTGACATAATTAATTTTATTGTTAAGTTCCTTAAGTGTTAGCAAGTAAAGGATGATCACCACCACCCAATAGATATCTTGAAACCTCTTGGCATTCTCATGTCCAAGTGAGAATTCATTTCCATGGATTTTGTTGTAGGGTTTCCCCTCGCATCTCTATTACATAATGTCATTTTTGTAGTAGTTGATAAACCAACCAAAAACATTCATTTTATTCAATTCAAGGAAACTTATGATGTAGCATATGTGAAAGGGTATCTATAAGTAATATTATTCACCTTCATGGGTTTCCAAAAAATATCATCTTGGACATAGACTCTAGGTTTACATCCAGGTTTTCAAAAAGATAGCAATCAAAATTGGGGAATTGGGGACTCGGTTAAACTTAAGTACAACTTATCATCCTAAAAGTGATGGGAAGACAAAGAGAGTTAATCAAGTAATGGAGGACAGTATTTGGATGTATGTTATGGATCAATAAATCCATTGTGAAGAATACTTACATTTGGTGGAGTTTGTTTATAATAATAGTTACCACATCTCAATTGGAATGCCAATTTATAATTTTTTGTATGGAAGGCCATGCAGGACGTTCTTGAGTTAGGATAGGTTAGAGGATTGAGTGATCATAGGACTATAATTGGTTCAAGAGATTGAAGAGCACATGATTTATATTAGACAACAGTTAAGGGAAGCACAAGATAAACATAAGAGTTAGGGAAATTCTCATAGAGTTGATCGAATTTATAGTGTTGGAGATGAGTTTTTTATACATATTAGACCTGATAGGAGTACTATCTAGTTTGGAAAAGAGAAAAATTTGTCACCTCACTTTATAGGTCCATTTAAAATCTTGGAAAGAATTGGACTAGTTATGTATCACCTAATGCTACCCCTCCATTTTCATAAAAATCATGATTTTTTTCATGAATCTATATCACACCAATATGTTGTTGAAAAATATCATAAACTAAATTAGAAGGAACTACAAGTTTTGGACAAGGGAACCTTCTATTTGATTTTTAACATTAAGCTAGCATTATTAGGATCTTTAACTGAGAGAATAACAAGCACAGCAATCAAACACAAGAGACAATGAACATAGTGTTTTTCCTCGGGGAAACCATAAATGGAGAAAACCTCGTAACTTCCTCAGAGATAGAATTAGCACCAAGAGTAAAACCCCAAAATAGTAACATGATCTCCCGACAGCAGTAACCTCTTTCTTCTAGCCCCAATGTCTTCTTCTTCCTCAGCTATTGCGCTACAACTAAGTGTGAGTGAGTGTGTCATAAATAGAGAGGTCACCTCTCTATTTATACTAATTCCTAACATGAGAAAAACCCTACTAGGGCCAACCTCTCTAGGAGAGTCTAATATCCCTAATGCCCTGAAACTGCAGGGACTTTAACCCTTAGGAAATAGGAGGGTTACCCACAATGACTTGAAATGACTTGTTTACATTATAGATCCTCCCTATCGGAACATTGGGGCATGACATGACTCAATTACATTATAGAAACATCCTGGAATAAACATCAGGGGTACAAGACACAAGATACATTGGTGAATACATTCCAAGGTTACAATTACATCAACACCTTCATGGTCGAACCATTATACATATTGGATTGCGAGGTCTGATAGCTCAAGCACCACTTATTAGACAACGTTAAGGTTTAATGGGACAAGTATATCCAACGATCTACTACCTATGAGGACACATAAACTATGTGTCGTGATTATCCCAGATGTAGTTTACTATAACTTTTAGATAAATTTTCTCGAAGGTTGGCCGTATGTAACACCCCGTATTTTGATTAGACAACTAAAAAACATTATGACCTATCTTATATTTATTTGTTTATTATTTGTTGGACTTGGCTCGATTGAGAAAAATATATGTGTGGATTTTATATGAACCTACATATATGCATCAATTTATTAGAATTTGAATGCCATTTAGATCTTCAGGCATATAGTTCTAATAATTTTTGCAGCAAATAAATGGAGAATGAAGATACAAATTGAACAAAGCAAACCACACAAGAATCAGACAAGTATTGCTCAGGAATTTACAGTATCATTCACAATAATAAAATATGGTGTTACAATAGTTTACATAGGAAAAGAATTTGAATGCATGACATGCAATTTGAATCTATCCACTGGATCTGACTATAGCTAACTGACCATCTAACTCATAGTGTCTCAATCAATGTCGGAGTCCAACAGATCAACTCCCAGATCTCCAACAACTCAAACAATCAGTGATAGCTAGTTCACTCACTGCAACTGAGTTTGGTAGGTGGGAAAAGGCGCCTACTCCACATGCATCCATGCATTATCCATGCAAAGCTTGTGCCAACTAATTGATTGTGAACTAGCTGAAAGTAACTGGGGGATAACTGAGACTAACTAGTACTAACTCCAACTAACTGAAGTAGGTTGGTGTCGGAACTCCCAGTGGCTCCTAAAATGTAGGGATTGGTCTAGGAGGTGCCCAAATTGATGCATGCACATGCAGTAAGTGGCAGTTAACCTCTAGTAGTGTTCCCCACACTCCAGTGACTGGTACATCTGGCCCCATTAGGCCAAGTGGATCCAATGGTACTAGTGGACCCAATTAATTAATTAAGGTTCCTAAGTTAGGCTAAATGATCTAATAGAAAGTATGGTCAAGGGAGGATTAATAATACTAACACCCCCCCTGAATCCTAACTTGAACAACTATGGGCCTTGGTAACAAGACCATAGGTCACCCAAACACAATCTAAAAGACAAAATGTTGCTTAATACAACCGAGGAAATAGGGGAAAACCTCATGGGAAAAAATCCCCCCTCAAAATAAGTAGGAATACAAATTTTGAAAAAACTTGTCAAAATTTTTGCTACTATTTGCAGCACTATGCAGCAGTAGTATCTTGTTTATGTGCAGGTGAACCCATGAATCCAAAAAAAGTGTTTATGTCTAGAGGAATCTTCCTCTTTGGAAGAAGAACAATGCACTCAACTGAATCAGAAATATAAATAGCTGCACGGTGAAAACTGGACCCATGTAGAGCAGCTGAAATCAACTGAAGAGAGAGTAAAATTTCTTGAGAATTCAAACCATGTGAGGAACACCCAAAAACATGATATATTTCATCCTTGAATATAAAACCATGAGTGGTAAAATCAGCCCCAATTTTTAGGAGAAAGTGTCCAGGAAGATGCAGAATGTCTCCCTCTTTACTAGTTCTATGAGGAGATGAGCATGTGACCAAAGGTAGAGAAGCCCTGGGATTGTGGAGAGTGAATGCTTGAGCTCCATAATCTGATATAGCTTTATAAATATCCAATAATTCACAAAATATTATATCATCAAATTCATAATAAATAACTAACATCGAATCTTCAACAACAAAATTGAAAGAGACTTGCGGCGATTGATTTGTCGCACCAAAATTGATGAAACCTGTTACAAGCAATACTGTAAGCTCTTGAATCTTAAAATATGAACCACATATTATAATATCTGAAAATAAATCATATCCAAAAATGTTCATATCATATCCAAAACTGTGAAGTGAAATCAAATCCCCAGCAGCAATTTTGAAGCAGACTTGCAATACTTGATTTGTCACACCAAAATTGATGAAACAAGCTACAAGCAGTACTGAAATCTCATGAAACTGAAATATTCAACCAAGTAATATCAGATAAGATCTAAATAAGATCATATCAGACCCAAATAATTCCACATCAGATCCAAAAGTGTTGAATGAAATCAAATCCCGAGCAACAATTTTGAAGGAGACTTGTGGTACTTGTTTCTTCACACCAAAATTGATGAGAACGGCTACAAGTAGTACTAAAGGCTCATGAACATGAAATCTTGAACCAATTAATATCAGATCAGATCCAAATAATATCATATCAGATCCAATAAATTTCATATCATATCCAAGAGTTTGCTCCACATAGATGGTAGATGCACAATTTTCTTCTTCTTCAAAATTCTGAATATCGGTGCATGCAATGATGTAGAAATTTGTTGGAAGCTCAAGATCAATGAGAGTGAATGGATCACTCCTACAACCTGAAATTATTTCCAAAATATACAAATATTTACAAAATATAATATCATCAAACTCATGAGAGAAAAATGACATCAAATCCCTAGCAAAACTTTTGAAAGAGATTTTTGGTACTTGTTTCTTCACACCAAAATTGATGAGAACAGCTACAAGCGGTACTGAAAGCTATTGAACCCTAGAACCAGGTAATATCAGATCAGATCCAAATAATATCATATAAGATCCAATAAATTTCATATCATATCCAGGAGTGTGATCCACCAAGCTGGTAGATGCACAGTTTTATCCTTCTTCAAAACCTTTGAAATAAATTTTTGGTACTTGTTTCTTCACACCAAAATTGATGAGAACAGCTGCAAGCGGTACTGAAAGCTCTTGAAACTTAGAACCAAGTAATATCAAATCAGATCCAATTAATATCATATCAGATCCAATAAATTACATATCATATCCAAGAGTGTGCTCCACCAAGATGGTAGATGCACAGTTTTCCCCTTCTTCAAAACCCCGAGTATCGGTGCATGTAATCATGTAGGAATTTGTTGGAAGCTATAGATCAATGAGAGTGAATGGATCACTCCTAAATTCTGATATTATTTCCAAAATATCCAAATAATTACTTATTATCACACTAGCAACGTCATTAGAGACAGAGAAATCAAATTCCTCACCCTTTCCTGGAGAAATCACCGGTAAACTATGCACAGAATTTATAATAGAAGAATCACTGGAGAACTTTTGCATAGAATGGAAGGAGAGATTTTCTTCAACATCATAGATTTAAATGTATTATTCTAGATCATCCATGTGAGGATATGAGATATCATAGATCTCATACACTTCCGGAGTAGCAGGAGAAGGAGTCACTCCAAGGAGACTTTCTTCAATTCGAATTGACCGTGAGGAAGATTCTTCTTCTTCATCATCTTGAACAAATTCATCAAAGAGAGTAGAGGCTAAGACTTTTGAGTAAAGAACTCTTTTGGTTCTAAATGTGCCCCCCATATTGCTATAGCAATCCTCATTTTTCTTCCCAAATATTCTATCCAGAGATCTTTTGGGTATTCTACAAACTCAATAAGGTCTATAAGCAAGCTTCGAGAAAAAGTCCCACATATTGCTCCATAAGCTCTATCATTGTCATTTAGCCTTCTTTCTCATATTCATAAGACTCTTTACCAAGTCTCGTAGATACCTCATAGAGACCTTGTCTCTTCAGAGATGCAATCATCTTCGACTTCCATTCTGAATATCTTGCGGCTAGAGTAAGAAGAGGAACTGATAATATCGAATCCATATGAAGTTGAACCTGTAAAATATCACGGCAAAACTAAAAATATTCGAACTATGTTAGAATAATTCTTTTCCTCTTGACATGAACATATTTTGAGGGTCTGTCACGCCCTCTCTGCTACTCTAAATAAATTCAGAGCTAGCAAATTTTCATAGGGGACTTCTGTGGAAACCCAGTTGCTGCTGATGTTCAGTGGAGAGAAACAAACATGAAACCTGCTTGAGAAGGATCTGATACCATATTATAATTTGAATTCCATTTAGATCTTCAAGCAGATAGTTCTAATAATATTTGTAGCAAATATATGGAGAATGAAGATACAAACTAAACAAAAAAAACCACACAGGAATTGGACAAGTATTGCTCAGGAATTTACAGTATCATTCACAATAATAAAATCTGGTGATACAATAGTTTACATAGGAAAAGAATTCAAATGCATGACATGCAATTTGAATCTATCCACTGGATCTAACTGTAGCTAACTGACCATCTAACTCATGGTGTCTCAATCAATTTTGGAGTCCAACATATCAACTCCCAGATGTCCAACAACTCAAATAATCAGTGACAACTAGTTAACTCAGTGCAACTGAATGTGGTAGGTGGGAAAAGGCACCTACTCCACATGCAGCCATGCATTATCCATGAAAATCTTGCACTAGATAACTAATTGTGAACTAACTAAAAGTAACTGGGGACTAACTAAGACTAACTAGTACTAACTCCAACTAATTGAAGTAGGTTGGTGTTGGGACTCCCAGTGGCTCCTAAAATGTAGGGATTGGTCTAGGAGGCGCCCAAACTGATGCATGCACATGAAGTAAGTGGTAGTTAACCTCTAGCAGTGTTCCCCACACTCCAGTGTCTGGTACATGTGGCCCCATTAGGCCAAGTGGACCCAATGGTACTATTCGACCCATATAATTAATTAAGGTTCCTAAGTTAGGATAAATAATCTAATAGACAATATGGTCAAGGGAGGATTAATAATCCTAACACAATTATGTTTTGAGTTATCGCTACCTTATTAATGATAATAGCTGGGTTATTACTTCCAATATGCAAAATTAAATAGAATGATAGGGTATGTGGATATCAATAGACATTATACTTCAATGAATAAATGGCTGCAATGCACATGATGGATAGATTAGTTTGTTTATATTGATTGATAGTTGATAAATTGGTAATTACTTGGAAATAGTGAAAGATTATGCATGATCTTATGTTTTGGATGAAACTAACCCATAGGTTAGAGAAGCCAAGTGATAGCCAAATACTTGTGATACCAACATTACCCTAGTGTTGTAGACATCGACAGAGAAAGGGTAAGCTATGAAGCATTGATTTGTGGATTTATTTATTGGTTCAATACAATTTTATGAGACATGGGCTAGTGCAAGTTTATGTAGGGAATAAATTTTCCCAAACTAGTCATTCGATAAGTACAACTCTAAGAACAACAATAGAAACACATGTGATTATTGATAGGGCATTGGCCCTAGTTCCATTGGGAGGGGTGGAGATATTTCCAACTGTTAGTATCATATGAAAGCTGAAGTCATGAGCAAGTCATGTTAAGCCTTGCTCCCCAAGTTGTGTGTTGACAATCGATGGTTGTGTGCTAGGGAAGTTAGGTTAATTTATTAGACGCTTGTACTTATGGGTTATATCTAGGGTTGTGTAAATATAGTTGACTCTCCATAATATTCTGATAGAGGAATGAATAGGAAGTCGAATTTGGAAGTAGGATAGGAAGGAAAGATGATTTAGATTAGTAAGGATGTAGTTTGGGATTTGAGATGCCACATTACTTTGTACCTTGTTTTGTTCACCTATAAAATATTTTTTAATTCATTAAGGTAAACCTAAGTATAAAGTATAATTAGTGATGATGTATTCTATTTTATTTAATAAGATTGTGTAATGTTGTGATTTTTTAATTTTATCACGAGTCAAGTTACCTTGTCTTGCGTGAGTGGTTACCTTGTCTTACATGTGATTATTGTTGTCTTGTCATTTATGAACTATACATTAGACATGGTGATGGTTACCAGCAGTGCACACATGAGCTATGTGTATGTTAGCCACACATACATACCTCACATGTGTACATTAGTATTAGTTAATATATATTGGTAATTAAATTGTTATTACTGATAAAGGTTGTTGGATGTAATAAGAGTTAAAATGTAGTATTATAATCAATATACATTTGCATTTTCATTAATTGCATTTATTGTTGGTTCTTTTACATTTCCCTAGTATTAATTACATATCATTTGTATGTATTTATTACATTTCATTTAATCCTCATTTGATATGCATTTTGTCTCATTTTCATGTCATTTTATAACTTGATCCATTTAATGTTGACCAAAAATGCATCGATGTGACTGATATTTGACTTGCCCAAGAACAATTATGCTTATATTGGCTAAGTAATCTTAGAGGGCATACTAGGATATTAGATCTCTTTAGCTTTCATTCCTAAAGGTGTTCTTGAGAGAATAAGGAAGATAAGTTTCAATTGTATATGATCTAGGGATAAGGATAAACATGCTTATATGGCATGGGCTAAATGGTAGAAAATTGAAATCCCTGAGGAATATGGCAGCTAAGGTCCTAAAATATTCATTAATTTGAAAAATAATTGACTGCAAAATGTGGATGGAGAGTTGATATCTAGTCATGGTTTGTGGAGCTAAGCAGTTTATAAAAAATATGTGGTTTTGAAGAGTTTTTAGTACTAGACTAGGAAGCTTGTAAGAACATTTCATAATGTATCCATTATGTAAGGTTATGATTCTACTATTTTGGGATTAGAAGGTGGGTAAAGTAAACCGAGTAATATTAGTAATGGATCCATTAATCGGTTGTGGTGAAACTATAGACTTCGTGGAAATTTAGTAAACACTTTGCGTGAGAAAGTGTATTTTATACTTAGTCAAGTGGTTGACTACTATCTCACCATGGTATGGAGTTAATAATGGAACTCTAGAGAGAATGTTAAAACATGGGATGGACTTATTGTTTCTCTAAAGGAAAGTCATATTTGGATTAAAGATCCAAATGATGAATTCTTATGGTTGAAGAATCCATCAAGTGGATACTATAATCCAAATCATGGCTATAAAGTGTTTTGTGGAAGTGAGGCATTGGAAAATCAATTATGGTGGTGCAAATACATTTGGAAATTTAAATTCCCTCTCAATTCTTGCATTTGTGTCTAATTGGTGCTTAGGAATAAGGTGCTCATTTGAGATATCCTTCAAAAGTGATGTAGATTTGGTCCTAGAAGGTGTTCCCTAGGCAAAGAAAATGAGGAGAGTGTGTATTATTTATTTGCATTATACCCATATTTTAGTACATGTTTGGAAGGAGGTGGATATATTGACTAGATTAATAGATGTATGAATGGTACTTCATTGGAGGAATGCAGAAGTTGTTGGTGTGATATTTCCAATATGAAGTTATTTAGAGATTTATCTCCCATTATTACATGGTACATTTTACACCCAAGGACTCCCACCCTATCTTAAGACAACGGTATTCCAACCATTCAAAGTGCTACTCAAGGTTTCAATATTCTCAATTTTTTTAAGAAAACAAAAATCCCAAAACCTACTAGATAAATTGTAACATAACTAGAGGTGGATAGGTTGCACATGGGATTATTTTGATGGTGTTGCATAAGGTGATATCTAGGCTAGAAGTGCTACTCAAGGTTTCAATATTCTCAGTTTTTTTAAGAAAAAAAAATTCTCAAAGCCTTCAACATAGCTTGTAACAAAACTAGAGGTAGGTAGCTCAAGCACATGTGTTACAGCTAATTTTACCACACATGGTTGATCACATATTCATGGCCTTCCCTGTCCCTATGCAGACTCTTTGGACCCCATGGACCAATATTATACTTTGATGTTTCCAAGTGCATCCCTTAAAACACCTGTTTATTGTTTTATGTGATTTTTAATCCCATATTCGTGTATATAAGCGGATATTGACCTCAAACACACGTACATCGGGATGTGTGCATAAGTCCAAATATTTTTGGAGTTTTCTTTGATGTATGTCTGAAATACTTGACTCTTGGCATTCCATATGCCTCGATATCGCTTGGATTTGACCCTCCATTACCCCTTTGGAGTGCTATATAAGGAACCCCTTGGATACATTGAAGAGGAGAAATTGAAGAGCAAGGAAACTATAGTCCATTGTTGTTGTAGCTTGCATATACTTGAGTCTACATCCCTTTGTCCCTTTGGAGAACTTTGTGTTCTTCCCAAGCTTTCCTTTGCTTGTGATATTGCTATCGAGAGATGGAGGATTGAGGTGGTGGAGGCCCAGGTGGAGGACTCAGTTTCTCCAGTTCGCAGACATGCCGACAAAGGTTGTCACTTTTGTAATCTCTGATTTGATTAATAGAAATATCTTTTCCTGTCCATTTAATGTGCAATTGAATGAATATTGAATCCATGGATATGTTTAATTGTTTATACATTGATGAATATATATATGATAGAGTTGATCTAACACCATATTATATAGCATGCTTGTCTTGTTTGTTGTTGTTCAGAGCAATTACTAGATCAAGCGGGATTGGAAAAATCTCAATGGGGATCTACTTCAACCGTCCGTAATAAGATACGACCCATGATCCCTTAGTGTTCGATATTTGGTTTCTCTTTCATATGGGAAAGGATTGATTTTTGCAGTTTATCTGTCTGTTGTGGTACACCCCAATCCATAGGAAGTTTCTCTCCACAACAAAATTGGCGATCATACTAGGGAGGTTCCTAGTTGTTTATCTTTGGGGGTTTTTCGGTATTCAATGTACATGAATTGCTCTGATTTCTCTGTTTCTGTGTCGGGTCCAGGGGCATGTTTTCCCAGTATGGTCTTGAAGGAGTAAATTTTCTCTCAGCTTGTCTGTTTACCTTATTTTTCTCTCTTTTTCTTCCTGTACGTGGGTTTAGCTTTCACAGTCACTTATACACAGGGGTTTTCCTCGAACAGTCGCGTATGTACACAGATTTACTGAGAACAGTCGCGTATACCTTGATTTTTTTCTTTATTGGGAAGAGTAAATGTTGCTGGGTCATTTTGGATGATTGCTGAGTCTTCTTGGATGCTTTTGGAGTCTGTTTAAATCCTTTATTTCTGAGTAGAGACTGTTTTTAATTTGATTTTTAGAAATGTTCTTGTCATTCATTTTATACTTTTTTGTTTTGAGATTAGTGCATTAGGTCTCTTTTACCTTGGTTCTTTGCTTGGTCGTTGTTTGTGAGTGGTTGCAGAGTCTGAGGGTTGTAGAGTCATATTTTTTGCTTTTATATCTCATTTAATTCAAAAATACAAAAATATTTTGCTTTTTGCATAGTTATGCATTGCTTGCATTTTGCATCAGCATGGTGCTTTCATTTTGCATCATCATGGTACTTGCATTAGGTTTGCTTGGTGAATCTTAGTCATATTTTCATATAGGAATGAGTGCATTTACATTTGAAAGAAAATTTTTGCACTTCACATAGTAGCATACCTTGTTTTTCATTCTACACAGTGCATTTGCATTGATTGTTAGGTGTGTATTTTGCTTCATGTTGTGTCATAACACCATAAGTTGCACGACCATTACCCTTTGAGTATAACAGCCAACTAAAATCAAGGCTTAGTAAAATGAATTACACTCTTTTCTTTTCTAGGGTGCATCAACAAGATTAGGTTTTAGGGTCTTGGAATAGTTCATTGTAAGTTAATTCTCCAAGACCACTAAACAAAACAATTAGGTGTCTGTCTAGGTGAGAGTGTGAAACCCTTGGTATAATTAGTGTTTCTCGGGAAGCTCGTCTTACACGGGAGTTAAGCACAAGGTAGTGCACACAATTGTGACTGGGATGACCCCTGGTTACTTTCTGTGAGCACCAGAGATATTTATAGGATTGTATTCGTATTTGGTAGCTTTTGAGGTATTGGTTGGTGCACCCCTGGGGTACCAGTTTGATTTCAGGCTTCGAGCTTTGCTACCATGGCCATATGGTCAATCCTGCCTGTGACTGTCTACTTGAGCATTGGTTATATTAAGGTGACCTTAGTTTCCTTACCTAGGTTATCGAGGGGGTATTTGCAGAGGTTATTCTGTAGGTGTCCTAGCCAAGTATGGGTCGGACAGCACAGTCACTATATGTGTTGAAGATGAGGGCCACTATAATTGGTTACGAACCTCCTCTTGTTGTGTATGGGAGTCTCAAGCCTCTCCTAGGTGAGACATACCTGCTTCATTCGGGAGCTCACTTATCCTACCCTTGGTTTGCTTGTTGTTTGGATTTAGATTTTCTTAGGTGTATTCTCTGTGCATGCTAGTCTGCTTAGGGTTGCGTAGATAGATCGAGTATTTTCTTTTTGTTGAGTCATTATGGATCCGAGTGTGGCACTCCATTGCTCTCGTCATTTAGCAAGTATTTCTCCTTCTACGTCTCCTCCTCCCTTGGGAAAGAGAGTCAGACAATCTGGGTGGACTAGTCATCACATTGATTCACATAGAGATCTTTCCATGAGTCGTCATGAGCCTGAGATCCCAGAGCTTCCACCTTCCCCGCCTCCAGCAGAGGAAGTTGATCCTTCAAGCACATATGGAACTTCACCTGAGTTTGGTCCTGATGGGATTGGACCGTCACAAGATGATTTATCACAGTTTATCGATTACATTAGCTTTGACCCTCGGTATTGGTTATACTATCCAGGTGAAGAGACTCGCCATGAACCCACCAACACTGGCCACATTAGATATGGCATGCCTGATTTTCTCGATCCTGGTTCGGCACCTCACATCGAGCCGATTGGTGACCCTAGTACTGTTCCTAGGGGCACTTCCATTCCTTTCCATGCGTAGAGGTTTTGTCATAGTAGTCACATTGTGCCATCCACTCTTGCGGTGGAAATTCCTTCACAAACACAGCCTAGACCTAGCACTAGTGTTCCTCCTCGAGGACCTTAGCTAAGACATGTGAATATTGGGGGTACAAGTTACATTCCTTCACATATTCCATCATCTTCTCAACCTGTTCCTTTGAATTATTTTTTTACGCATCCTCTTCCTAACTCTAGTGGTCCTTTGGACCGGAGTTCGAATTCAAGCCGTGTTTGTCCTCCGACTGCTAACACTGTAGTATCACAAAGCGAACTGCCTCATGTTGTGTTAGCAGATCATGTACCTATTTTTGGGTCGTCTCATGGAATACCTCGTGGATCATCTCATGGTCTAGCTCATGGAGCTCCCCATATACCTAACTATGGACCATCTCATGGAACATCTCATGGGACACCTTATGGAGCTTCCCATGGACATTATTATGGACTGCACTACGGACAAAACTATCAACCGTATGGGTATAGGTATCAACAACCTGCTTACTCTTCTAATTATGGCTTTGTAGCACCTCATAATCAAGGTACTCCGCATCACAATGCTTCTATGTATCCCTTCATGGCTCAAATGGGAGGACATTATTTTCCCACTGGCCAAGGCCATGGTGTGTATAGAAATCAACCTTATATGAGTCAGTCCTACCAGGGAGCGTGGCATCAACCGTCTCAACCTAGGCTTCCTTTTCTTGTGACTTTAAACCTACTTGATTTGTTGAGATTGATGAATGATCCTGTGTCTCATAATTCAGCATGGACGACAGTCCCTACCAAGTTTTCTTCGGACATTCCCAAGTTCGAAGGTAAGGCTGGTGAAGATCCTGGTAAGCATGTCACAACCTTCCACCTTTGGTGTTCTTCTCATTCCTTACAGATGATTCCATCCGTTTGAGGCTATTTCAATGCACCCTCACATGTCTTGCGGCGAAATGGTATATAGAGTTATCAGGGGGGTTTATACTACGTTTGATGACCTTGCCATGAATTTTCTTAATAACTTCCAGCTACTTGTATGTTACGACATTGGTATAGAACTCTTGTTGACCTTCTGGAAAGACAAAGCCTCGCATATTTCAGATCATATTCAAGAGTGGCGTAGACAGAAACGATTAATTAAATCCTTTATACCACCAGAGTTTCTTCTAGAGTGGTTCCTCAAGTCATTGTCACCTTACATCGCGAAGGATGTTTCTACATCCAGAGTTCAAAATGAGGACCATGCTATTTTTAGGTCTCAAGAGTTGGATTTGATCTATGCTCAATATGGACTCTTGTATGAAATTATCTCGAATGCTCTAAGATCCAATTTCGACCCCAAGATCAAACCTGGGCCACATGCCAATGGTATTGTTGGCTCCACGAGTACCAAACCTGCAGACTCGGTTACGAAACAAGTGAGCTAGTTATCGATTAACCAGCCTGCGTCGGGACAAGATATGGTTTTGTCTCAACCTACCTAATTGGTGAGTGTACTCTATGTGCAAACGTCGAACCCTAAAGGAAATCAGCAGCCTGGAAGGAATAAAAAGAAAGGAAAAAATAATCGGAAGGGTGGGAATAAAAATGAAAATGGTAATAATAATGATAAGAACACAAATAATGCTGGGGGGGTGAAGCAATCTAAGTGTAAGGTGAAGTTTCCTTGTAATTTGTGTAAGGATGATCACCTCACTCACTTGTGCCCTCATATGGAGGACACCTCGAAGTTCATAGCACAGGGCCCAACTGTGTTTACTAATCCTTTACCGAATAATCAAAATATGAACTCAAGAACCATTGATCCTAGTTGTGCATCTGGTGGAACTCAAAACCCACTGGAGGTCACTCCTGGTCACGATTGCATCAACATGGTGAAAGGTACCAAAGTTGTGACACGTGAGAAAGATTATGGTTCGTCACAACGAGACCTTGGGAAAGAACCTGATCCACCTGAGAGCTCTTTGCAAATTGAAAAACCTACGGATAAACCTGAAGTTCTGCCTCGCCTTCCTGAGGGATTATTGAAACACTCGGGGCACAATCCTAATGCTCAAGCTACCCAGAAATATTCACTTCTCGAGGATTTGGGCCAGAATCCTTGTGCGATGTCCGCATTAGAAGTACTTTAGACTTGTCCTTTGCATAGAAATGAATTGCTATATTCTCTTGGGGTTAGTGATGATACCTCTTCTTCCATGATAAAATTTGAAACTTGTGGAATCCAGCCTCGCTTTCCTTACTACGTGTCTCTTTTGATTCATGTAGAGTGTCTCAACAACACCATCATGCGTACTGTCATAAATGAAGGCACTGTCGCTTCCGTGATGTCTTTCTTTTATTGGAAGTATTTAGGTTCTCTCACGTTGTCTCAGCCTACCAACATTTTGACTGCTTTTGATGGCAGATCATTTCAGCTACATGATACACTTCCCTCTCTAGCGGTCCAATTGGGAGGGAAGGTTGTCGCAATCGAGGTCGATGCGCCCCTTGACTACAATATTTTGTTAGGCAGGAACTAGATGTACAATATGCAAGTTGTAGCTTCTTCCCTATTTCAAGTTGTTCACTTTCTGTTTAATGGGAATATCATTACTATTGATCAAAATTATTTCTAGAATCCGAGTGTTAACGCATCATCGGGAGCTTCTATCCCGATTATTAATCATTCTCAGCTGGCAACTGAGATTGTGGGTGTGGGCATGTATCCTTCTCTTATGGGAACCTTTAGTTTTCCTGCGCTCATTATTATGATTGGGTCTAGTCTTGGTGGGGATTCATCCTCGTCGAATTCAGTATCTTTTCACACTACTCATATGGGAGATCCTTGGATTCTTCCTTCACCGAGTGTGCCTATCGAGACAGACGTGTCGTTACCTGCAACAATGGTGGCATATCAAGCGAATCTTGATCATGTTGTAGAGCCTAGTCCTTCCTCTTCGCAAACAAAGGAGGAGGACCCTTATGTGCTACCTACATGGTCAGTAGAGTCATCTCACTCTCACGACTACCTTGATGATGTTTTTCCATCAGATGAAGCTATTATTTAGGCCATGTCTGGGATTGAACAACCTTGGGAATATTTGCACCATAGATCGTATTTCCTTCCCGAGCTTGATCGTTTAGAGTGTGATGACTTTAGGGAGATTCTTAGCGAGAAAATTGGTATCCCTATGGTCCCATTAAGCTCTCCTGGTCAGATGGCTGAAGGGAACATGGCTAACATGTCTCCAACGATTCCTATCAATATTTCTTGTGATCTTGGTAAGGCTGAGAATGTTTAAATTGGGGCAGGTTGTTCCCCTGATGAGATCAAAGAGTATACCGAGTTGTTTAAGAAATTTAGTGATATTTGTGCTTAGTCATATGAAGGAATGCTAGGTATATGCCCTAGTATTGTCGAACATGAAATCAAAACCTATCCAGATGCAAAACCAATTCGACAACATTTGCGTCTCGTGTGTTACGGAGAGAAATTCCTATGGCTTGGGGTACCACAACAGACAACTTGACTCCAGAAATCAATCCTTTCCAATATGCAATAGAAATTAAATATCTAACACTAAAGGATCAGACCTCATACCTTATTCTGAACGGTTGAAGTAGATCCTCATTGAGCTTTCCAACTTCAGCTTGAATTGATTAATCACGTCCTCAACAACAAGTGAACAAGACAAGCATACTATATATATTAGTGTTAGATCTATTCTAGCATATATAATCAACAATGTATAAGCATTTGAAATCATCCAATGGATAAAATATCCATTCAAACATATATTATTGGACTAGAAAAGATATTTCTATTATTATAAAATCAGTGATTACAATGGATACAACCTCTGTCGGCACGTCTGCGAATCGGAGAAACTGAATCCCCCACTTGGGCCTCCACCACTTCAATCCTCCATATCTTGATAGAAAGCTCACAAGAAAAAGGAAATCTTGGGAAGAACACAAAAGTGCTCCAAGGGACAAAGGGATGTAGACTCAAGCATAAGTTCCTGCAACAATAGACTATAGTTTCTTTGCTCTCAATTCTCTCTTAGGCCTTCAATGTACCAAAGAGTTCCTTATATATCTTTTCAAAGGGGTAATGGAAGGTCGAATCTGAGTGATCTCAAGGCATATGGAAGGTCAGGAGTCAAATGAGTCAGATCCATGTCAAGGAAAACCCCAAAAGGATTTGGATTTTGTACACATCCCGATGTACGCGGTTTTAGTGGTCAAACCCGCGTATATACGTGATTAGAGGTTTAAAAGTCACGTGTATCATTTTTCACATGTTTTTAGGGATGGTCAAGGAAACATCAACGGACAAAAAGTGGTCCAAGGGGTTCACGGAGTCTGCAGTGGGATAGGGGAAAGGCCATACAAATGTGATTCACTAGGAGTGGTAAAATCAGCTATAACAGATGCCCCCTAATGTGTGAGGTCAGAGGGTTCATACGATGGCCAAAATACATTATAAGTCCCTCCCAGAAGTAGAGTGATGAAGGATCCCATATGGAAGACCAGCCAGCCAACCAGCATAGTACACTGATACAACTCTGCACATAACTGCAAATACATATAGTAGTCCCGAATACATAAGAGTACAATGGCCATGAATAGGCATGATACAAGATATCACATAAGTGGTGATCGCCACGTACAATATACATAGATCAGAATCTCCATGATGAAGATATACAAAGGACCATGATCTCCATAATAGCTAAAGATATAACATGGATCAAGATCTCCATAATAGTTGGAAATGTCTGACATATACTGGAATCAAGTCATGAGAGCTGAAATCTCATGAACACTGGCACGATCAAGGAGGTAGCATATAAGAGATGGCACTAATATGGAAGGTCTTCTACACAAAATGCTACAAGTACATGTCCTACTATGCGAATAGAGGTGTCGAGGTCGAACATAGTAGTCCATCATCTGATTACCAGTCATTAATGTATACCATTAACAGACGCGAGATCACCCACCGATAATGAAAATGGGAATCAAGGTACTAGAGTGCAAACTAACAAGTGTGAATAAATGTGTTGAGGTCGAACACTTGATAGGATCCATCAATCAGGGGACATTGATGTATTCCCAAAGACTGTCAATGGAGAGAGAACCTGCCACTGATGACTATAAGTCTCAAGGCACTCAAAATGACTCTAGATTCCAATCTCAGAATAAATGATCTAAATTCGATAGGATGAAATCCGCTGGAAGGAGGGAATTAAGGAATCCTCCATCATCCAACACGAGGTACTCAGCAAAGCTGTATCATGTGGAAGGACTCGATCATAAGGTGCACGAACCAGTAACTGTACCGGGAATGGCTGACATGAAAAGTCAAGATAACTGAGGAATGGACGACTCAGGTTTCAACTTCCTTCGAACAAGAGCATAACAGTCAATGGTGATTGAATAAAGGCAGCATAGACTCGATATACAAACTAGGACATCTCTACGACATAGGAGGCATCAACAAAGGCTCCATATGGACTGAAAGCTTAACCAGTCGGTGGAGATAAACTCAGATAAACGAGTACAGCTCCTAAAGTCAAACTATAAACCCAACCAACAGATGTGATATACAGTGCTCTGTTCGAAGGCAAAACGACTTGACAGCTGCCAAAGATAACATCTTTCCATGTCCAACTTTTTGGTTTTTTTATTTTTTTGGACTTTTTCAATTATTTAAAAAGCTTGAAAAAAAATAAAATGGCTTTATAGTTACAGACTAGGAGGAGACAAGTGTCATAAGGGAAAACAAACTAGTTCCAAGCAGTGGAACATACCTATTCTCAATGCAAGGAAACATGTGTAGGATATCGACACTCGGGGAAAACTCCCCTCCCGGTAAAAAGGGAATCAAGCTGCAAAGGATATATAAAATGGCTCTGCATGGATAGACATGAGACAAGCTCGGGCTATGTGGCTGAAATGCAATGTCAGGGAAGCCAGCATAAAGCTCAATAAGGTAGGCAAAGCTCATGATAATGCAATTACAACTTGACATACGAGAGTCCTGAGGGAAATAGGCCAGCAAAAATATCAAGAGGAGTATGAGGGTCTTGCGAAATGTCATGGAAATACTATATAACGGACTCCCAGACCCTAAAAGATAAAAATTTGGCATGGGCACCAAATGCAAATAAGGTGCTAACTACGGTACCCATGTAAGGTCAAGCTCTACCACTCATATCATGCCACTTCTAAAACAGCAAGAAGGTTTCGTGACATAATAGAGTGGTTTTGTACCTAAGGCTATGATGAAACAGTCATAAGGTCATGCAAAATGCAAATGGTGATGAAACCTAACCTATATGCCAGTTTAGACATGATACCTAAAATCGGCACGAATGGGTCAATCCAACAGCTGAAACGACAGTCGAAAATGTCTCCTACATCATAAATTAGGTTAAAAATGGTCCAAAATGATTAGAAATAGTCCAAACTATAGGAAAGGGGGTAAAAATTTGAAAAAAATTGAAAAATTCTATAAATAGTAAACATTTCAAAACATTATAAAACATTTGAAATTTTTACCCAATTGAGCTCAGATTTTCAACAATGAATTCCAGGAGATCCAGCTGGCGGAATCCACTACCGTTTCTTCTAGGTACTTACCCATGCTCTTCTCTTCCATTTCAATGCAATTTTTATCAAATTCCATGGTCATTTGAGATTTCTAGGCCAAACTAAAAAAGGCGTTGTGGCCCACACAAAAATTGAGGGTTTTTCTGCATATAGGGCTGGCTATACGCGGAAAATGCCCCCAAACCTGTGTACATACGCGGTTGTTTGTAAAATAGTCGCGAATGCGGCCGCGCATAAGGTTTTTTTATTAATCTAATGGGAAAACTTACAATTTTTTGTGCAGGATGGTCCTAGAGTGGAGAGAACGTGAACATGGTGATGTAGAGGAGGCAGTAAGGGCTAATATAATGGCTCAACAAGCGCTACGTGCATGTGGACTCTACAAGTTTTGGTGTCTTGGCGGCTTGAGGGCCAAACCAAGTCTATTGCAGATGCTAGTGGATTATTGGGATCTAGAATCTGAGTGCTTCCAGATAGATGGGATGTCCCTCACCATAGAGGTGGAGGACATATACTTTATTACTAGACTTTTTCGATGGGGGGAAGTAGTGATCCTTCGTTCTCGTGGTGGGCCCAGAGGTGGCCTGACTATTGATGAGTACATTGTAGTGTACTGCTATCCAAACATAGAGAAGGTGGGCAGTCAGATCCCAACAAACTCTATACAGGTGCTGGGCCTAAAGGTCATTCTATTGACATTGGGCAAGATAGAAGGCTTGCCTTCACTCCACTAGGCCTCGAGGCCTCTGATGTTCTGTGCAATGGAGTGCATGTGACCCACGGCCTATGATTGGAGCACTACACTACTGAGCAACATGAAACATTAACTCAGTGAGTGTAAGGCGGGCAGAGTGCGGAACTTCGGGTTCAGCAGCTTATTGAGCACGTTTTTCTTCGAGCATGTTCTAGGATTGAGCCCCAGAGTTGACGTTCCTCTTCACGGGGTTTGAGATCCGGCCCAACGGCGTTAGGCAGATGCTATGCGCAGGGGGGAGGTAGGGTGGCCAACCCCTATCCAGCTGATTTCTTTCCATGGTGGCGACTACAAATAGTTTCTATCGATGACTACCCCTATGCGAGTATAGATTTCCAGGGGGACCCAAACATGATGCTACCACCAGGATCGACATATGGTGACATAGGTAACGAATCTCGACCCTCTTTTTTAAAATTTTTATTTATTTAATTTTTTTGTGTTTTTTGATTATATGAAATCAAAAGACATATTTTTGGGTGACAATATATAGTGACATTTACCATTTGCATGCATATGTGGGACCACGGTGGCCTGAAGGTTTCCCTCATCACAGACGGAGGGGAAGAGGAGATGATATCACGGGTGTGGATGTGGAGCGGACGCTCCAGAGCATTCATACCAACTTTGTTAGGCTGACACACAGAGTTCCCATGGTGCAAGTCAAGGACTTGCCTAAGGCTATGCAGCATCAGGTGGTGGGTGTACCACGAGCATGGGTGCGATTATTTCGACGGCTAGCTAGAGCCTTAGTGACCTTCCATGATCACAACCCCCCTCCTCCTCCACAGGCTTAGAGTCCTAGGAGTGACACATTTTGTATTACCATGTATTATATTTTGGTGGCTCGAGAGCCCCATTTTTGTATCATGACACTATGTATTATCACATTTTGGATGTTTATAAAAACTTCTATGATGATCGGTTTATTTATTTACATGTGTAAAAATTTGTGTTTGTGATGAATTTATTGTGTATGAAACAAATGCCAATCTAATACGTAGTTAGCATATGAGTCAACAACTTTATTATTACTTCTTGGAATATGTGTGTATGTTATATTGTCAAATTGTCGTTCTAATAATCTCACACGTAAGAATCTTCTTAATAACATCGGATCTCTAACATGGTAAAAACCATTAAGCTGTGACACTACTAACTCTGAATAAAGACGTACCTCAAGAGAAAGAACGCCATGCGAAATGGCATCCCATAAAAGCTCAATAACGGCACTATATTCAGCAACATTGTTGGAAGATGGCCATAGACATATGCCTCATGAAGACATTACCTAACCCATAGGATTATAAATTACCCAAGCAGCAGAGGCTGAGTGTTGAGTGTGATGGCTCACACCATCCACAAATCCTATGTAGATGGAAGATTCCATTGACATCTGCCAAAAGAAACGAAACTAATCACAAACCTGATCACGATAAGGAAAAAGACCTAACGATGCAAACTATACAATAATATACAATAACCAGCCTCGACTGGAAATCATGCATAGTACTTCTTGAGATAGAGCCCATTTCTAGGCTCCACTAAGGTCGTTCCCTCATAATCCACTAACTCATTAGCACCCTTCTCTGACACACGTTTGACGACGTAAGGACCACGCCACATGGGGTTAAACTTTCCTGCCCCCAAGGGTTCTTTCAGTTGATCCCACAAAAGGACCAAGTCTCCCTCACTAAATCTCCTTGGATGGACAAACTTATCGTACTGGACCTTTACACGACATTTATTTACCTCTAGAGCCACCAAGGTGTCTCGACGCTTCTCATCAAGTTGCTCAAGGTGGACCAAACGCTCCTCCAATGGTGAAGTGTCTGGTAAGAGTTCTACAACTAGCTTCAAAGAAGGAATCTCGCATTCAACCGGCAATATTGACTCCACTCCATGTACAAGTTGATATGGAGAAAAACCCGTGGCAGTCTTAACCACGGTTCTATATGCCCACAAAGTAGGATATAACATGATGTGCCAATTATTCTTGCTTTGTGCGATGGTTCGTTGGAGAATGGATTTGAGTGATTTGTTCATTGCTTCCACCTATCCATTCGCTTGAGGGTAGTAAGAGGAGGAATGCTCTTTCTTGTACCCTAACTTTGATGCCAACTCCTCCATCATACGATTCTGAAAGTGCGAGCCATGGTCAGTGACAAGCTCTTTCAGAATCCCGAACCAAGTAATAATCTGGTCGAATACGAAGTGCGCGGCTGTCTCACTGTCGGATTTAACTGTAGGCATAACCTCAGCCCATTTCATGAATTAATCAATAGCCACTATGATATGATGATGCCCCCTAGCCGAAGCTAGGTTGCAATCCATAAAATCAAGCCCCCACTTAGTGAAGGGACCGATGGTGATGATGGGATGTAACGGGGCCGATTTCAAGCGCATATTACGTGTGAAGACCTGGAAAGGGTGGCACCTCTTGACCGCATCAACACAATCCTTAAAGATTGATGGCCAGAAATAACCCACTCTTAAGATTTTTTGGGCTGTAGAAAGCCCAGATAAATGACCACCACACGCCCCTCCATGGCAATCATTCAGCACTACCTCAACCTCTTCATGGGTTAAACAACGTTGTAAAATGGAATCTACCCCATGGCGGTATAAAGTGTTATCCACTATGAGGTAATTCTTAGACACCTGATGTAATCGTCATCGTTCATCCCGTGAGAGGTGAGTAGGGACCTTCAATGTTTGTAGATATATAATGATATCCCCATACCATGGGTCTAAAGTTGAGATTAAGAAGATGTGCTCATCGACAAACGTATCTTCACAAACCAACTGCTTGGACTCGCTTGGGAAATCCGATATAAGCTCTGCAAAAATTAACGAATTCTTTGATTTTGCCGAAACAAATTCGAGATCGAATTCTTGCAGGATGACAATCCATTTATTATATTTTCCCCCAAACATCCTTCAAGTGAAGACGAATTGAAACGAATTGACATGGGCTACAACCAAGGTCTGGAAAAGGAGAATATAATGCCTCAACCTTTGAACCACATGTACGGTAGCTAAGGCAAGCTTCTCAACATGAGAATAACGAATCTCTGCATCAATAAGGTTTCGGCTCAGATAGTATATGACATGCTCTTGGAGCTCCTCATCCTCTTGAACCAAAACCATCCCAATCGTCTCCATGGACATAGCCACATAAAGTAGAAAATCATGGCTATAGTCTGGGGGACTAATCACAGGGGCCAATGCTAGGGCTCGCTTGAGCACATCAAAGGACTCCTAGGCTCACTCATCCCAACAAAAGGGGGTGTCCTTCTTCAAAATACGCATGAAGCCTCTAGTCAAATTGGAAAATTTGACAACAAATCTCCATAAGAAGTTTGTCATGCCTTCCAAACATTGACGATGACAAATATTCTTCGGGGGAGAAAACTGAAGTATTTCCTCAAACTTCAAAGGGTCAACTCTTATACCCTCTTTAGAAATGATGAATCCTAACAAACAACCTGACTTCACACAAAAGATGCACTTATGAGGATTTAGCCTAACCAAATAATGGCGGCATCTTTCGAATACCAATCTCAAGTGATAGGAATGATGCATTCTCATACAAGAATGAGCAGCAAGGTCATCCAAAAATACTTCGATAATAGACTTGAGATCGTGGAAGATCAAGGTCATTGCCCGCTGAAAAGTAGCTCCGACGTTCTTAAGCCCAAAAGGCATTTTTCGATATGCAAAATTTCCCCAAGGACGAATAAATGTAGTCTTATGTTGGTCCTCAGGTTTAATTTGTATCTGATTATATCCAGAAAAGTTGTCCATAAAGGAAAAAACCTCGCTACCCGCACACTCATCCAAAATTTGATCAATAAATGGTGTGGGGAAATTGTCCTTAGGATAGGCATGATTCAAATCATGGAAATCAGTACATATGTGGATCGCTCCCTGCTTCTTATCCACCGAAACGGGGTTTGAAACCCACTCTGTCAAGGGAACGGGATAGATAAAACCGGCTTTCAACAGTTTCTCTATCTCTGCCTTAATCGCGGGTGCTTTCCTAGGATTCACAACACATAAACGTTGTTGAACAGGCTTAGCATTGGGATAAGTCTTAATCTCGTGTTCGACAATCCGAGGGTCGATTCTTGGAATTTCGTCATAAGACCAAGCAAAGATATCATGGAATTCTTTGAATAGCCCGGTGTATTCTAGAATCTCAGCATGGGAACATTCTGCCCCAATATAGACATTCTCTATCCTGCCAAGATCACGAGAGATATTGATAGGAATCGTTGAAGATATGTTAGCCATGTTTCCATCAGCCATCAGACCAGGAGAGCTTAATGGAACCATAGGACTACCAATTCTCTCACTAAGAACTACTCTAAAGTCCTTACGCTCCAAGCGGTCAAGCTCAGGAAGAAAGTAAGATCTATGATGGAGTTCCTCCCATGGTGGCTCAACTCCCGACATGGCCTCAATAATCGCTTCATCTGAAGGGAAAACCGTATCAAGGCAGTCGTGTGCATGAGAAGACTACACTGCTCATGCCGGCAACACATAAGGGTCCTCCTCATTTGTCCGTGAAGAGGAAGGACTAGGCTCTACAATAGACTCAAGATTGGCTTGATAAGCTATCATAGTTGCAGGAAATGGCACGTTCGTCACGATTGGCTCACTCGAAGTACTCGGTGTAGAAATAACCCAAGGGTCTTCCATATGACTCATGCTAAAAGACACTGATCTCATAGATGTCGAAGCCTCACCGGAACTAGACCCTATCATAAGGACCGGTGTAGGACAATTAAAGCTTCCCATGAGGGATGGATACAGGCCTACACCCACACTCCCAGTTGCCAGCTGAGAGTGTTCAACGATTGGGATTGAAGCTCCCGAAGATGCAGTAACAGATGGATTCTTGAATGTCCTTTGATCAATCGTGACTATCTTCCCGTTGAATGGAAAATATACAACGTGAAATAGGGAAGAAGCAATGGCTTGCATACTGTACATCCAATTCCTACCTAGCAAGAGATTGTATTCAAGGGGTGCATCAACCACCTTGACCTCTATCGCAACAGTCTTCCCTCCCAAATGGATCTTAAGAGAAGGAAGGATTCTGTGCGGCCTAAAAATTCTCCCATCAAATGCAGTTAACATGGTCGCTGATTTAGATAGATCAAGGGAACCTAAACCCTTCCAACACGATAAAGACATCACAGAAGCGGCAGCACCTTCGTCAATCACTGTGAGCTTGACGGCCATGTTAAGACATTCTACATGAATCAAAAGAGACACATAGTAAGGCAAGCAAGGCTGAAGTCCTACGGTTTTAAATTTAATCACGGAGGAAGAATCATCATTATTCACACCAAGGGCAGAAAGAAAAGCCTTCCTTTGCAAAGGACAACTCTGAAGAACTTCCAATGCAAACATCGCACAAGGAGTGTGGTCCAAATCCTTGACAACTAAATAGCTCTGGGTGGCTTGGGCATTAGTATTGTGCCCCGAACGCTTAAGGACTCCCTTAGGAATGCGAGGTGCAGCTTCAGGTTTATCCACAGGTTTCTCAATATGCAAAGGAGACCCTGGTGGATTAGGTTCCTTTCCTGGGCTGGGTTGTGACGAACCATAGTCCTTTGCACGGGTCACAACTTTCGCAGCACGTACCATGTTAATGTAACCACGACCACTACCCTCCGGTGAATCTTGATCACCACCAGATTGATCATGGGTCCTCGAGTTCATATTTTGATTGTGAGGTAAAGGGTTAGTTAGCACAGCTCGACCCTATGCCAAGAATATTGAGGCTTCATCGATATGAGGGCACAAGTAAGTGAGGTGGTCATCCTTACACAACTTGCAAGGGAATTTAACCTTACGTTTAGCTTGCTTGTCCCCCCTAGCATCACGGGCGTTCTTGCGATTATTGTTAGCATTATCGTTCTTACCCTTCTTTTTATTCCTTCTGGGCTGCTGGTTACCCTTCTGGTCCAACGATTGTACTGAAAGCACACTCGTCATTTGGGCGGGTTGAGATGAAGTTGTGGCTTGTCCCAAAGCAGATTGGTTGATTGACAATTGACTAACTTGTTTTGCAACCGAACCCACAGGTTTAGCACTCGCACAACCCAGAATGCCATTAGCATGTGGTCCAGGTTTAACTTTGGGGTCGAAACTAGAATGCGGAGCATTGGGAATGATCTCATATAACAAACCGGACTAAGCATAAATCAAATCCAGTTCCTGTGCCCTAAAAATCACTTGTTCCTCATTCTGCACTCCGGATGTAGACACATCCTTCGCTATATACGGAAATAATGACTTAAGGAACCATTCGAGGAGGAATTTCGGTGGTATAAAGGCTTTAATTAACCTCTTCCGTCTACGCCACTCTTGGATGCGATCTGAGATATGTGTGGCTTTATCCTACTGAAATGTCGACAAGAGTTCAATACCAACATCATAACGCACCGGTAGCTGGAAGTGGTTAAGAAAATTCATCGCTAGGTCATCGAACAAAGCGGATGCCCCCCTAAGTAGCTCTATATACCATTTCGCAGCAGGCCCTATAAGGGTGCGTTGAAATAGTCTCAAATGGATCGAGTCCTGATGTAAGGAATTCGAAGAGCATCTAGGTGAAAAGTAGTAATGTGTTCGCTCGGATCCTCTCCCGGTTTGCCCTCGAACTTGGGCATGTCTGAGGGAAGCTCAGTAGGGACAGCCGGCCAAGCCAGGTCATGAGCTACAGGATCGTACATCAATCTCGACAAGTCAGGAAGATTCAGCATTGTGAGGAAAGGGAGCCTAGGATGATGAGGTCGATGGACCGCTCCCCGATAGTTCTGATTCACATAGGCCTGATTACCACCATGGCCCTAGCCATAGTGCCCTCCTCCTGTTTGACCTGTATAAGGTGGCATGTAAGCACCATAATGTGGTGGACCTTGACTAGTTGGAGCTAGAAAGCCATAATTTGGAGAGTAAGCAGGTTGTTGATACCCACCCCCATAAGGTGAAGAACCCTATCCATACTGCATCCCATAATAGGGTCCATAAGTCATCGCATGCGATGTCCCATGAGACACTCCATAGGTAGGAACATACATTTCGGAAGTAGGAATATGCATTCCAGAAGTAGGGATGTGACCTCTAGAAGTATGAGCATGACCTCCCGAAACAACGGGTGGTGCATGGAGCTGAGACACTACCGGTCTAGTAACCGTAGTATGGACATGACTCGTAGCAACATTTCAGCCCGAAGGACCACGTGAATGAGGTGGAGGGTGAACATTCGAAGAACTAGGGACAGAGGATGAAGGGATCTGTGTAATTAAGTATGTACTATTCCCTATAGTCACTCGTCTCGGATCTGGTATCCTAATAGGATCACTAACCCTAGACCTAGGAGAAATATGTGATGTAGTTTCCACCACCAGGATGGAAGGTGCAATGTGACTAGTGCTCCCAAACCTCTCCACATGGTAAGGAATGAGAGTGCCCCCAGGGATAATGTTAGGCTCAAACTCAAATTCGACATGAAATGCCAAATCATGTGTGGGAAAACCAGACATACCATAACTACCATAACTAGTGCTCGCGGGTTCGAAATGAGTCTCGGCATCCTCCGGCATTCCATACCGGTAATGTGTCAATGGAAAATCAACCCTAGAGTGAGTAGGTTTATCATGAAAGGTTCCTATCTCATAAATCACAGGACCTAACTCATTCAATTTGGGTGAAGGATCATAGGTAGGAGTAAACTCCCCATCTTCCACATGAATGGGAGAAGGTGGTTCAGGAATACCTTCTATATGGTCTCCCATGGTGTGTGAATCAATGTGCGAAGTATTCCTCCTGGACTATCTATGTCTCTCTCCCAAAGGAGGAGGAGATGTAGAAGGTGAAAGTCCTGCTAAACGACGAGAACGGTGAGGAGCCCCACCCGAATCCACAATGACTCAAAAAATAGAAAATACTCTCTATCTACGCAAACCCTAGGTAAGCTATCGTGCATAGAGCAATCACCAATAAAATCTAAAGCCAAATGCAAGCAATCAAGGGTAGGATAAGTGAGCTCCCGAATAAAGCAGGTATGTCTCGCCTAGGAGAGGCTTGAGACTCGCATACACAACAAGCGGAGGTACGTAACCAATTATTGTGGCCCTCAGCTTCAACGTGTAAAGCGACTGTGTTGTCCAACCCCAACTTGGTCGGGACACCCACAGAATAACCCCTGCAAACTACCCCCTCGATATCCTAGGTAAGGCCACTAAGGTCACCTCAATATAATCAATGCTCAGGTGGACAGTCGCAGACGGGACTGACTTTATGGGCAGGGTAGCAAAGCCCGAAACTCTCGAAAGAGCCCCCAAATACGAATACAATCCTGGAAATATCTCTGGTGCTACTCAGTTATGACTAGGGGTCATCCCCATCAATAACCGCTCACACTGCCTCATGCTTAAATCCCTTTTGAGAGGAGGATCCTGAGAAACACTGGTTATTCCAAGGATTTCACACACTCACCTAGACAGACACATACATGTTTTTGATTAGTGGTCTTGGAGAATTTACTCACAATGAACTATTCCAAGACCCTAAAACCTAAGCTTGTTGGTGAACCCTATCAAATAAAATAGTGTAATTCATTTTAATTAAGCGTTGATTTTAATTGGCTTTATTACTCAAAAGAGGGATATGGTCGTGCAACTAATGGTGTTATGACACAACATGAATTAAAATGCACACCTAACAATCAATGCAAATGCATTGTGTCTATGAAAACAGGGTATGCTACTATGTGAAATGCACAATTTTTCTTCAAATGATGAATGCAAGCTTTCCTATATGAAATCCTAACTAATACTCCAAAGCAAATCTAGTGCAAGTACTATGCAAAATGAAAAATGCAATGCATGATGATAAGCAAATATTTTTGGATTTCTTGAAATAAAATGAGATATAAAAAGCAAAAGAATGATTCTACAACCCCCAGACTCTGCAAGCACACTCAAGCAGCACTCAAGCAAAGCACTAAGGTAAAATAAATCTAATGCACTAATCCCAAACAAAAAATCGAAAATGCCATGACAAGAACTTTATTAAAAAAAAAATTCCCTAAAAAAAACGTCTCTTGTCAGAAACAGAGGTGTATACATACTCAGGCAGTATCAAAGGAGACTCAGCAATCATCAAACTTCACCCAGCAACCTTTTAACTTCCTCTAAAAGGAAAAACTAAGGGCATACGTGACTATTCGTAGTAAACCCACGTGTATACGCGGGAATCGAAGAGAAACCCACGTGTATACGTGGCTGTGAGCTCAAAACTCGCGTACAGGAAGAAAAGTGCATAAAAATCAAGGAAAACAAACAAGCTGAGACAAACTTCACACCAATCAGACACTACCAGCCAAACATGCCCCCAGACCCGACATAGAAACAAGAGAGAAAGAACAATTCAAAGTCATTGAATGCCAATAGAAAACCCCCAAAGGACAACTACTAGGAACTCCCCAGCGGAGTCGCCAATTTGTTACGGAGAGAAATTTCTATGGCTTGGGGTACCACAACAGACAGCTTGACTCCATAAATCAATCCTTTCCAATATGCAATAGAAATTAAATATCTAACACTAAAGGATCAAACCTTGTACCTTATTCCAGATGGTTGAAGTAGATCCCGGTTGAGATTTCCAACTTTAGCTTGAATTGATTAATCACGTCCTCAACAACAAGTGAACAAGACAAGCATACTATATATATTGGTGTTAGATCTATTCTAGCATATATAATCAACAATGTATAAGCATTTTAAATCATCCAATGGATAAAATATTCATTCAAACATACATTATTGGACAGGAAAAGATATTTCTATTATTATAAAATCAGAGATTACAATGGATACAACCTCTGTCGGCACGTCTGCGAATTGGAGAAACTGAATCCCCCACTTGGGTCTCCACCACTTCAATCCTCCATCTCTCGATAGCAAGCTCACAAGTAAAAGGCAAGCTTGGTAAGAACACAAAAGTGCTCCAAGGGACAAAGGGATGCAGACTCAAGCATAAGTTCTGGCAACAATAGACTAGAGTTTCTTTGTTCTCAATTCTCTCTTATTCCTTCAATGTACCAAAGAGTTCCTTATATAGCTTTTCAAAGGGGTAATGAAAGGTCGAATCCGAGCGATCTCAAGGCATATGGAAGGCCAGGAGTCAAATGAGTTGGATCCATGTTAAGGAAAACTCCAAAAGGATTTGGATTTTGTACACATCCCGATGTACACGGTTTTAGTGGTCAAAACCGCGTATATACACGATTATAGGTTTAAAAGTCGAGTGTATCATTTTCACATGTTTTTAGGGATGGTCAAGGAAACATCAAAGGACAAATAGTGGTCCAAGGGGTCCAAGGAGTCTGCAGTGGGACAGGGGAAATGCCATATAAGTGTGATTCACCTAGAGTGGTAAAATCAGCTAAACAGTGAATCCTAGAAAAGCATCTGCCATTAAATCTGAGATAGAGAAACTGATCAAATCTGGTTTTATCTGTCCTATTCCCTTGACGGAGTGGGTTTCAAATCTCGTTCTGGTGGATAAGAAGCAAGGATCAATCTGAATATGCACCAATTTCCATGATTTAAATCGAGCCTTTCCTAAAGATAATTTCCTGACACCATTTATTGATCAAATTTTCGATGAGTCACATTGGAAGTGAGGTATTTTCTTTTATGGATGGCTTTCTGGATATAATCAGATACAAATTAAGCCTGAGGATCAACATAAGACCGCATTTATTTGTCCTTAGGGAACTTTTGCATATCGAAAGATGCCCTTCGGCCTTCAGAGCTACATTTCAATGGGTCATGACCTTAATCTTTCATGATCTTAAAATGATAATTGAAGTATATTTGGATGATCTCGCTGCTCACTATCATTTGAAAGTGCGTCATCCTTACCATTTGCGATTAGTGTTCGAAAGATGTTGTCATTATCAAGTTCGTATAAACCCTCATAAGTGCATCTTTTGCGTAGCAGTTGGTCGTTTACTAGGATTCATCGTGTCCAAGGAGGGTATTAGAGTCGATCCCTTGAAGGTTGAGGCAATACTTCAATTGTCTCCCTCGCGTAACACTTGACACCTTTAATGTTTACAAGGTATGGCGAACTTCTTACGGAGGTTCATGGTCAATTTTGCCAACTTGACTAAAGGCTTCATGCGTCTATTGAAGAAGGACACCCCTTTTTACTAGGATGAGAGAGCCCAGGAGTCCTTTGATGCTCTTAAGAAAACCTTAGCAATGGCCCCCGTGCTTAGTCCACTAGACTATAGCCGTGATTTCTTGATTTATGTGGCCGCATCTCAAGAGACGATTGGTATGGTATTGGTTCAATAGGATGAGGAGCTCCATAAGCATGTCATATATTATTTGAACCGAAACCTTATTGATGCAGAACTTCGTTATTCCCATGTGGAGAGGTAGCCTTAGCCACCGTTCATGCAGTTCAGTGTTTGAGACATTACATTCTCCTTCGCCAAACTTTGGTCGTAGCTCACATCAATCCATTTCAGTTCATCCTCACTAGAAGGATGATTGGGGGAAAATATAATAAGTGGATTGTGATTTTGCAAGAGTTTGATCTCGAGTTCGTTTCGGTGAAATCGAAGAAATCGTCAATCTTTGTTGATATCATATCAGATTTCCCAAATTTGGAGGAAGAGGAGGTTTATGAGGATTCTTTTGTCGATGAGCATATATTCATCATCTCAACTATGGAACCTTGGTACGGAGATATCATTATGTATTTGCAAACATTGAAGGTTCCCACTCACCTCTCATGAGATGAGCGGTGACGACTACGTCATGTCGCAAAGAACTAACTCATAGTGGATGATACTTTGTACCATCGTGGGGTGGATTCCATTTTACGTATTTGTTTAACTCATGATGAGGCTAAGGTCATGCTTAATGATTGCCACAGAGGGGCGTGTGGTGGTCATTTATTTGGGCTTTCTACAGCCCAAAAATCTTAAGAGCAGGCTATTTTTGGCCGTCTATATTTAAGGATTGCGTTAATGCGGTCAAGAAGTTCCACCCTTGCTAGGTATTTGCACATAATATGCTCTCGCGTCCTACCCCTTTGCATCATATTGTCACCGTCGACCCCTTCGCCAAGTGGGGGCTTGATTTTATGGATTGCAACCCAGCTTCTCCTATGGGGAACCATCATATTATTGTGGTTGTCGATTACTTCATGAAATGGGCAGAGGCTATGCCTACAGTTAAATCCGATGGTGAGACAGTTGCACATTTTGTATTTAACCAAATTATCACCTGGTTTGGCATTCCGAAAGAGCTTTTCATTGACCATGGTAGGAACTTTCAGAACAAAATGATGGAAGAGTTGGATTCCAAGTTAGGGTATAAGCAAGAGCACTCTTCTTCTTATTACCCTTAAGCGAATGGACAGGTTGAAGTAGTGAGCAAGTCACTTAAGTCTTTTCTCCAACGAACCATTGCACAAAGCAAGAATAATTGGCACATCATGTTATATCATGCTTTGTGGGCCTATAGAACCGCGATTAAGACTACCATCGATTTCTCTCCCTATCAGCTTGTGCATGGGGTGGAGTCAGTATTTTCGGTTGAATGCGAAATCCCTTCTCTGAAGCTAGCTATGGAGCTTTTACCAGACACTTCTGCATTGGAATAGCATTTGGTACACTTAGAGCAGCTTGATGAGCAGCGCTGAGATGACTTAGTGGCTCTAGAGGTTAACAAGCGTCGCGTTAAGGTCCAGTATGATAAGTCTGTCAATCCTAGGAGGTTTAGTGAAGGTGACTTGATTCTTTTGTGGGATCGAGCTAAGGAACCACTGGGGGCAGGAAAGTTTAATCCCATGTGGCATGGTCCTTATGTCGTTAAACATGTCTTAGAGAAAGGCACCTATGAGTTGATTGGTTATGAAGGGACAGCCTTGGCAGAGCCTAGAAATGGGCTCTATCTCAAAAAATACTATGCATGATCTTCAGCCATGGCTGATTTTTGTATATTATTGTACAATTTTGCATTTTATAGTTAGGTTGTCTTATGGTGATCAGGTTTTTTGATTAGTTTTCGTTTGTTATGGCAGATGTCGATGGAGTCTTCCGTTTACATAAGATTCACTGATGATGCTAGCCAGCACACTCAAAACTCAGCTTCGGCTACTTGGGTGATCTATACTCCTATGGGTCAATTATTGTATTCAGGAGGCATATGTTTACGGCCTTCGTCAAACAATGTTGCTGAATATAGTGTCGTTATTGAGTTATTGCGTGATGTCATTTCGCATGGTGTTCATTCTATTGAGGTACGTCTTGATTCGCAGTTAGTGGGTTCACAACTTAATGGCTTGTATCGTGTTAGGGATCCGAAATTATTACGAAGATTCTTACGTGTTAGATTGCTAGAACAACAATTTGAGAGTATAACATACATTCATGTTCCAAGAATTTTTAATAAAGTTGTTGAATCATATGCTAACTATGTGTTAGATTGGCATTTGTTTCATAGACTTTAAGCATATCACAAACACATTTTACACACATGTAAATAAAATAAAAATACATCATCAGAAGAAAAAAAATTCATTAAGTTCAAAAAGTGATGTCATAATACATAAGTGTCATATACAAAATTGGGGCTTCTGAGCCACCAAAATATACTACATGGTCATACAAAATATATACACCCAGGTCTCTAAGCTTGTGGTGGAGGAGGATGTTGATCATGATAGCACACTATAGCTCTAGCTAGCCGGTGAAACAGTTGAAACCATGCTTGCCTGGCGCTGCATGGCCCCAGGCAAGTCCTCAACTTGCGCCATGGGTACTCTATGTGTTAATCGAAAAAATTCGTGTGAATGCTTTGGAGTGTCCGCTCTGCATCCGCATCCATAATCTCATCACCTCTTCCCCTCCATCGATGATGAGGAAAGCCATCTGGTCGTCGTGGTCCTACATCTGCATATACATGACATATTGTCACTATGTGTCATCACACGAAAAACATGTCTTTTGATTTCATATATCAAAAAGAACAAAAAAATTAAATAATTCAAAAATTAAAAGTGGGTTTGGGATTCTTTACCTATGTCTCCATAAGCTGGTCCTGGAGGTAGGGGCATGTCTGGATCATCACGGAAGTCAATCCTTGCATAGGGATAGTCATCTATGGCGATCAGTTGTCTCCACCACCATGGAAAGAACTCTGTTGGGTAGGGGTTAGCCACCCTGCCACCTGACAATCTACGCATGACATTAGCCCAGTGTCCTAAGCTAGATCCTGAACTGCATGTGGAGCAATGTCTACACTAGGGCTTAGCCCTGGCACCTGCTCAAAGAAGAATGTGCTCAGTAAGCTGCCAAATCCAAAGGTCCGCACCTGGCCCATCTTGTTGTCACTGAGCTGGTGTTTCATGTTGCTAGCAGCCAGCGTAGTACTCCAGTCATATACTGAAGGTCATATACACTCTACCGCATAGAACATCATTGGTCATGAGGCCTGGTGGAGTGAAGCCAAACCTGCAATCCTGCCTTAGGCCAAGAGTATGGCTTTCAGCCCCAGAATCTTAATAGAGTTTGTCGGGATTTAACTCCCAACCTTCTCAGTATCTGGAAGACAGTACATAGCTATGTACTCATCTATGGTCAATCCTCCACCTAGCCCATGGGAGCCGAGGTTCACCACCTCCCCTCGTCGGGACAAACCTGTGATGAAATATATGTCCTCAACCTCAATACTAAGCGACATCCCATCTATCTGAAATGTTTCAGACTCTAGATCCCAATAATCTACCAGCAATTGGAGTAGTCTTGGTTTGGCCCTTAGGCTGCCAAGACACCAAAACTTGTATAAGCCACATGCTTGTAATGCTTGTTGAGCCATGAGATTAGCTTGAACATCTTCCTCAACATCACCATGTTCTTTCTCTTGCCATTCTAGTACCATCCTGAACAAAAACCAAGTTTTTTATCATTATTTTCCCATTAAATCCTTGTTCGCGGCCCTATATGCAACTGTTTTCAAAACACTCGCGTATGTATGTGGGTTTTGGGGCCTTTTTCGCGTATGATGAGCCCTATACGCGGAAAAAAGCCCGATTTCTACGTGGGCCGAAAGCCCAAGATGGGATGGCCCAAAAAATTAATTTAACCATGGAATTTGAAATTTTTTATATCAAAATGCAAGAGAGGAGCAAGGGAATCTACCTGAATCAAACGGGGAGGGATTCCGCTGGACAATGTTCCCGGAATTCGCTTCTGAAGTTCTGGGATCAATTACACTATCCTGGGTAAAAATGGAAATGGTATGAAAATTTTGAAATTTTTTATTATTTATAGAAAATTTTTGAAATTTTTACCCACTTTCTATAGTTTTTTACCATTTCTGACCATTTTGGACCGTTTGAACTAATTTGATGTTGTAGGAGCCCGTTTTGAGTGCGGTTTGACCGTGGCTTTGACCCGTTTGTGCATATTTCAGGTATTATGTCTAAACTGGCATTTAGGTTAGGTTTCACATATGTTTGCACTTTGCATAACTTTATGATGGTTTCATCTTAACCCTAGGTACGAACCCATTCTATCTTGTCACGGAACCTTCTTGTTGCTTTTAGAAGTGACATGTTGTGAATGGTAGAGCTTTCCCATACATGGGTACCCTAGTTAAATCATGTTTTGCATTTGGTACCCATGTTGACATTTCGCCTTTAGGGTGTGGGAGTCATTTGTATAGTACCGCCATGACTTTGAGCAAGAGCTTCATACTCCTCTTGAACTTTATGCTGGTCTTTTCCCCCTGGACTCCCCTTGTATATGTCAAGTTGTAATTGCATTATCATGAGTTTTGCTTGCCTTATTGAGCCTTACGCCGGCTTCCTTAACTTTGATTATCATCTATATAGCCCGAGCTTGTCTCATGTCTAGCCAAGAAAAGCCTTTTTACATATCTTTTGCAGCTTGAAACCCCTTTTTTAACCAAGATGGGACATTCCCCCGAGTGTCGTTATCCTGCACATGTTTCCTTGCATTGAGCATAGGTATGTTTTGCTGCTTGGAACTAGCTTGTTTGACCCTTAACACTCGTCTCCTCCTATATTTGTAACGATAAAGCACTTTTATTCTTTTTCAAGCTTTTCAAAATATCTGATGTTATCTTTGGCAGCAATCGATTCGTGTCGCCTTCGAAGATAGCACTGTATATCACATCCGTTGGTTGGGTTATTAGTTTGACTTTAGGAGCTATACTCGTTACTCTGAGTTTATATCCACTGACTGGTTAAGTTTCCAGTCCCTATGGAGCCTCTGTTGATGCCTCCTGTGTCACAGAGATGTCTCAGTCTGCATATCGACTCCATGCTGCTTATCTTCAGTCACCATTTGCCTCTATGCTTTTGTTAGAAAGAAGTTGAAACCTGAGTCGGTCATTTCTCAATTGTCTTGACTTTGCATGCTGGCCATTCTTGGTACTCTTACTGGTTCGTGCACATCTTGTTCGAGTCCTTCCACATTATACAACGTTGTTGAGTACCTCGTGTTGGTTGATGGGGGATGCCTTAATGCCCTCTTTCCAGCGGATTCTATCCCATCGACTTCAGATCATTTATTCTGGGATAAGAGTCTAGAGTCATTTGAGTGCCTTAAGACTTACAGTCATCAGTGGTAGGTTCTCTCACCTTCGACAGTTTTGGGAATACATCAATGTCCTCTCATCGATGGATTCTTCCAAGTGTTCGACCTCAACACATCTATTCACACTTGTTAGATTGCACTCTAGTACCTTGATTCCCATTTTCATTATCAGTGGGTGATCTATTAAAGGTATACATCAATGACCGGTAATCAGATGATGGACTACTATGTTCGACTTCAACACCTCTATTCACATAGTAGGACATGTACTCGTAGCGGTTTGTGTAGAAGACTTTCCAGATTTGTGGCATTCCACATATGCTATCTCCTTGATCGTGCCAGTGTTCATGAGATTTCAACTCTCATGATTTGATTCCAGTGTATGTCAGATATCTTCAGCCATTATGGAGATCTTGATCCATTGTATATCTTCAACTTCTAAGGAGATCTTGATCCATTGTATATCTTCATCATGGAGATTCTGATCTATTATATATTGTACGTGGCAATGACCACATATCACATTTTGTATATCATGCCTATTCATGGCCATTGTACTCTTATGTATCCGGGACTGTTGTATGTATTTGCAGTCATATGCAGAGATTGATTATTGTACTATATTGATGGATGGCTAGTTCTTCCACCTGGTTCTTCGTCACTCCACTTCTGGAATGGATTTATAATATATTTCGGCCATCATATTACCCCTCTGACCTCACACATTAGGGGGCATTTGTTACAGTTGATTTTACCACACATAGTTGATCACATATTCATGGCCTTCCCTGTCCTTTTGCAGACTCTTTGGACCCCATGGACCAATATTATACTTTGATGTTTCCAAGTTCATCCCTTATAACACATGTTTATTGTTGTACGTGACTTCTCTGTGGTTCATTTATCTGTTGTGGTACACCCCAAGCCATATGAAGTTTCTATCCGTAACAACATGGACTTATTTTGATGGTGTTACATACAGTGATATCTAGGCTACTAAGATGGGTGGCGTCTTATACTTAGGGACACTAATTTCTTAATATTTGAATCTAGGTTAAGAAAAAGATCAAATGATTATGTAGAATTAATGGCTTTGAAGATAATCCTCAAACTCACAGCTAGAAAACTTGGTATACAAAGTTTCTCACATCAATAAGGTTTTGTCTTTAACAATTTGTTCTCCATTTGTCTTTAGATGGGTAACGAATGGTTTCAACAAATCTAATGCAAGTGGCATGATCTTGGCTCTAGTTAACAAGCACACACCTAACAAAAAGGACAAACACAATGAGAGAAAGTATGGAGAGACTTCCAAGTAAACTTACATTTTCTAATATAGTTTCTACACTCTATGATCAATGAGACATTACTGGAGCTTACACGTATGATGTGAAGAACGAAAAGAAAGCGCTATTGAAGCTAATTGATTCAAATTTGAAGCAACTAAATTTCAGTTTATTATTTTTTTGAACCATATTAAATTATTATGAAATCTTTGAAGAAAATTTATACTCGGAAAAATTTGGTAGAAATCAGAAGTAATGTGGCGCGGGTTCAAAATTTGTAAAATTTGCAGATTACATAAAAACAAAATTAAAATTGAAAAATCCGACCTGCCGGATTCGAACCAGCGACCTAAGGATTACAACCAGGATTTTATTCCTACTACAGTCCTCCGCTCTACCAACTGAGCTAAGGTCGGTTATTGAAATGATGTTCGATTGTATAATATCCATTATACATTACACAACGACCAGTTATAAATAATTGCAAAAAATATTAATCATTTAACTTTTGTAATATCAGAAGTTCTTTTCCATTCTGTTGTAGAAATAATTTCAAAATCCGTAACTATAATTTTCAAAAAAGACTCGTCCGAGCTGAATCTCGTCATTTTGCAAGAAGAGATATTCTTAACATAATGGAACCTTGAAAATCTTGTGATTTTCATTTTTACTAATCTCGTTAGTACAACAAAAAAAAAAATTTACAAGAAATAAGTTGTCGTTTGGTTTCCATCTAGGACCAACGAATTATTTTACATTAACATATTCAATGTAGTGTAGGGACTAAATTGCACTAAAGCAATAAATATATATTGTCAAGATAGAGATTTTCTTTGAGATTTAATGGGATTATGTTGGAAAAAAAAGGAGGGGTGCAACCAACTTATTCCTTGTCATTTAAATGATAGAAAAAAGAAAAACAGTGTAATTTTATTTTAGCGTTTGAGTTGGACAAATAAAACAAACCAATATTCAATAGTTTAACAAATCATCTAAAAAACTTGTTGAATAAATTCAACACTTCCATACACTAGGTTATAAACAAATGTCAATGTTTTCCCTTGGACCACCTTTTTAGTATCTAAAACATATATTAAAAGTCAAAGTTAGATGGAAATGGCTTTTCAATGGATTAGTACTCTAGAAATATAATAGCACATGACCTTTATACGTGCAATTGGTTACAATGTTAATACAATCATTTCCAAAGATATATATCTTAACATAATTTAAACTCCAATCAATCACACTAGTAATGGTATGACTAATCGAATGCTTAGTTGACCATCTAGTCATTCTCTTAGCAATGTTTATTTTTTCAAAGAATATAGGTCATAACATATCAAACCATATTTATAAAAATGAAATAAAATAAAAAGTATCATGTATCTCTAGAAATAATGCATAGTTATCTTGTTACTTCCTGGAAAATTAGGCGACAACAACGATACATGAGTGCCACTTGTGTATCATAGACAAAAAATAATAAAAAATACCATATTAGACGATTAGAGAAAAATCAACCTTCAATAGAAATTAGAGCAAAGGCAATGGAAAATACCTTTAGAAATACATAGCACATTTTGTTCTATTTGCTAAAAAGCTCTAATATGAAATAATATATACAACATGGTATACCATTTACATGTTAAAATAATATAAAAAAAGAAGTCAAGTAATAACAAATGTTGTCTCGTACAAATACTTACATGATTTCATATATAGCTTCATGGTATTCCCAAAAATGTCAATAGCTACCTATAAGTCCTTAGTATTACCAAGAGTATCAATTGCCACCTAAAACTCCATATGTCGTGAATATTGCCCAATATTTAATATCTATGATCCTAAATTTGGTGAAAAAGTTGAGGAAGGCTATTATATATTCTTGGAAAGATTCTATTTTAAGGGCTAAAAGTGTAAATATATAGAGAATTGTTATCATAATTTAGGCTAATTTTTTTTATTTTTAATGAAAATATGAAAGAAATAGCCTAATTTTTTTTTTAAGTTAACCAAATTGGTGAATTTTTGCTTTAAAAAACATTGTCTCCTAGTTGACTACATTTTTTCCGCATGACTATCTCCAAAGGATCCAAAGGTGCGATGAACATGCAAATCTTGTTGTTCTAACATGTTTGATAGTTTTTCGTAAAGTAGTTTGATTTCTGACACCCTAGTTGATGAGTTTGGTCTAAAGACATATAATCTAGTACAGCAATGTTCAATACGATGTTTACAAAAGAATCTCATATAAGAATAACCATAAATGTAAAATCAAGTTTACCATTGATGTTGAGTTTGTTGATGAATTAGTATATCATGTAGCACCTCATGATGCATGTGTAGTAATGTTTGGTGGTCCCTACATATGGGATAGGGATGTAACCTTTTATAGAAAAAAATAAATATCACTTGGTCAAACATGGTAATACCGACCTCATTAATGCACATGAAGGGAGAAAAAACTTATCTGTGATAACAACAAAACAAGGATAGATAGGAAGATTGGTTAAGACAAGCAACCGGAAGTAAATAATCTTCATATTTGATGCAATGGGTGACATGTAGAAATAGGTGGGGGGCATGTGGTGCCATCTTCTCCATCGTTGATATTTTGGATACAAAAATGGGAGGTGTGATCTGAAATAGATCATTGACCAAAAATGGTTTGTTTCAAATAGTTTTTATATTTAGGTTAATTTCATGAAAACCTCTATCTAGACCTTAGTCATATCATGTATGGATTGCATTGGAAAACTATTTAAAAATAGTTAAGGAAAAGTGAATACAAAAATAATAATGCAACAAAGGGGAGGTAATACCTATGCACTCTACACACCCATGGAAAATAAGGAAGTAGGAAGTATGGCATAAGGCATAAGACAAGGGCATCCTACACAAGGTAAAATGTATAAGTAGCAGAAGAAGAGATGCAGAGCTCTGGAGTGTGCAATGAAAAGCATATGTGAGGACCCTAAGTGGTTTCAAAAGACGTGCCCATGCTAAACCAATGACCAAGATCTATTTCATAACTTCAACCCATATATGTTTAATAGGACTTGGAGTCACATGGTTGAAAAGTAAACCTGTCACACACTCCCTGATTATTAATTGCATAACTCAAAACATGGTTTTTTAAAACAAATTCAAGTCTATGTAAACCATTTACCACTCCATCAGTGGTATTATTGGATAAATCCTACTCCAATAATAGGTTGTCACGTGGAAATTTTGAAAATGCACAAAAAAGGTTGTTTCCTACATAGTTGAAACCTAATTCCTATGAAAGGTAGAGTAATGATTCATTAATGGCATTTTCCTTTAAGAGCTAAGACAAGTGTACAAATCCCCAAGAATATGATTATTTTTCCATAACTAATTCTTGAAGTCTCTTTAGATTCCTAGTGTAGAAGGAATCACCAATGGAGATCATACAAAAGCCAAAAAACAGGAGTTCAAATATAATGATTGAAACTAAGGATTAAAGGGGCACAATTGCAGATAGCCTAAGGACTCAAAACAATGTAAAGTTTCTCAAAGATCTAGGGATGAAGGAGACTTACATATTTTCCATGGAGAACAAATATTGTTTCTGAGACAAAAGATAGTATTCGTAAATTAATAGCAAAGACTATGAATACACAAATACTCTGGATGAGAATGTCTTGCTCCAATTATAATAATTCATGAACATAAAAAATCCAAACAAAGGTAATTTCTTGTTGGTTTTCACAAATGGATTTCCAAAGTAAAATATATTTACTATTATTGTGCTTATGATTGTTTTCTTGAGCATTGTTTTATTCACTTAGTTGCAATCTATAAATTTTACCCAATCAAACTTAATGCACATTGAATAGCAAGTAGAGATAAGAAATTTAATTTCCATAAAATTTGACTCAATTCCATGTCCATGATTCAACTCAACTATAGGTTAAGTGAATATGGATAAAAAAGGGACATTTTCTTCTTGAAGACCATCGTCTTATTTCCGATCATTACAAAACCATAAGGTTGTTTCATGCATATCCCTTCTTCAATATCCTCCTATAGGAATATTATCTCCACGTCCATGTTATATAATTCAAGACCAAAAACATGCACATAAGAATCACAACAAAATACTTTCAAAACATGGTTTCTTACTATACCATTCCTCATGTGAATCTTTATCAACCAATATTGATGTAGGTAACCAATTCACTAGGTAGCATGCAATATACACTACCTCTACCAAAAAAATCCTATGCTAATTTTGCACCACTAGGAATACTCCTTTCCTTTTCCATCAATGTTATTTTCATTCTTTTTGCAAATCCATTGGTTTGGTTTGAGGGGTGTATAGAGTCATCTTTTTCCTTGCTATTCTATATCTTTTACAAAACTCCCCAAATTCGTTTTCAGAAAACTCTCCATCATTATCTATGATCAACATTTTTATCTCTCTTTCTATATGGTTTTCCATAAGAGCCTTAAACTATTTGAATTTGCCAAAAACATTAGATTTCTAGTGGAGGAAATGTATCCATGTATTTCTTAAGAAACTATCTATAAACAAGACATATTATCACTACAATAAAACAAGAAATTAGTGCTTAAAATAACGTCAAAATTTAGTGTATTTTAGTTCACAAATTGGGCACTTTTGTCAGTGCAAAACTTGGCACCATAGTACATGTTCACTTATGTGCCATAAATAGTGTCGAATGTAACGACCAGGTAAAACGATGGATATAATGCCCAAAATGTGACGCCTAAAACAAGGCCAATTTTGTGCCTATATTAGCTCCTACTTTACTGCCTGAAATCGCACCGAAAATAAATCCTAAGTTGGCTTCCAATTTGATTCCATTTATGCTTTTAGTTTTGCTTCTAGTCATGCTTCCTATTTTGCTTCTAGTATTTCTCCTAGTCTTGCTTCTTACTTTTCTTCTAGTATTGCTTATATCCATGCTTCATGTTTTGCTTCTGGTAATGCATCAAAATAGTTTCTTTTTGGCTTCATAAATGATGCCAAGTTTTGATTCCATTATGACATCCCTTGTTGCTTCCATTTTTTCTTATGGCTTTGCTTATGATTTTCCTTCAAGTTTGGCCTCTAATTTGCATCCAATTTTGCTTTCGCTTTTACTTCTCGGTTTGCTTCAAGTTTTGTTTCTAATTTTTCTTCTAGTTTTGCTCCCTCTTTTTCTCATGTTTTTCCTTCAAGTTTTTCTTCTTATTTTGCTTCCAAGTTTACATATTTTGTTGCTTCTAATATGGCTTCTATTATGACGTCTTTTGTTTCTTCTAAAATTGCTTCCATTATTACTTCTTTGTTTTATACCTGAATTGATTCTAATTTATATCTAATTTGGATTCCATTATTGGTTAGGTTTTTGCTTCTAACAATGCTTCTTGTTTTCCCTCAATTTATTAATTTATTAATTTTCATTTCAATTTTATTAGTTAAATATATCGTGCCTCTTAATTAACTTATATGATTATAGAGTAAGTCATATTGCATTTGAAATATTTTATATGATAACATTTATAAACAATTTTTAGGGAAACAGACATCCATACAAACCAACAACGTCATTAAACTTATTAAATCTCCATAAAAAAAAATCTACAGCAACTAGTATATATAAAATAAAAAGATAATTTTTATAACATGATCATCCTTTATAATTAAAACAAGTGAGTCAAATATCTATAATTTAATTGAATTTGTCAACATCCATCCTCATCAATAAATTAAAATCATCTCCATCCAAAAATTGTCAACCACTTCCTATATATATATATAGACAAGTCAATACTACTAAGGCCATCGTCATATATAACTAAAACAAGTGAAAGTCAAATATGCCAGCAGATCAATAACATGTCAAAATGATACAAGTCAAGAAGATACATGTCCAAATGATACAAGTTAAAAGGATACATGTGAAAATGATATAACCCAATAATATAAATAATGGTCTATGATGCAATATGTACAAATATGTCACTAGATACTACCAGCAACAACCTCATCATCATCAGCACCATCGTGAGCATCATCATCATGACCATCCTCAACATCATCATCATCATCCACATCAATATCTCTTGTATCGGCCTCATCATCATCATCTCCTACATTGGTACCAAACCCAATATCATCTAGACATATATCATCATCTGGATCAACAAGATCTTCTGCAAAACCTGCGTTTTGCAAAATAACATTAAAAATGAAAAGTTATTGTTTATTTCATACAATAATTTTATTTTATGTTATATTTTTAATATTACAACATAAGAAACAAAGCCATAATCATATTACATCAATATCAAAGTTCACATACCATAATAAAATTTCAAATAAGTTACAACTAAGATGTCATTGCAATGATGTAAAACATGCAACAATTCTAATAAACATTTGTAAAGATTATTAAAAAAAAATTGTTATAAAGATTAACTATCAACTGTAAATTCTAGAAACTCAATCCCATCTGTGTTGTGGCTACCTGCTAAAGCTCTGATAAAGTCATATTCGTATCCCATCTCTTCCAGTTGGGTCCATTCCCACCAAGTGGGTCTGCTAAGGTGGTCCTCCTGCCACCTCAAAAATGGCGCATAACTAGCCATATGTCCTCCAATAAATTTGAGAAGAGGTCGACCCCATACTCTGTACAATAATCCCTCTGTGATCCCTAGTATGATGGAGTCCTCAACATACATAGCTCCCTTTAGCCATAATTGTTTGAGTGTCCTCTTAACTCAATTGTATAACCTTGATCCTCCAAGGATGAAAGTGAGAGCACATTGGATCATAGACAAGGAACATATAGAACATGATGAAAGGATAGAGTCCATCTTGACTCTAACTCAAATAGAACAGAACCCTCTCTTCTATCAACTACTCCTTCTGTGTGGATCCCACACCTCACCAAGCATCTAGTATCCATTGATCCAGGTGGTTGAAATATATCACACCCTTTCTTCATATGGCATGTGGAACCACAACCTAGATACCACCCATATCGATAAATATCCTATAAATCTAGGAGTAAGACATAGTCCTTGAATAGTGTGGAGAATACTCCTTGAACAACCTGAACTAGTGGAACAAGGGATGTTAATTATACTTAATCATACTTAAAATATTATTGTAGAAACAAATTTTTATTGTTTTTTAATAAACTGAAGAACACCAAAAATATTACAATGTAGCGAAACAAAGAATAATTTAACCACATATTAATTTACATGCTCTTATTTCATATAACAATCGGGTTTTTTTTTTCTCAATTTCTGTACTTCTGCTCCAGTTTGCATCATCGTTCCTATCCACAATCTCAGTCCAAAATCCTTACAATGATGCCATCATGGAGTCAACAATGTTTTCTACAATGCTCACCAATTACGTTTATGTGAGTGCAAACAATAAGTTTCTGTAACTATACATTTTTTCAAATCACACCAAATGTCCCCTTGATATTGCATTCTCACATGAAGCATTATATGCATGACATATATCTTTAAAATCATTTATTTATTGCAACCGTAGAAATTTCTCAAAGTGTTCCTGAATGGCCCCGAGGTGCCTGGAAAAAATGTCCACATAGCCAAAATCATGTCTCTAGTCATGAATCTGTCGATTCTGATGGATTTAGGATGTAAATTTTCAAATGGGGGACCCCCTATACTGTGGCTCACTTTCCTTGAAACGGTCTTACTATGACATCTCCAGAACTAGGATTCTGCCTAATGAAATCCTTGCCAATTTTGCACAGGTGGGTCAAATTTATTGGGCACCGTGGCTCTCAATATTTCTATAACATTTTTTATTGTAAATACTCCTTGAGGATATAAATAAAATCTAAGATTGAGTTAATTACATAGAATGCAACCCGAACTTGAGTTTTATAGTATTGTTTGGTCACTGTCTCCACGTAGCTACTATGAATATACTTTTTGATATATTTCTCTTCAAGTTTCACTCAACCTACTAAAGACGGGATGCTTGAAAATCTTAATTGACTAGTTGCGGGAGTACTAAGGCACATAGCAATAGGTTAGATTGAAGCAATTCATGGTTAGCTATCATTTCCTTATCCATTGTAGCATATTCATAAATTAGGGAATGAAGGCATTAACCCTACATATCAACATGCATACAAGACCTATTCAAAAGAATTTCAATGTAGCCACATTAATACCCAATGATATGGTATGACATGACACTAATAAGAAATAAAATATCTATGAAATAGAGTCTCTTTCCACAACCAACAATAAAATAAAAACAGTTTTATGCTATTGGGAAGCCACACACCCAACTAAAATGTTAATATTTTACAAATGTGCAAAGGAGAATGGTATCAACAATAGCGGAAATCACTCTCAGAAAGAATTCTATATACAATTCCAAGAAAAGGAAGGAGTCCACTTCATCTAGATGTGACCCAATACAAGTATAGTACAATTGGTTGGTTTGGTACTTATCATTGGAGGTGCTCCTTTTAGGGATCAAGATAATTTCTTTTGAGAGGTTTGCATCACTTCTCAATATTTCTACCTAGGAATAAACATTGCACCAAATCATATATATGTAAACAATGATCATAATCAAGGAAAATAGTGGCTGAATGCTACAACCACAAAAATAAGGGACTATGTATACATTATTAGAGATTGTGAAATACTTAGAAATTAAATGAACAATCAATATGCAGTATAGTCACAAATCAATACATTCTTCATAACAAACAACATTAGATATAGAAGTAATATCGAACACACTTCATCCTACTATTCAAATCTCAATTCTTGTACACTGTAAGAAAGTTGCCAAATGTGTATGACTATGTTAATGTAAATTTTAATACAATTCTACTCCAAATTAGGTGTTGCTAAAGAAGTCCAAACCTCATTTTGGAACCTACTAGGAATGATGGCTCTCAATTTGTTTGTAATATTGTTCATCGTAAATCTCCCTTGGGAATATGAATAAAATATGAGATTGAGTTAATTACATGCACTGCAAGCTAGACTTAATTTTTTCCCCATACTACTCACTATGTGGACTCCTTCTGGGAACAAGAATCCATCATGTTTGGTTGATTATAGTAGCGTCGGCCACTACCCCCATGTAGCTACTATGAATATGTGTTTTAATACATTTCCCTTCAATCTTGACTCAACCTACTAAAGGAAGGTTTCTTGACAATCTTATTCGACCAATCGCGGGAGTACCAAGACATATATCGATAGGTTAGCTTGAAACAATTGATGGTTAGCTATCATTGTCTTAGACATTGTATAATACACATAAATTAGCGAATAAAGGCATTAACCTTGCATATCAACCTATAGATAGGACATATACAAAATATTTTCAGGGAAACCACATTAATATCCAATGAAATGATATGAAATGGCATTGGTAAGAAATAAAAATGTCTATGAAATATACTCTCCAATTGTGACCAACAATAAAATAAAAATGGGCTTGTTATATTTTAAAGCCACACACCCAACTAAAATGTTAAGACTTTGCAAATGCGCAAAGTAGAATGGTATCAACAATACTGGAAATCAATCTCAAACATAATTATATATCCAATGCCAAGAGAAAGAAGGAGTCCGCTTCAATGTAGCTTGACTTGATCAATAATGCAGAATGTTGTCTTATATATTGTAGCATATGCATAAATTAGGGATTTAAGGTGTTAACCTCACATATCAACATGTAGACAAGAAAAATGTACTATTTGATATACCAGTTGTTTGGATTCAAATTGTATATGATCTATTGAAAATTAATGATATCATGATTTCAAATGAAAATAAGGAGTAATAAAATCAGGAGAGAGATGATATACAACCCTCCATGATAGATTTATTGACTATGGAAACAAATGTGATTGTTTGTTTACTTGCAACCACCAGAGGATTCAATTCGTCCATTTATTATCAAGGAATATCAAGGGTTATGGTAACAAAGTTGTTGAAAGTATTTATGGAGTTGCTAAAGATTGAGATTTGATGGATGTTGGATAATTTTCCCTATTTTATAGACTTACTTCATGTTCTGTGAGCTAATATTCATTATTGGATGAGTGATTATCCTTCACTAAGACCATACCTACCTTTGAACTACAATTTGGTTAGTATTTAGGGTTAGTTTCACCTTCAATTATGTCGTATCACCTCTCTAGCTGCAGATTCGAATGTTTCTTATTCAATTTTTTTATCCACATATTTTATGACCCATTCACATGCCATATGGTTGCTCTAATCTAGTGGTTGATATGCTAGCTGATTTTTCTTGTCTCTACCTAGTCGATTTTCCTCTCTAGTCAACTTAGTTCTTAGTTGGTTGATTCTAATATTTATTGATCCAATTCATATCTTGTTGGTTTATTTAATTATACTTCATCCTATCCAATTAAATTTTTTGGGTCAACCTGTACATCGTTCTTGTAAACTCCCTTGACTAAGTCAGGTTCCTTTTTGCTTAGTTGTTTTACCTCTCACCAAGATGACTTCATAGTTGTTGTGGTTATTTTATTTCCCTAATTGATTATCTCATGCATTTTATCAAACTCAAAAACCTAGGAGTCTAACTAGTAACAAGATGGTAGTCAATAGAAATTTTACCTTTATAAACCATCACAAAGTCTATCTCCTTCTTATGATAAGTCTACATCTATGTACCTATGAAAATCCATAATCAATATAAGCAAACATAGAAATATTAAACCCATAACAAAAATAAAATATTGCAAATGTTTCAGGACAATAAAAGCGTTTAACGAAAGAGAATACCTTATGGTATAAACTAGTTCCTAAGTTCCCTCAAGGAGTGGTTTCAATTTACTCTAGACTCACAATTTACTTCAAATATAACCATATAGGAGATACCATATGAAATATAACAATATTGTATGCAATATATTGCATGTGATATATAATTGTATACATACATGAGATGTAAAAATATTATATAGGAGATTCGTTTGGCCCAATTGTTGGCTCAATCATTTCCTTTACAAAATAATAATATTACTATAGAAAATATTTAGTTTTGATATTAATGGAGTTCATCTAGTGTTTCACTCTTTGAGCTTAGTCTGTTGTGCATATGTACCCCTATGGAGTACTCGGGATTTTAAAACTTTGAAATATTCAAAAGAAGGCACATAAGAGATGAAGTAGAGGGAAAGTGTTCATTTATTTAAACAATGGACCATTCATAAATCAGAAGGTCATAACACAAACTAATTCAGAATTTGTAACTCAAGTATAACTGCAAATGCATAAATGTTATCCCCAAACTCATATTTGAATGATGCACTAATATGCCAAGACAATATACTCTTTAACAGTGTTGTGATGTATCACAAATTTTGCAACTATATGTTTAATTTGTGAACCTATTAATCTAGAGGAAAATGAGAGCAATTGTGAAGAGGATTATGTAGTGGAATCTCAAGAACAATGTACATTGAACAAGCCAAATTTGAGACAAATCTGATAATAATTGATTAGTAAATTACAACATTAATCATCATTAATTCAATAGTAATACAACAGTGTTACAATAAAGATAATTCGAATCATGTGGATAAGATTTGAATCTACCAACTGAATAGCTAACTAGGAGTGTCTAAATCACTGCATGGGAGCCACTAGTCTAACTTCTGATGTCTAAATCAATCTGATAGACAGTTAAACTAGTTAAACTGATGAGGTAGGTGGAAAAAGGTGCCACTTCCCCATGTATCCATGCAAAACTGGTGATAGACTGACTGAGAGTGATATAATTGAATGTAAATGGAGGTTGACTCAGCATAACTAGCTACCTACCACAACCAGTTGATGGAGGTTGCTAGTGGCATTCGGAGTGGGATCCTAGAATGTAGGGATTGGTCTCAGAGGCACATTAACTGATGCATGAACATGCAATAACTGGAAATTAACCTCTATATGTGTTTTCCACACTCTAGTGGTTGGTACCGGTGGCACCAATGGCACCAATGGCACCAATATCATGGTGGAACCAAACTAAAGTAAATGAATCCTAAGTTAGGAAAGATGATATAATAGACTATATATGGACAAGGGAGGATTATATAATCCTAACACCCCCCCCTTAATCCTAACTTGGACAACTTGGGCCCTAACAACTANCTTAATAAACTAAGGGAAATGGGGGAAACCTCATGGGAACCGCGCCCCCCCCCCCCTCCCTAAAAATAAGCAAGAATCAGGAAAACAAGCTATACTTAAGAGAAAATTTTCCTCTTTGGGTAAAAACTTGTAAAAAAAATTATGCAATTTGTAGCACTATGCACTAGCAAATGCAGTATCTTGGTTCTTATGTGCAGCAACATCTTGAGACTGTGCATGTGAACCTCTCTAAATGAAATGATTATATCTGTAGGAATTTTCCTCTTAGGAAGAAGAATAATATGCTCAACTAAATTAGGAACATAGACAACTGCAAGATGAAAACTGGACCCATGTAGAGCAACTGAGATCAACTGATGAAGGAGCAAAAGTTCTTAATAATTCAAACCATGTGAGGAAAATCCAAGCAACTGATATATTTCAGCCTTGAATATTAAACCATGTGAGGTAAAATCAGCTCCAAGTATTAGGAGAAAGTGTCCAGGTGAATGCAGAATGTCTCCATCTTTACTAGTTATGTGAGGAGATGAGCATGTGATCAAGTAGGAAGGTAGAGAAGCCCTGGGACTATGGAGAGAGAATGCTTGTGCTCCATAATCTGATATAGATTCAAAAATAAACAATGATTCACAAAATATAATATCAGCAAACTCATGAGAGAAAACTGACATCAAATCCCCAACAACAGTTTTGAAAGAGACTTGAGGTACTTGATTTTTCACACCAAAAGTGATGAGAACAACTACAAGCATTACTAGAGGATCTTGAAACTTAAAACATGAACCAAATAAGGTCATATCAGATCCAAGAGTGTGGAACAAATCTAGGTGCCCCACCGAGATGGTACATACACAATTTTCTCCTTCTTCAACAAAACTCTAAGTATCGGTGCATGCAATCATGCGGGAATTTGCTAGAAGCTCTAGATAAAATACAGTGAATGGATCACTCCTAAATTATGATATTTCTTCCAAAGTATTAATTTTATGCACACCAACAACAATATTAGAGAGAGAGAACAAATTCCTCTTCATTTTTTGAAGCATACACTGGCAAACTTTGTACAGAATTTAAAATAGAAGAATCACTGGAGAATGTTTGCATAAAATGAAAGGAGAGTTTTTCTTTAATAACATAGATTCGAATGTCTTCTTCTAGATTAGATATATGAAAATATGAGATATGAGATATCTCATAAACTTCTAGAGCAACAGGAGAAGGATTCACTCCAAGGATACTTTCTTCAATTCGAATTGTCTGTGTTGAAGACTCTGCTTCTTCTTCATCTTGAACAACTTACTTTAGTGAGCCAGTGTGAGTCATCTAATATACAGACAACAAATTTTCTGCAAGAGAGGGAACATAGAGTACATTCTTGAACTCATCATGTTGTATTTTAATAGAACTTCTCCCAGCAGCTGGGATTTAGGAGTCCTCTCCCATATGAGTGCTAGGTCCTCCTGATAGACTGAGAGTGGTGAAAGATTCCCTGGAGGAAACCATGTGGTTGGATGCTCCAGAATCTATAAAGTAATCCTTTGAAGGAGTGAGGCCTTCATGCAAGGTATGGAACCTCTCATATTCTTCATTCTTCTCTCCAGCATCCGACATTTCTGCACCTTGTGGAAGGGAAATATTGTTCTATTCAAGGAGTGTTGTCAGTTGGTTGATGGTCTTCTTCATGCATTGGATTTCTGGATAAAATACTCTCATATAGTATGGAAACTCTGTCTTCTCTTTCCTAAAGCCTGAGGCTCCATCGAAATATCTCTAATTATCCTTTGGCCCTGAATCATTGTTTTTGGTTTCCCTCCCTATGTGCTTCCCTCTTGCTTGTGCATTGTTTGAGTCTATCATTAAGAGTGCTTGATTCTTGGAGGTATGAATCACTCTCATTTGAACCAATTTATCTTTCTCTTGTATTAAGGAATCAACAAAATCATCTAGAGAAGGCATCTTCCTATTAGAGATGGAAGCTCTTCTAGAATGGAATGTAGAGACAAAGACAGAGTACTCTGAGCCAAGCTTTCTCAATACTAATAGAACCAGTGTAATATCCCCCAACAGATAAACATTTTTGTAATATTTTGAATTACTGTTTTATTTGGTTAACAAGATTGGTTGGTTCTGACAACTACTAACTGGTCCTTGGAGGACAGATGTAACTAAAACATTATGTTTTTAATAAAAAATGGGAATGATGGGGACAACCATGTTGAAGAGGAAACTATGCATGCGAGAGTGGGGGATGTGAAGAGTCAACCTCAAGGAGGTTACACTAGGCATGAGAATTCCAGTATGGTGCTGGACACTCCGTGAGGAATCAGGGGTGTAGTGAGCTCCAAAAATTCGAGAGGGAATTTGTCGTTAGTTTCAAAAGACCTAGGAAAAAATGAAAATGATAAATGAAGCATATGCGAGGAGGCGGGACGCTGCTTAGTATGTTGGGGAAAGGATTGAACTCTTGTTGTGTGAGCACTCTGTGTTAGGAAAGACTGGAAGAAATACTTTCTACGTAAGAACTCTGTGTTAGGCAAGTGATTTCTCGTTGGAGAAATGTACCTGAGGTTGGATGTCATTGCTCTTGGCATGCACAGTTTAGCTCAGGGGTGATTGAGAGCAAATAACATCTATGCCTCATCTACGATTGGGTGGAACGTGATTGTTCCTTCTTCATTCAGCTTGTCATATAACCAAGTTTCTATAATGTCTAATTTTATCAAACTATTGGTATCAGGGTATACCTGTATATATAAATGTGTGTTTCAATGCTAGTGAAATTATCAGCATAGCTCTTAGGTTTCTACATGAAAATTATTGCTTATGAGATAGTAACTCATGCTATTATTTTGAATGAATGTGATCCACATTTTGTTATATGGTTTTTATTGGTATAGTATTATTTTTTGCAAAGAATTTACTTGGATGCTTTATGTATTCATTGTTAATGCTCAGATGTAAGTGATCCCATGCCGGGAATATTAAATTGCTCATTCTAGATTTAAATCCCTTCCAAGCCTATGAAATTCCTTATTTAGTACTTTTAATCCTTTAATGATTGTGAAGATGTGAAAGAAACGTTTTGTTGTGGAAGTATTCCTGAGAAACCGACTGTTAAAAACACCATAGAATCCCCAAGCCTGAACTTATTTTGAGCAACGAACTCTAACTGAGGAAGCGAGGTCAACGAAATTTGTTAATCCCTTGGTTTTGCCAAAGAAAACTCAGGAAAACTAAGTAAAAATATAGGGCCAAAAGGCCTGGGGAATCCTAAGTGTCTTAAGAAGAAAAAAAAGTACTTCCGCAATCCACATTGCAGAAGCAAAAAGTGGAAGTTAAAACATAAAGAACTTAAGGGTTTCCGCAACCTGCAATCCATATTGCGGAAGCAGAAAGTGGAGGGTAAATTATAAAGAATATAAGGGTTTCTACAACCTGTAACCCGCATTGCGAAAGTGGAAAGAGGGAGATAAATTCGAAGGAATTTTAAGTGTTTCCGCAATCTACAACCCGCATTATGAAAAGAGGAAAGCAAAAGTTAAAATTGTGAAGAATGTAAGTGTTTCCGCAATCTGTAATCCGCATTGCAGAAAGTGAAAAGAAGAAGTCAAATGGTGAATAATTTAAGGGTTTTCCACCCTCTGCAATCCGCATTGCCAAAAGCGGAAAGTGGGAGTTAAAATCATAAATATTTCAAGAGTTTTCTGCAATACGCAATCTACATTATGGAAAGCAGAAAGTGGAGATTATTTTTTAAAGGATTGTGTTTTTTGTAGTCCAAGAAATTGTCGAAGCGAAAGTTGCGGAAGGACCCTTGCGGGGAGTTCGTTGTGAAAGCCCTGTTGCAGAATGGTCATATGCGAAAGGCAAGTTGCGTAAAGGTCCGTTGCGGAAGACCTGTTTCGGAGAGTCCATTGGGGAAGGCCTGTTGTGTAAATTCTGTTGTGGAAGGTCTATTGCAAAAAATCTTTTAAACTTAAGATTTTGATTTCAAACGAGTTAAAAAGTTAGGATAAAACCTTGAATCCTATTTTTTAAAGAGTCATTTGCATTGTTGTTGTGTTGAATATATGATAGAGAATGGTTTATGACTTATGATGTTAAAAAAATTATTTTATGCATATTTTTCATATGGTTATATGGGTATGATACAACCAGTTGGTCATCTATCCTCTCTATTCCGCATTGTTTACATTGCAGTGCTAGTGACTTGAATTTTGTGAAAAACAACTGAATATTTTCGAAACTGTTGGGATGCAGTACAAAGAGCTCATTCTCCAATATGTGCCCTCAAAGCTCATCTTGTTTTCCAAACAAATATTCAATCTTCTCCCAATCTTCCTTCGGATTCCTTAGTCCCTCAAGGTGGAACAAAATATCTCGGGAGATATGAGTGCACAAGAAGCCGAAGGCTTCATCCAACTATTCAAAAAATTGTTCTTCTCAACGGGGTGATGGGGCTCTGTCTCTCTATCCATTTTCATCCTAAATAGGATAATCTTGCGCAAGGAGACCTGCATATCTATACTCCAATCAACATAGTTGAAGGGTGTAAGGATTCAAGGAACAAGAGCTGAAGAATCCATCAATATATTTGTTGATCAATCAATTCATCAACAAGCTACGTAGGTACCTGCAAGTAACACTGCAAAAACCAAAATCAATTCGCAATCATGTCATATTCAATCCTTCCACCTCGACATGTACACTTTCTCAGGTTTTGTCACACCTGCAGAGAATTCTCTGGACAAATCCAGAGTTAGCAAGGAAAAAATTGCAGGATTTACATGGAAACCTAGTTGCTTCTAGTGTACAATGGAGATCGAACATACTTGTTTCTAGCCTAAACAAGGCTCTGATACCATGTTTAATTTGTGAACCTATTGATCTACAGACAAATGAGAGAAAATGTGAAGTGGATTATGTAGTGGAATCTCAAGAACAATGTACACTGAGCAAGACAATTTGAGACAAATCTGATCAGAATTGATCAGAAATTTGCAACATTAATTTTCTTTAATGCAGCAGTAATACAACAGTGTTACAATAAGGAGAATTTGAATCATGTGGATAAGATTTGAATCTACAAACTGAATAGCTAACTCAGAGTTTCTAAATCACTGCATGGGAGCCACTAGTATAACTCTTGATGTTTAAACCAATCCGACAGTCAATTAAAATGATGAGGTAGGTGGAAAAAATGTGCCACTTCTGCATGAAACCATGCAAAAAAGGTGCTATACTAACTGAGAGTGATCTAAATGAATATAATTGGAGTTTGACTCAGCATAACTGCCTACCTACCACAACCAACTAATGGAGGGTGCTGGTGGCACTCAGAGTGGGCTCCTAGAATCTAGGGATTTGTCTTAGAGGAACATTAATTGATGCATGAACATGCAATAAGTGGAAGTTAACCTCTATATGTGTTCCCCACACTCTAGTGGTTGGTACCGGTGGAAGTAATGGCACCGGTGGCACCAATGCCACCAATGGCACGAGTGGCACCAATGTCATGGTGGCACCAAACTGAAGTAAATGACTCCTAAGTTAGGCAAGATGTTCTAATAAACTATATATGGACAAGGTAGGATTATATAATCTTAACACTATATTGATAATTTGTATTCATATATGAATTTTATAACCAGTAGTATTATGTTCATACATTTTAGATGTATATAGGACAATTTGAGTGTTGGAAGTGGATCATTAAAATCATCCTTAAATGGTTTTTATATCATCATTAAGTAAGCCACCAAACTCAGATATTGTGAGGTTTTTTTGGCATGCTAGAATGATGAAAAACTTGATCCTTAGTTCTAAGATAACAAACCACTAAATCAATAGTCAAACAACCTTCAAAACATATACTTTAAACATATTAATCATTGGTAATACTATGTCCTTCAATTTGGTAACAAATCATCGTCTAGGATAGTAATTTAGCAATGAGTTAAGGTTAACAAGCTCAATAGTTTTTTTAGCACAAACCAACAGTATGCATATGTACTCCACCTATAAAAGACAATATTTGAAGGAATCCTAAAGTAGGAGGTTTTGTTAGCAAGTTTTGCCATGCATTTATGCTGATTGGGCACCTTTTTTTTCTACTGAAACGAGTAGATATTTTATTTATATTGAAAAGGGAGGATAAATCCTCTTCAAAATAGAGATACATAACATCCAAACAAGGAATATTTCCTGATAGTCTTAACCGAGTCTAAATAATGTTTGCAAAATAAAAGATTTCTATTTTTCCTACTAAGTTCAATCTTTAGATCCTTGGTCTTATATCTTCTCACAAACAGTCCTAACAAAATTACAAAAAAAACTCATAATATTCAATTAAAACTGGAACCATGGAACCTCTTCGTCCACTTGATTTGAGGAGGAGAATATGATGAATATTTTGTGTCCTCCTTCTCTTTCATATTCCTCTTTAGTAATGGAACTTCTTTCTCAAAAATTTCCACTCTAGCCTTCATATCATCAGCTATGTCCTCTTGCTAGTCTACTCTATCTGTTAACAGGTCCAATTGCAACCGGAAATTTATTATCTCCTTCAACCATTGTTCCTCATTCTCCTCTTTCATTTATTCACTGTGATGCTCTATGTTTCTCCCATCTGGATGAAGGATCGAATGACCATCCCTTAAAAGTGTACATATGGTTAATCATCATGTATATGAATTATCATATAACCCTTTCTATATTATGCAACGAATGTCTAGAATTATCCATATAAAGGGTCAGATGATCTTTATTCATAACTGCACATTGGGGAAATAATCATATAGTGGTAGAATAAGAAAAATATTTTGAAAATGTGGACCTAGGTTCAAGTATTATCTTTAAGAACGATTAGATGACCATTTTTCAAATACATTTGCCAAGAATTATATCATCTAAACGAAAGGTCGACTAACACATTTGACATTATTGTATACATCAAATTTACAAACTAGAAGATTGTTTTCGCAACTCTATCTAAAATGCAGTATCTAGGAAATGTATTATCTATTAAATTTAATGAAGCATAGGATATTCATGCCTGCATGAATTCAATGAGAAAATAAAACTGTAGAAGAGAGAAGAATTTAATAGAGATTGATCAATTACTCATGGAAAAATTGCACACACATGGAGACAAAATTGGAAGAATACCATTACATCCATTAATCAGTGTGTTGTATGAAATACAATGGTGTTACAAATAGGAGAATTTGAATCCCTAAGTTAGGTTCGAATCTACCAACCTAGATTGACTCTGGAGCTAACTCAGTGTGGGAAAATCACCACTAGAGCTCACTAATGCAACTCTGAATCACTAAATCAGTTCACAGTAAGTTAACTAATGTAGGTAGGTGAGAAAATGTGCCCTACCTCCATTAAATCATGAAAACTAGCATTAGGATGACTAGGAGTGAACTAACTGATGGGAATCAGAGCATAACTAAACATAATTGAACATCAACTTGGGTCAACTGTTTGAGACTGTTGGTGGCACTAAGAGTGGGTTCCTAAATTATAGCAATTGGTCCCTAGATATCCTAAACTCATGCATATTGGTGCATTGAGTGGTAGGTGGCCTCCAGGTGAGTCCCCCATGCACTAGTTAAGTTGCAGTTACCTCACAATCTAGGAAAATACAAATAGACTATTGTGGTCAAGGGAAGATTAATTAATAATCCTAACACCCCCCTTAATCCTAACTTGGACAACCTGGGCCCTAGAAACTAATACCAAAGGTCACCCATAGAATCTAATTGTAAACATGATTTCTTAACAAACCAAGGAAATGGGAAAACCTCATGGGAAACCCCCCCATCAAAATAAGAAGGAAAAACCAGATTCAATATTTCATACTAAGAGAAAAAATTTCTTCTTGAGTAAAAACTTGTGAAAATATTTTTGCAATATGCATCTCTGTGGAGCAGTAATGCAGTGTGATGGTTCTTGTGTGCATTAGTTTCTAGGTATTGTGCATGTAAACCTCTCCACCTTCTTCCAATCCAATGAAAGATAGGAAAATAAATGTTGTCTTTGTCTCTTCTTTATGGAGGAAGACTGATACGATCCAATTTTTTCTTTAGTGAGAAACATTGTTGATCAAACCTTACCGTCATGTAGCATCTCTCTAGGAGTTTGTAGCACGTCTCTAGAAGAAGTGAATTTTCCTGACATAACGCAAGGCTCTATTTTTTAAACTAAGATCGTGTTTGCCTCATGTCAAATGAATCTCCAGTCATGTTCCTAGCTGCCTCAATAACCTTTTGATCCCATTTAGGCCTAGGATCCCATTTAGGAGTAGGGACTGGATCTAGATTTGGATCCAATTGAAATTCATCTTCAATTACATAAACTGACTCAACTTGGTCCTCTTCTTCAGAATCTGAATATGAAACATTAATGAAACATTATCATATGAAAAATGTTTAGGTAGGATGAATTTATATTCCCTTTCAAATGGCAGTTGAGAGTGCACTGGATCTATGTATGGTAGAAAGTGTGAGAATTCATATGCCTTGGAGGCATGGTTTGAAACACCTTTCACTATAAGCTTCCCAATTGATATATTTGAGATCTCCACTTAGTCAGTACCAAATACAACTCGCTTTGGTGAGCTTGTAGGAGTCATATATAGAAAACAAATTTGCTGCTAAGGTGGTCACATAGAGTACATTCTTGAACACTCCATGCTCTAACTTGATTGAATCCTTTCCTTTAGATTGGATTTGAGTGTCATCTCCCATTTGAATACTTGGACCATCAATAAGTTGTAATTAAGAGAATGATTCTTTAGATGAAACCATGTGACTAGAGGATCCTGAATTAATGAGGAAGGCATGATATTTTGAAAATCCAACCTTCGGTGCATGGCATCTCTCATTATATTCGGTATTCTCTCTAGAGTTAGCCTTCCTTTTACCTTTATGGAGGGAAATTTTGTGTTTCTCAAGAAGTATTTACAATTGGTCTATTGTCTTCTTCATACAACCTTTCTCTGTATGGTTTCCTTTCTTACAATAGAAGCACTTTCCCTTGTCAAACCACTTATGTTTGTGCTTCTTGAGCTTGAGGGTTCATCTGCTAGATCAAACTCTTATTTAGGTTCAAATTTAGTGTTCCTCTTCTCCTTTCCTTTTTGCTTCCTCCTTTCTTGTGCATTCTTTGTCTTACCATACAAGAGAGCTTGATTTGTGGAGGATCTGAGGGCTTCCATCTATATCAACTTGTCTTGTTCCTGTATTAGATATTTTGTGAAGGTATTAAGGGATCTAATTCACCAATGAGGAGTTGTCAGTCTCCCGAAGTGAAAGATGGATACAAACACTAAGAATTCTGGTCCAGGGTTTCTCAGGATGGAGAGCACCAATTTCTCATCCTTCTTCTCAATCCCGCACTGATTGCATTACATGACAAGATATTTGAATTTTGAGAAAATTCTTATATAGTTTCAGATTTGTTTTGGGTTGTAGTGTTATCAGCTCATTCTCCAAAATATGGCTCCTTAGCTCATCCTGCTTTCCAAACAAGGATTCAAGCTTCTCCCATACTTCCTTTGGTGTAATTATTCCATCAAGATAGGATAGTAACTCGATATAGATGTGGATGCACATGAAGCCAAATTCTTCATCCATCTTGTTCAGATGCTTCGACTTTTCAAGAGGTTTCTAGGGTTCAACCTCTATACCCATGGTGACCCTATACAGACCCTTGTTGTGCAAGAAAATATGCATATCATCCCTCCAATCAATATAGTTGAAGTGGGTGAGGATTTTGGGTGTCAAAGCTACTAAATTATCCATCTTACAACTTCAAAAAAAACTAATTCTTCATAAAATATTTGAATATAACTACAAAAACACTGCAAAACACTTCAATTTGAAATAAAACCAATTCAAACACTCTCCACTTCAATATGTGAGCCTTCTTTGGGTGCATCACACCTGGCTAGAATTCTCTAGACAGAATCTAGAGGTAGCAAGGAAAGAATACCAGGATTTATGTGGAACCCAATTACTTCTAGTGCATCAATGGAATTTTATGAGGTTTGAGGTTGGACTGAATACTTGCTCTAATACCAAGTTAAATTTAATGAAGCATAGGATATGTAGTCCTACATTAATTCAATGAGAAAAGAAGACTACAGACGAGAGAAGAATTTAGTAGAGACTGATCAATTACTCATGGAAACATTGCACACACGTAGAGACAAAATTGGAAGAATATCATTACATCCATTAATCTATATGTTGTATGCAATACAATGGTGTTACAAATAGGAGAATTTGAATTTATAAGATAGGATTTGAATCTACCAACTTGGACTGACTCTAGAGCTAACTCGGTGTGGGAAAATCACCACTAGAGCTCACTAATGCATCTACGGATCATTGAATCAGTTCACAGTAGTTAATTGATGTAGGTAGGTGAGCTAATGCACCCTACATCCCTTAAATCATGAAAAATTATTCTAGTATGACTGAGATTGAACTAACTGATGGGAAGAGGAGCGTAATTGAACCCCGACTAGGGTCAACTGCTCTAGACTGATGGTGGTGTTGATTCCTGGAAAATCCTAGGTACCTATAGTAGGGATTCTCCCCAACAACCGTTCCCAATTGAATCATTTATCGTTTTGTATGGGGAATCTATCCGGTTAGTGGTCGGGCTACCGTAGAATTAAAATAAATTTTAAATCTATGTTACCGGTTGCAGCCCGGTCCACCGTTTATGTAATTTTATGTTTTATGAATGATATGCATGTGCCTACATTAAATGCAAGTGATAGTGGGTAAGAACCTTACTATAGATGCATAGGTATTCCCTATGTCTTACCGCTCCTGCCCCATAGTCACTTTACGAAAGCAAATAAAAACTAATCTAAATCTATTCTAAACTATCCCCAGGGAGCAAGATTAATACTAACATGAATGATGTACTGCATTGTTTGCATAGAGAATTCTACAAATAGTTGATAAATTAAGAATACATAAATACAACAGAAAATTAACACAAAGATAACTATGTGAAGTTAAAGCATTCATCATTCATCACTGCATAAGATTCATAACATAAAATTAAATCATTCATAACACAGAAATAGTTCAGTGGGTTTAAAACGATCTCACAAATTATACAGCATGCTAAAACAAAAATAATTCCTTATTCAACGATCTACACAACATGCTTTGAAACTCATGCAGTCCTCTCTCCAGCGAAATTCAGTCCTCTTTATTATAAAAAGAAGTAGTTCTCCTTACAAAACATATGAGAGCTAGAAAAACTCCCTCTTCTATTCTACTCTACCTTTACTTATACATTTACAAAAGGAATTTTCGTTGTCCATGCCCTTTGGGCTTCCCTAACTCTTTGTTTACAAAATTTCGTCTTCTAGTGTGCTCACTAGGAAAAAGGAAATAAATACAAAATATTACATAAAAATCCTCCACTTGTGAATAAAACAAAAGCCTAAGTGAGACCAGTTGATTTCTTAATAAAAAGATCCCATGCTTTAACCTCTTAATTAATGATTCGATATCCAACTGGCTCCAGCACACGTGCAGCTATCTCATGCTTGGACAACTGGGATTCTACCTCTTTTACTTTAGGTGACTTCTAACTTACTAACTCCTCAAACAGATGTTTGTGGACCGAAACGTGTACAATCCAGACTCCAATAGCATCCTCACAGATGCATTCGACCTTAGCTATGCTTTCTTCTCCTACCTGTAGCCTACCCTGCAGGTTCTTTAAATGCTCCTCTCTAGCTAGGAAGTCTTGATCCTGAGTACCTACTAAAACCTGGCATTGATTGTGGGTTGAACACATTATTTTGTAGAACTCGGTACACTTTTCCATAGTTTTATCAATAGTTGTGTTCAAACTTACTGTTGATTTGCAGCCAAAATTTAATATCGCCAATTCCATCTTTAGACTTCCTGCAGTTTTTTGAGCCATATTTACCCGAAAGGTAGAATTAGCTCCTATCCACGTTAGCTGGTTCCGTACAAGTTCTGCCACATATGATAACTTCTTCCTGAACTCTGATGAGCTGTGTTCTATCTCTTTCAATCTAGCCTCAATCTACTTAATTATGTACATCTCTCCTACCAACTTCAATAAAATCTGATGTATTTCCTTTTGCAGCAAAGATGCTTGATTACAGAAAGGCGCAATATCAAGTTGTTTTTCATTCGCCTCTTTGAGTTTCTTATCTAGAAAACTGTTCTGAACTTCTAATTCTTCAACTCTTTTGTTAGTTGTGCCATTTTTCTCTTATAACTCTAGAACTCTTCTCTCAATATCCTTTTTCTCCCCTTCAATGATATTAGCTTACAGTACTAAGGCATCTTTGCCTGATTGAAAAATCTAATATGCTTCTTTAAGTGTCTCCAATTCTGTGAGAGTGTCATCGTGCTTCCTTTTTAGGATTTTTCCGTCTCCTCTTTCTTTTCTTATGGTTTCCTTCATTTGGGACATTTTCTCCTTATACTGTTCAATATCATCAACCATTCTACCAACATTATCTGCATTGGCGAGTGTTGATGCTACACCTTCCATCGCAAGGATTTTAGGATCTTTATTAGTCCCATGTATAATTGTTTTCTATGTTACCATAATCTCTACAGGATGGTCTCCAGTGTCCATCCTTTTCTCGGTTCTCATCACAATCCTTTTCTTGTTTTTATCAAAGAAAATCGTATTAAGGTCAGCTACTTCCTGTTCCAGGGATGGGATGAAATCCTATTAGTCCAATCTCTACCGAGGGAGATGGATCTTTTGTTGTCGTACTACTTTATGGGAAAGAGGAATCTAAGGAATTATCATGGGCCTATTTCTATTCAAGATTTTCATGATCCCGGTCCTCTTCCTCCTTCCGCTTAAGTTCCTCGACTTCCTTTTCTGCTACTTCTCTTGCTTGGTCAGCCGCTTCCTTTTTTATTCTTTCAATCTCTTCCCATATTTTTTTCTCTTTTTCTTCCTTCTGCTGTTATGCCTCCTCTTCTAATCGCTTCTTTGCTTCCTGTGACAATATGCGGCTTCATATTCCCTTTTCTTTGTAGCTTCTTCTTCTTTCTTCTACTGCTCAGTAGTACCACTACTGCTTCCTTGACCTCCCACAGTTGTTATTTTCTTCTTGAATATTCTTCTTAAGGCGGTCATGTTGCAGGCATTGCGGAATATATCCTCATCTTTATCCCAGTAATTTGTGTATTCAAAATGCACTCCTACTAACGAACAATAATTTGCAATCTTTTTCTCTGAATCATTCCTGTGAAAACTTTTTTCTCCAAAGTGAAAGTATTCTAGTTCTTTCGAAAATTTGGGTACACTCTTCACCTTGGTGAACTTATAACTACCTATGTGGAATGGGAGTGGTGGATATATAACCTTTTTTGTGATCAAACAAGAAATTTATGATCCCTTCTATGTAGAGTTGGCTTACCACCTCTTTGTGAGCAACATAGTCAGTAACATACTTCGGTAAAAAAGAAGGGGATCTAGATCCCCCAAACATTCTTAGGTACAGACCTTATTCCGAGAGGTAATAATGCCCATTTTCTTCCACTATTTCGAGTGTCTTTTCATACATGTGGTTGCATTCTATGAGGAAATCAACTTGTAAAGCGACATTAAGAAGTCTTCACAGATGCTCTTGTAGAAACTATAGTATTTTTGCCCATGAAGCATCATTTTCCTTACACATTCGAAAACATCCAAGTTTAGCTCCTTCAACCACTTTTCTGTCAAATAGATCTGAGTTTTAGGTACCTTACATACTTGAGATACATATGTCGGGCTATAGGCAGCAAAACATTTTCCACTAATGTTTGACAGAATCATCTTATTTATATATGCCTTTGGAAGAATCCAGTCGATTACTTCGGCACATGGGAAGAGTTTAGGATGCATGGACACCTTCATGATAGCTGACCCCTTTATGTTTGCATATATCGGTATATCTTCTAGGCCCGCATCTGGGACAGCCTGGTCCTTGATCATCTGATATATTTGGCCCCATATAAACTCTGGCTTGACTCCAGTGAAAGCCTTAGTATCTTCATAGATAATCTCCACCTTTGTTATGATTTCCACCTCTAGATCGTCTCCCATAGTCTGGACCTTCTTCTTTCCTTTTTTAGGCATGGTGCTATACAGAAATTGAGGCTGTCAAAACAAAAAACAATGTCTTAGATTCAATTCAATGCATGTATGATAAATATAACTACTAAGTCTGTGATTGCAAATAACCAAACAACATGAGGTCATATTTAACAAAAAAATTTTACCATGTCATCTTGAAACATTTCAACAAACTTCGTGACACTGGAGAGAACACCTCGTCTACCCTAGAACCTCCAAAATGAAACCAGGACATGGCTGGACAAATTTTAGCAGTGGGGACCTCGGATTTTGTCAAATAAATGCCCTACTTAGCTTGCGACCGGATCACCAGGACTCTCTCCATTCAAACCAAAGGGATACCCTTCCGTGGCTTCAAAACTTCAAAATGACTTGACTGTTGGTGGGCTAATCATGTGCAGCTGAAGAAAGAATCCACACAGTAGCTAACAACTCAAACAATGGTAAACAAATGCTCCAAATGGAAAAAATAAATACCCATGGCACTTACCCTGACAACTTAAATAGAAAAATACAAATAAAGGAAATAAATGGCCCATGAGTGAAACGTCATTGGCACCAAGAAACCTCATCGGCAAGTCACCACATTGGAAGCCAACTAAAATTGCAGTCGACGGTGTCGGGTAGCAAACAGGGAGCAACCTATTGTTCGTCGGGTAGACACAGACTTTCCTTTTTGGAAAGATATTAGGCTCCCGCATCGACAAGGACTTAACTCCATCAACAGCTAAACTCGCTCATTAGTGTGGTATTGGCTAGGATTTCAGGAAGAAATCGGTTGAACATGCACGTGGAAATCGACAACATAGGCAGAGACTTCCGAAGCGGCTCATCGGAAAACTTATGTAAATTTTTTGATGCGACGGGCAGATAAGAAATTGAAAATGTTTTCGATACCGTCGGAAAACTTATGCAAGCCAATCCGATGCATCAGAAAGGCTGTTAACAAACCATCAGAAAGAAAATCGGAAGCTCTCTCCGATAACATCGGCTCCAAAGGCTAGAGTCTAACCGACGAATCAGTAAAGTCGCTTGAGTTTTCCAGAAGGCAAAAAGAAAGCAAAAGATCGATAGGCTTAATGGGTAGCTCCCTCGCTACGTCGACTAAACTCAGTGAGTTCATCCGTTACGGTGGGTGGAAAATATAAGTTTCACCTTAATATTTTTTCGATTTGTAAAAAAAAAATAATTCAAGAAAAAGGGTCTTAGAGGGAAAAGGTATTCTATGAAGGCTTAGAGACTAGAATTCAAAGGGGGGCCCTAAAACATGAAATTTTTTTGGGGTAGATGTTGCAGCATCAATAATTGTTGACTGGCTGGTGAACATGGATCTCTGGAAAAACTGGATCTCTGGAAAAACTTACTTCTGAAACCCAAAAACTGCTTTATGGCATTTTGTTAAACCAACTCATCCCAATTCTTTTCAAAATTTATTTAAAAATCCAGACCTTTCTAGGAATGTAAGATTTAGAACTTATCATTGATTTTGGCCCAACAAGGTAAGGTAACCAGGTTTTCAAAGTCCTGATAACTCTTCTGAGGCCAAAAAATATGGGGTACATTTACCTCTACATTTGGTTGCTTTTGGTTGAGACACCACAGGATCGTAACAGAATGTAGACAGGCGTATTCATTTGTTCCTCATTCCCATGCCTTTTGCATTCTTTTGATGCTGTCATACTTTTTTCTTTCGAGTCTTCTTAGATGGCTTTTTTTCATTTGAAATTTGATTCAGTTTCTTCCATCTATGGTGTCCTTTTGTGTGAGTGATAGTTTTTTTAATCTCACGGGTGGAGAAGAACCTCTGAACAATCAACTTGTCTTACTGATTTTGTTCAGTATATATTTTTGATACATACTTTCTTTATGGGAAATTTTGACTCTTCAAGCCTTTTGGCTTTAATTTGTGGCATGGGATTATTTTGAATACCACACACATGTCTGTCCTTGCTTCCTTTCCATGGGTCCTTTACTACAAGCTTCCTAGGACAGATATTAATGTGAAGTGGATGGATCCCGAAAATAGTATTCTAGACCTCTCCAGCCTCAGTTATTTAACAAGGTTTTAAAATAGGACCTCAATGTGTTCATAAAATAACCTTCTTTCAATGGTCTTTCAAATTAAAAAATCGCGTCATGATAAAATTTTGACATATATAAATCCAATAAGCATTTCTTTGTTTTAATGTATTGGTAGTTTGTCCAAATTCCAATGTCCCCCAAGCACCAAAATATGAGCTGGCTTATTTGAGGTAAACTAAAACAAAGAAAAAAACTGAAATAAATCAAAGCAAAGAAAGAAAATCAGCATAAAGAAAGTAAACATAACTAAAAGAAATCAAATAGAAACAAAAGGTTTATTGATGTACAAAAGGATCCTACAACACTAAGTGAAATAAGGCTTGAGAACCAACCCATTGACAGGAAGATTCTCTTCCCGCCCCTGTAAATCCTGTAAATTATATGTTGAGAGGCATAACTTTTCTGCAATATGAAATGGGCCAATCCAAAGATGTTGAAACTTAGTATGCTTGCCATTTTCATCATGCAGGTGATCCCACTTTAGGACCAAATATCCTACTTCAAAGCTTCCCTTCCCGGATTTGTGCTTGTCAAAACCACTTCTTAACAATTACGTGTTGTTGCTTAAACCTTTCCTTAGACTTAGATATAGACTCTTCTAGCTTTAGCAGGATATTAATTCTAGCTTGTAAAATCTCACTACTAGATCCTTGAGATGCTTGATCTAACTGGGAAGATGGCAGCAAAATGTTCGGAGTTAAAATAGTTTCCTTTCCATAAACTAAAATATAAGGTGACACACCTAAGGAATTCTCCGGGTGTGACCCTATCATCCCAGAGTGCATTAGGAAGAGCTATATGACAGCTTCTTTGATTTTCTATGACATTTTTTTTCAAAATTCTAATGAGATTTCACTAGTGCAAAATGAGAGATGAGTGACCAGGAGACCAAAAATTTTGGTCCCCACAATTTTTTTCAAGGGATAAATGACCAAAATTGATAAATTTAAGCAGGCTAACTAAAAAAGACCAAGATAAATAACCAATTTTGGTCACATGATAAAACTAAACTAAAAAATACCAAGATAAATGACCAATTTTGGTCACGGGGTATCTAGAAAAAAATGACCACATAACAATCGGTCATTTATTTGGTCATTTTTAGTTGTGGATCAGTTCGACAATGAAAAATTACAATTTTGACAATGTTGTATATTTAACTAAATTCTAAGACTACAAATGGATTCATAGACACCCTAGAACTTAGTAAATTGTAGAGCCTCATGTGTTACAACTCCATTGTTAACACCAAATTCACTATGACAATGTCCTAGCGGTAAATTAACTATGACAATGTCCTAGCGGTGAGCTATTACTTATATATTTGAAAATAACTATACAAATATACCTATATACATTTGTTTTTAAATATTTTATTTATAAATAATATTAATTATTAAACTATTTACATTATAAAGTAAAAAAAAATGTTACTAAGTATTTTTTATTATATACTAATAATACATATAAAATTTTAGAAAAATATACTAAGTAATTTTTTATTATATACTATTAATACATATAAAAAAATTAAGTTAAACAAATACAAATATGATAAGTAATTTTTTATTATATACTATTAATATATATATATATAAGTTAAACAAATACAAATATCATAGAATTCAAGTTAAACAAATACAAATTTCATTCTATCATGTTAGTGTAGTTTCACAATTTGGGTTTTGGCGCCAACGTGAAGTGGTGGGTGCCAATGTAGAACAATCTTACATTTCACTCAAGCTCAAGCCCAAGGTGACCCTATTCAAGGCTTCAATGGCACAAGGTATGTTTCAATCTATGGCCATTTTGCCCTGTGTTCTTCCCTTCGCACTGCATTTTGGTGATTACTAGGACGCTACTGCAATGCAATGAAATATTCATCTCAGATCTTCAGGATGGAGTCCAATTCAAGGGTTTCTGCAATGGAAATCATGGTATTTTTGAGGGGTTCTTTCCCTTTTGTTCAACTGAAATCCGACATTCAAATATTTGATCTGACTACCATTTCATCATTCCCTTCGAGGAATTCGGGTTCACACATAGAGGCCTCCTGAAAATCTATGTGAAGGATTCCTCGTACAAGGCCATCAAGGAGAATGATATCGACCTGGAGTCCATGGACTTCTTCCTGAGCACTAGAGATGTCTGGCTTCACATCTTGCAAGTTCTGGAACATGGAGAAATTCGTTGTGTACTCGAGAGTAAGCTCATCACACCCGAACATTTAAGGATTTGGAGAATTCATTTCCATTCAACAAAGCTTTCAAAGAGCTCAATGCAAACCAGCTTACTCTGGTCTTTGTCAATTGTATCTGTGACATCATGGTTTCAATGGATGTAACTACAGTTATTTATAATCTTGAGGGTGGCGGTGATGGCACCAGGCATTATCTTTCGGCCGGTGAAACCCTTCTGTTGAATCTTTTTTTCACTATCTTTTATATTTGTTGCACTGGTTGGGGTTTGGATCTACATGGTTATGAAAAACTGTCTTACGACCTATCAGACCCATGTATTCATGGCTGCCCTCATCTATTTGAAAGCTCTAAATCTCCTCTATGAGGAAGAGGACAAGTCTTTCATTAAGAGAACCGAAAAAACCCATGGATGGGATGATCTGTTTTATATTTTCAGTTTTCTGAAGGGAATTATGCTTTTTACCCTGATTGTCTTGATTGGCACCGGCTGGTCCTTCTTTAAACCCTACCTGCAAGGCAAGGAGAAGAAATTTCTCATTGTTTTCATTCCCTTGCAATTCTTAGACAATATTTCTACTGCGGTGATCGATGAGACTGCGCCATATGCCAAGGATTGGCTTGCCTAGAACCAGGTGTTTCTTCTAGTTTACATGATATGTTGTTGTGCTATCTTGTTCCCCATTATCTGGTCTATAAATAATTTTCACCAGGCTGCACATACTGACGGCAAGGCAGTTGTGAATCTGATGAAGTTGACTCTATTCAGACAGTATTACATTGTGGTGGTCTGCTATATTTACTTCACTTGCGTTGTAGTTTATGCTCTGATCACCATAACTGCTTACCGATATGCCTGGACTAGTGTCATGGCTGGAGAATTGGTAACCCTTGTGTTCTATGTGTTCACTGGTTACAGGTTCCGTCCGATTGGGCACAATCCCTATTTTGTGGTCAATGATTATGAAGAGGAGGTTGTTTCCCAAACATTGAAGCTGGAAGACGACTTTGAGTTGTAAGAAGGCAGGGATCTAATGGATCCCTTGGGGTTATGACTTAGGAATCAAATGATCATATCATTTTGGGTACTAGTTGCTGTTAGAGTGCCAAATAATCTTGGAAATAATCATAGCACAGAGGGATTAACAATGAGGGGTGAATCTGCTTTAAATGAAGCTTGATCTTCTCGGTCTTGTTTCTGGACTGTATGAATAGATCTCAAGGTATATTTCAATAGGCCAATTTAGTCTTGTAATGTTCTTTTGCTTGTTATTTTTGTAATTGGAAAAATTTCTCTTTGGTATGAGTTTGTAATGTTTTTTTTCGGTTGAATTTGATCACCCTTTTTTTTAATTAAAATTTTTGTATAACCCTAGAACTCTGAAATTGCTTCAGAAATAGCTCAAATGCAAGATAAATATTATCTAACTTGGAAAAAGGATTATCCAAGTAGTCTGGTGAACAAACACTTGTAAAAAAGAGTATGGATAGCCCCTCCATCCATTTTTCATTGTTAAGGTTTTGTCTTGAGTTCTTAATTTCCAATCAGATGTACCTAATTTCCTCCTCTTTCGGTATCTGGTAGGTCTTTTCTTCAGCCGCCAGAGCTTGTGATTTGAAACCTAGTTTATGTGGTGTTCAACATTTGCAATTAACTGGTAAATATTCTTTCTTTAGCTACAAGAGCCCGTGATTTGCTGGGAGAGCATGTGGTTTGAAGGTTTCGGATGCCTGCCCATGGAGTGCCTTCTCTGTTGTTCTGCGTTTGTGGGTAAGAACTATTTGGACTTTCAAGATATATAATTTGAGCCATGTTTTACTATTTTATGTTCAATGATAAAAACTCCATTTTTTTTCTACAAATATATGACTAATATTTTGGCTACCCCATCGCAGTTTGCGATAGTGGGTGTTTTAGGTGTTTGATATGTGGTGCATGTTGATGAATTTTTGTTGCCATAGTGGGTGTTTGGGTGGCAAATATCCCATATATTTGTCCCAGTTGTAGTTTGTTTAGGCCTAAACCTTCGAAGCGGCTTGAAGACATCTCCATTCCAATGGTTAGTGTAGGTTTTGATATAGCTTATGTATTTTTTTCAATTTCAAAATATCTTGATGAAGGAATGCGGCTGCCAAAAAATACATCTGTTTTAGTGCGCCAAGTTTCGGGAAGGCCTCGCATGCCAATTGCAATAGAGAAGAAAGAAGAGTACACCCTTTCACCTCTGTTCCTGTTTAGGTTATATTTATAGTTTTTACAATGTAAATGGTGGCTTCGAGTTTGGAGTGCATTTATTTGGATATGCTACCAGTTCCTATAATCTAGTATGGTGTATGAATGATGTTTCAACTTTCTCAACATTATGAATATGTGTTTTATGAATAGGTTCCATTCAAACACTTTCAAACAATTCCCAAGGGGGAATTATCTTGAGACTCCATATGCCTTGGGGATTGGCACTAGTCTTCAATGTTCATAACCCTCCCATCACCTATACTATAAAGAAGACCTCAATTTTTGCTAATACTAACTCTTACAATCCTTGTGCTTCATTTTCATAGTCTAGTATCCTAGGGAATGTGGAAATTGAACCCAGTGATAGATTAATTTTACTCACAACAATTAACAATTGATCATGCAAAATCACTCACAAAAGAGACTGAAATTGGAGCTGAACACTAAACTGTATTAACTCAGTGTACAATATCCAACCCTGTAATAACATAGGCTACTGTATTAAATAATTACATAGGATATTCGATTGCATGAGAAGGCACATTGAATCTAGTCAAAAGCAAGCTTACCAAAAATAAGCAAATCCCCCATAGGTGTAAAAAGCTGATCCCAAATCTGTCATGGAGCTCACAAATTGGCAAAAAGGCTTAGGAAAGCTAAAGAGTGATGGAATGACAACTCATACATGTTTTTCCAAGGAGAAAAGAGAGGAGGATGTGTAGGACAAAAAACTAGTCAACCTCACCTAGTCAAGCTTTTCCTTTTACCTTAAAACACTGAAAAAGTAGGCAATAAAGTAGAAAAAGCAGAAGGGCACTTAGGAGGCCAGGAATAAAGCAGATTTGATTCCTTGAGGTTTCCCAAGCGCTACATGAGTCAAATAAGGCAAGTTTGACCACTATGGATAGGTAAATGACAACTTGCACAAGGTGGGACACATGAACTAGGCAAATAAGACAAAAATAATGAAATTAATGTCTAAGATAGCTAACTATGGGTTGATTATTATAACACCCCCCCCCTTAAGCCTGACTTATGAGTAATATATCAGAAAATTATAGGGCCTAAAAACAAGGCTTAGTCACCCTTTTACATACAGCATGTCCATTTGAACAAGGAAAGAGGCAAAACCAAATTGGGAAAATCCTCCCTTAAACATGGACTGTAAAACAAAATTTGGAAATATTGTCTTCACTCATGCTTCACAACATGATCAACAATCCCCAGCAGTGATTTGATATTGCTGAAGGTCTTCTCACAAAATGCTTTGGTGAAGATATCAGCTACTTGTTCTGAAGATGAACAGAAGAGTAGGTGAATGGTGCCATCATGCACAAGCTCTCTGATGTAGTGCATATGGATCTCAATGTGTTTGGTTCTCTACTTCTGAACTGGATCTTGGTAGATTTGAATGGTACTCTGGTTATAATAGTATATGGTAGTTTAGTACTCTAATTCGAAGCCACACTCTCCAAGTAAACCCTGCAACCATAAACATTGAGTTGCTGCATTAACAACTCCTCTGTACTCTGCTTCTGTAGATGAGAGTGCAACGGCACTCTGTTTCTTGCTTGACCAGCTGATTGGCCCTTCTGCAAGCATGAACACATATCCTGATGTGTACTTTCTATCTGTGCTATCACCTGCCCAATCACTGTCAGTAAATCCAATCAAATCAAGATCAGATTTTGCTTTATAGAAGATCCCATGTGTCCTTGTTCCCTGAACAAAGTTAAGGATCCTTTTGGCTGCTTTCCAATGGATCTCATGGGGCTGATCCATGTATCTAGAAGCCACACTTACTGCATAAGAAATATCAGGTTTAGTATGTGTCAGATACAACAAACATCCAATCAATTGCCTATACAGTGTATTATTTACCATAGGTGAAGAATCAACTTCTTCCAGCTTCACTCCTGAAAGGAAAGGAGTTTTGCTTTCTTTGCAATCCTTCATTCTGAATTTGTTCAGCAAGTCCAAGGCATATTTGGACTGGTGCACCTTGATTCCAGCTTTGGTTTGAGCAATCTCAAGCCCCAAAAATTGACTTAAGAGCCCCAAATCTGTCATGGAGAAGGCTTGGTTCATAGCACCCTTTAAGGAAGCAATCTCATCCTCTGAGCTTCCTGTAATGAGGAGGTCATCAAAATATAACAAAATGATAATTAATGAACCATTAAATAACTTCAAATAGACATTTGGATCTGATTTTCACCGAACAAAATTCAGTGATAGCAAGAATCTATCGATCTTGGCATACCAAGCCCTAGGGGCTTTCTTTAGCCCATACAATGACTTTCTCAACCTACACACAAGAGAAAGGTTAGTAGAAAAACCTTGAGGCTGCTGCATATATATCTCTTCAGTGAGATCTCCATTCAGGAAGGCACATTTTACATCCATGTGATGTACCTCCCATTGCCTTGAGGCTGCAATGGCTAAGGCTAGCCTGATGGAATCCATCTTTGCCACTGGGGAAAAAGTATCATTGGAATCTATGCCATGAAACTGTGAGTAGCCCTTGGATACCAATATGTCCTTGTACTTCAGTGGTGAACCATCAGCAGCAAATTTGGTCTTATAGACCCACTTACACTGGACTAACTTTCTTCCTGGAGGAAGATCCACTGGCTCCCATGTGTTGCTCTTTTGGAGTGAGCTGAACTCCTCCTTCATGGCTGGTTTCCATCTTGGATCTCCTACTGATTCTTCATATGTTTGAGGATTATACTCCACCATCAAATAGCATTTTTCAGCAAACATAGGATCCTTCATGCACAGACCTCTCTCAAATTGAGATCTAGTCCTCCTTGGGTCATTGGGATCCCCAGCTAGCTCTCCTGCTGCATGTAGTGTCTTGGATGCCCATTTTGGCCTTGTAGGGCTGTTAGGGTCTGCAATAAACTCATCTCCATCAGAAAAATCAGAATCAGCATGTTCACCAAACTCTTTACTTACTTCCTGAGGTTCAGGTGGAGAAGAGGCTTCTCCAACTTCCACTGCTGCAAGGGGTTCTTCTTCAAACTGAACACACCTTTCGATGAAGGCTTTGTTTGTGCTCAAATTTATCAGCTTGTACCCTTTTGAATCTTCAGAGTATCCAACAAAAAGACACTCTTGGCTTTGGGGCTGCAAATCTTTCCTCTTCTTTGTTGGAATTCTAGCCCAAGCCTTTGAGCCAAAAATCCTGAAATGGGTCACATCTGGCTTGTGCCCACTCCATGCTTTGAAGGGAGTCATACCATCAAGATTTTTATGAGGCACCCTATTTTGGATATATGCTGCATAGTTGATAGCTTCGGCCCAGTACTTTGGTGGAAAATTTTTGGCCTCCATCATGCATGTTGCCATCTCCTTCAGTGATCTGTTCTTCCTCTCAGCAACACCATTTTGCTGTGGTGTGTAAGGGATAGAATGATGCATCTGAATACCTAAATCTGCACAATAGTTTATAAACTCAGACTTGACATACTCACCACCATTGTCAGATCTGAGGACCTTGAGTTTCCTCCCATACTGGTTTTCAACCAAAGCCTTAAAGACTTTGAATAGGCCAAAAACTTCAAACTTGTGTTTCAGGAAGTAAACCCAGCAATACCTGGAAAAGTCATCAATGAAAGTCAATGCATATTTGGCCTGACTCATGGACATATGAGGAAATGGTCTAGAAACATCATTGTGGATCAGCTCAAGGGTGCAGAGGTTCTCTCATGACTAGCTCTCTCAAATTTATGCTCTGGGTGTTTTCCTAGGATACAACCTTGGCAGACTCTTTTGGAAAATTTTATCTTGGGCAACCCTATGACCATCTCTTTTTCACTAAGATCAGAAAGATACTTGTAATTTAGGTGGCCAAATATTTCATGCCAAAGCTTGCTAGCCTCATTAGCATGAATCAAAAGAGCAGAGGGGTTTGAGTAAGGTAGGAAGTGTGAGAACATGTATACCTTTTGAGCATGATTTGCAACTCCTTTTGCAATGACTCTACCACTTGAGATCTCTGTGATCTCAACTTCATCAGGGGAGAATATGAATTTCTTAGGAGACTCAGTGTGGGTCATCTGGTACACTAACAAGAGGTTGGATGCAAGACCATGCACATACAAGACATTGCTGAACTGACCATGATCAAGATCAATCCTCCCTTTGCCCAAACTTTCAGTGAGAAAGTCATCTCCCAGTACTATAGGTGGTCCTTTCGACATGTCAAGTCAGGAGAAGGCCTCCTTGGTTGAAACCATGTGTCTTGAAGCTCCAGAATCAATGATAAAACTAGGTGAGCTTGATGTGCCAGCAACCAATGCATGAACTCTCTCTCTGTCATCTGAAATTGATCCTCCTTCTCTCTTCTTTGAGCTATCTGGAAGGGAGATGCCATTGTTCTCCAGCAGTTGGGTCAGCATGTCTATTTGCTTATTCATACAAGATCTTTCAGTGTGATTTCCCTTATTGCAGTATGCGCACTTGCTCATTTCACCTTTGTTTTTCTTCTTTTGGTAGTTCTTCTTGGAACCTTGTGGCTCCTCCGGAGATTGTTTCTTGTCTCTCTTTTGCTCAAGTGGCTTTTTAGCTTTCTTTTTGCTTTTTGAATCCACCTTCAAATCTCCAGCAATCAGAGCTTGATCTTTGGATGGTTTGATGGTGCCCATCATCACCAGCTTATCCTGTTCTTGTGTGAGAGATTCCATGAAATTTTCAAGGCTAGGCATCTTCCAGGTTCGAGCTGTCAGTTTTGTGGCATAGAAGGTCGAAACAAACACTGAATAGTCAGGGCCTAGCTTCAAGAGAATGGCCAGGAT